>CM044445.1:78380197-78405324 GCA_024363595.1 Xenopus borealis
TTAAAAAAAAAACATGTTTTCCCATGACAGTTTCCCTTTAAGAAAATAAAAAGAAATACATAGAAAAAGTGGGCTGCAAAGTTTATCTTTGGAGCATCTTCATACCTGTCCTATTACTGCTATAAATACATCTGAGATAATGGGTGCACAAGATACATACCTCTGTGTACATAAGGACGTGCCCATAAATGAAGAAGCACTGCTACGGAGCATAAATAGCATTGCAGAATAAAACATTGAGATGTTGCCGTGACCTTTGCCAGTGTATGGTGGCTGAACTAGTGGTTTCATAAAAATATAAACAGAATAAAATTAGCACAACCAATCACCGGTGAATATAATTAAAGCCCTAAAGCATTTATTAAACTGACAACTGCTTCCTATAAACTGCATTACTACAGCCAGACAAATAATGAGTCTAGAAATTATGCATCTTATGCACAAGGCTTACCCAGGCAAGACAAGGAGGGGATTTCCTCTGTGCAAGCAATTTTTAATCCATGCATAGTTCATAAACGTTTTGCAAACATATTGTCATTGTCAATGTAAATAAAAGACAGCATTTTTTGTCTATACCACTGCACAATTGATAAAATAAAATTTCTTAATGAAAAAGACATAATTTTGCATCAATAACTTTCATCACCTCTAAGGGCCCTTACACATGGGCATGTTAGACCTGCGCTCCCCTGCGGCTGAACACAGCAAAACGCAACGCAGGGGAGCGCAGGTCCAAAACGCCTGTGTGTAAGGGCCCTTATGGTAATATAATTAACCTGGATAATGCTGCTTGTTATTCTTAGTACTTTTAATTTCCAATTAAGTCTCTCATTACTTATGGCCCTCTGTATGTGTATATATGAGTTTAGTGTTTTTAGCATGATGGTATATGGGGTGCTTCAAAGCAAAAACTACACCCATAGATACCTAGTCTTTTTTACCTGCTATAGATTCATAAGTTATTAATTGGTTATAGCATAATGAAATTGCCACAACCACTCACAGTCTTTCTTTTTTCATTAATGTTTTTAATGATATTCATATTCTCTCTCTCTCTCTCTCTCTCTCTCTCTCTCTCTCTATATCTCTCTATATATAATTTATAAGTATAATAATTTGTTAACAGATGCTGCATTTTACAGATCATTTTTTTCCTGGTAAAATCCTTTTAAAATTGTATTACTGCAGAGGCTTCAGAAAATAAAGAAACCAGCCCGTTCAGCATTCTTTTTAGAAAAGCAACTTGGGAGTAGTTTGTCTCCATAGACTCTGTAGGGCAATAGCACGCAGAGTAATCTAGTCATTTAAGAGAAGATTGGGCAGAAGAAGGAACACATGTGCTGGGTCACAGCTTAACCCGAAGAGAGTCCATGGCAGGAGACAGCAGATAATACTGTGTTTACAGAGAGCTAGGAAGAATAGCCCATATATGGGTTGGCCCATGCAATATTCCCACTAATTAGGCCACTGGCTGAATGTATAGATTTTTGTAAGAAAGCGTTTTTTTTTATTTTGTTCTGTTTTTGAAGCCGACTAATGGAATAAAAAAAATCAGGCAGTATGGTCATAATCTGTAAAATTGCCCTGACCAAATCTGGGCATGTATGGCCAACTTTAAAGGAAAACTATACTTGAGCAACATTTTTTATCAAGTGGCATATTAAAGAAACTTATCAAACTGGAATATACTGTATATATAATTAAATATTGTCCTTTTACATCTCTTGCCTTGAACCACCATTTTGTGATGGTCTGTGTGCTGCCTCAGAGATCACCTGACCTGAAATATTACAACTCTAAAGCTCCCCATAGACGCAACGATCTTTCGCTCCCGAATGACCGATTTTGGTGAAGTCCGACCAATCTGTCAAATTATCGTGCGGTTAGTGAGATACAAACGATCGTTCATCTTACGATTTTTCGTCCGACATTGGTCTGAAGATTGATCGGCCAGGTTAGAAAATCTTTATCGGTCCCCATGCAATCTACCTATGTTTGCAGGGCCAAGCAGGCAGCGACCCTTCAGTTTTGCTGCAATATCGTCTGAAATGGTCTTTTTAGTTGATGGACACATCTGACATTAAACGATCGTTTTGAGACAATCGTGGTCTCAAGATAACCATTGGATCTTTCAAAAATCTTTGCGTCTATGGCCAGCTTTACTGTAACAGGAAGAAGTGTGGAAGCAAAAGACACAACTCTGTCTGTTAATTGGCTCATGTGACCTAACATGTATGGTTTGTTTGGTATGTTTGTGTGGACCGTGAATCATACGATCCCAGGGGGGTGGCCTTTATTTTTTTTGCAATATCTTTTTATAGAGACCTGCACTGTTTGAGGGGTATAATTTCCCTAAAATTTATAACCAGAAAAATCTAAATGTATTTTGTATAAAAGTTTTTGCACTAAAATGGTTGAATGTCCCTTTAAGTATTTTGACATAGCTTATACAGGATTCTGTTTCAGGATGTAATAACCTGACAAAGACAAACATTTGTTTTCCCAAGATCAAGTATTCAGGTATCTTTAATTTGTTACATTTATGTGAAACTAAATGACGTGGATAATAACTTGCCAATAAAAAGTCAGCAGAATTTTAGGATTGAAACATTATATGGCATTTTGAGATACCCATTACTTTAGATCCACAGTCGTTTCTAGACAAACTATGTAGTCACCCGGCAGCCACCCAGCATTTAGTATGCCAAAAAATACAGATATTAGCAAATATCCCCCCATATATAGGAATGTTTTCCGTTATTGGATTTTGAACCTTTATATCATTTATTGCAATTTAATGTATGACTAGCAGTATATGACTTCTAAAGGCAGACAATGATAAAGAGACATTAGACAAAAGTACACAACTAAAAATGCCGGGCGACAAATCTCCTCATCTTTGGGGCGACTGATTTTCCTGAATTGCCTTCCTGTCTGCTAGAATGAAAATCTCCAGCGGGATTGCACTCTGAGCACTTCATTTTCTAAAGTTGCCTCAAGAGGAAAAAGTTGGGTGACTTTGGAAAATGAAGAACTCTGAATGTCATCCCAATGCCGATTTTCATTCCGGGAGATTAGTCACCCCAAGAAGAGTACATTTGTCGCCGGGCGGCTAACCTCCCGAATTGCAGTGTGTGTCTCCGCCCTTGGGATCGCCTGGTGACAAATCTGACTCGGGCGAATAATCTCCCTGAACTGCCTCCCCACTGGCTAGAGTGTAAAATTTGGCAGGATGGCACTCGGAGAGCTTCGTTTTCTGAAGTCACCCAAAATTACCTCATGAGGAAACTTCAGGCAACTCTGGAAAACAAAGCACTCCGAGTGCCATGCTGCCAGCAAACTGGCAGGGAGGTGGTTTGGGGAGATTAGTCGGCCGAGGAAGAGGTGATTTGTTGCCAGGTGACTAATCTCCCCAAGATAGCACCGTGTTTCTCTACCCTTACAGGTTTGTTTGCCTTCCAATGCTTTTTTTTTCAGTTCAGTTGTTTTCGGATATTAGAATTAAAGACTTTTCTCAATTACTTTGAACTATTTATTTGTGACTGTTTTTCAAATATTGAAGTTTAACTTTCATTTTTCACCTGGAGGTGTTTTATTAAAGACAGCTGTTAGAATTTATACAATAGTTGCTAACATTCCACAGATGTTGCTAAAATATGTATCAACTACATGTTGCAAAACTGTAACAGTTCAGAATCTGCACCTGGATTACTGAGCTGTCAGACTGAAACACCACCAGAGACAGGGACATCAACTTTTGAACTTCAATTTTGGAAAAACTGTAAAAAATTAAAAATGGAGAACTGAAGTTTTGAAGGTCAGCAACCAAGCTTACTGAAAAAGATGGAGGAGGGAAGAATTCATTTTTATCTTACTTGTATATCTACAAGTTGCTTTAAATTTATTTTAAACTTTGATTAGACAAAATGTTATTATAGGTTGACAACTCCTTTAACAAAGGTATGGCCTTTGGGTTTGCTCCAAAAACAGGGTCTACTGCACATCTTCTAGAAAATGACTGCACTACATACCTAATTTATTTCCATTCACACCTTTCCCATTTGTGTCTTGCATCCAAGCTATTTAGGCCAGGAACAGATGATGTTGGATCTCAGCCTGCATTTCTCAGCAGAGAGAATGTGCTGCCCCTATGCACACATTCTGATTGGATTCAAACAGGGGCAAAGAGCAGATCCGCTTTTCTCAGCCTGTAAAAATAACAACCAGAGCCTTCAGCCTGTGTGCCCATAGCCTAACTTGACTTAAGAGTGGGCACCAAGTGAGTCAGCTTTTGGGATAATCTCTGGATAAATGTAGTAAGCATAGCTGCTTGGGGTCGCTGTAAGTACAGCTACCCTATGTAAAGACATGTCTAAATAGGCAAAAAATTTTTGGGTCTTTCATTGCCATTTTGGCTAAGACAAGGCTGTAAAACTCCATCATTTATTTTCTGAAAATGCAGTTGCTAAGCCCTTTGTGATTGCAGATACTCAAGAGAAAGAGAATGAGTCAGCTGATACCCAGTACACTAACAACACTGCAGTGAGTGTTTCTCCAGTGATTCTTGCTTGCCACTATGCATAGATATACACCTCAATGTAGTCCTCCTAAAGCACAAAGTAACTGGGTCTGTGGCAATGGGTGTGCTTTTGTTCACAAGGAAGTCATGTATTTAGTGCCTGGAACAAACATTATGTATATTGTAGTATTGATTTCTCTAGTCTATTATCATATTGTTTAATGTAGTGTTGTGCACTATATGAATACAAATATACATACACTGCTTCCAAAGACAGGCAATATCAAGTCAGATGAGATGAGTCCCTCATACAGGGACAGATAAAAGCTGCCGACATACCGAGTGGGCAGCTTATTGGTCCATATCTGCCTGAAAGGGTTAAAAATCCCATCAGATCGCGGGTGCATCTGCTCGTTGAAGTGGTCCCGCAATCCAACCGCTTGTATTCCCTCCATTCTTATCCGATCATTGGGCCCTAGGTCCCATGATTGGATCAGCCCGATATCACCCACCTCAATGTGGGCATATCGGGGAGACATCTGCTCATTTGGCGACATTGCCAAATGAGCGGATCTCCTTGTGTATGGCCACCTTTAGAGTTCATGTGGCTCTCTTTTTTTTCTATATTGATTATCTCATGTGGCTCTAGCCTAATTAATACTATTGCCAGACAGCTTTACCTAAAGCTAGCACTATGTGTAAAGATCTGCTTATTTGATGAAACAGGCAGATCTTTGCCCAATTTGGCTACCTATACTTTGGGACGATTACATTATTTGGCCCCTAGGCCAACAATCGGATAATAACAGGCAGCAATGCAGTTCCATCAGAAGAGGATGACATTAATACACCAATGTTATGTCTGCATGATGGGATTCTGATTGCCAGATATTGGGCTGTCTGCTGAAAGGGCTCATACATGAACAGATAAGCTGCTGACTTGATCCGACAGGGCTGAATAGGCAACTTAAATTTGCGCATGTATGGCCAACATTACTTAAATCTTTAGTTCATTAGTACATTCTCAAGCGTTCCCTCATATTTAGAAGTTGAGGTGCAACAAGCATTTTTTTACTGGAAACAGCACCATAGGACGGTTCCAGTAAGATCTCTGTATTGGTATAGGTCCTTGCCATCAAATTGTAGTGAGACATGCATCAAGACAAGCTCAGACACTTCAGCAACCCACATCTCTGTCCTGGCCAGCAAATACACTCAAAAATGCCTCCTACAGGCAGCACATTATCTGCTGTCTTCTCATATTGTCTCCCATAAATCCCAGCTAACAACTTCTCCTTGTGCTGCACCCATCCTATGGAATTCCCTCTCTTGCATCCTGAGAATTTCAGGGGGTTGAAAACCCAAAAATAACTGTTAGCAACTTTTCAATGGCAACATAATAAATCAAGGGGGTTGAAGTCACACACCCTTCAAGTTTATCCTTTTTTTTTTTTAGAAATAAGAGGTGCAGAAGAGACAGAGGAAAGCAGACAATCCAAAGTGCAGCCGACTTCAATTTGCCTCAGAGGAGAAATATTTGGTGTATAGGGTTGCCACCTGATGCCAATGTTATTTATAGGGAAAAGACCATAAAAACTCAGGAAGGCAGGTATTTTTTTTCCAGAAAAGGTGGCAACCCTAGTTGCCATCTGGACAGCCAGTAAAAATGATGGTTCATCCCAATGGTTAATATGGAAAAAAGATAAATATATAGAAATATATAGTTTTTCTTTTCAGAAATGGTGGCAACACTACCAGTGGAAAGTAAAGGCGCCAAGGGCTGGGCACAGAAAGAGCGTTACCATCACACGCAGTAAAAGGCCCTAAGTTTGCCCTGTAGCAGTAACCCATAGCAACCAATAAGATGCTTGTTTTTAGACAGGTGACTAGTAGTTGATCCTACCTGCTAATTGGTTGCAAGGGGTTACTGCTTCTGGGCAAACTTAGTGGCTTTTAGAGTACAGTTCAGCAGTGCAGCTCTTCTTTAGAGCCACAGTCACGTTACTACACTATCACACCCTCTTGGATTTTAGCACCTCCAACTTCTGTAAACTCCCCTAAATGCCCGAGCAGTAGCGGCTGCGCTTTATTAACTAAAACCAGTTGGAGAGACGATGATGCGAAATTCCTCCTTGACTTTGGCCGGGTGATGGGGGACATACTAACAAAGTCTTATTTTTCCACCCCCAAATATGAGAAACTATTAGTAATGTTTAGAGGGGTGGGCGGCACGGTAACACTCAACTTGCCCTCAACCCACCCCACCCAGTGTCCTCTGCGGTTACCCCTCCTAGAGCCTGACAAGGCGGCCTCCGCCGCAGCAGCAGCAGAAAAAGGAATGCAAGCTGCTCCTCCCCAGTGAACCCTTCTCTATTTTGGTGCCTCTCCCCTCCTTCCCCCTCCGTGTCTTTCGCTGCTGAGCCCATGACGTAATGGTTTATGTTAATGATTAGCATGTGGGAAGCTTGGGCTGGCGCTTCCCAGCCTTACTGTGCGTGTGTGCGCGACTCAAGAGGACTGATGCTGCAACTCAACATGGCAAAGCCCAGGGAGGAAGAGCAACAGCTCGTCTAGTTCGGCCGAGCGGCGGCACACGAGGAGAAGCAGCAGCAGCATGCGTGTGGGGAAGGTAAATCTGTGCCTGACTGTAAACCCCCGGTTGTAATGGGAGGGAGTCGCAGCCGGTGGTGCGGAGCCTTATGGGAATTGTGCCTTGTTGACTTTTCTCACTTTCCTGCAGCTGCCCTCCACTGCAGCATGCTTGGGTACAGTCATCCTTGCAGCTGCCTTTGAGCCACAGCTACCAGCTTTCTCTCAGGCGTGCTTGCTGGGATCAGTAGTTCTGCGGCAGCTCCATAGTACACATCTTGTGTATAAAGTGTGGTGGGAGTTACTTTCATCCTTCGATACATGGAAATGCAGCAGGGTGAACTGGCAGTTTCTCTCTACTGATACTTTATTCATGCTTACTCGCATATATATGAAGGGTGGCATGGGATGGGTGCATTTACGTATTATATTTCTCTTAAAAAACAAAAAACATTTTGCCTGGAGACAGCTAGTGAAGCTGAATGATGTCAGTTGTTGCTGCTGCACCACTTTGTACATCACAGCAGTCAATTATACTGCTTCTTCCCAAGAGGTGGTGCAGCAGCAGCAGCAACGCTTTTACACATACCCTATTGTCGTCTGAATTTCCCCAGGCTGTGGTAGTTAAAGTTAGCAAATCTTTGGCTCTACAGCTGTTCTTGAAGTCGAAGTCCTTACACACACGCTGTCAAGGAATTCGGAGATGTGTAGTCCAACAACAACTGCAAGGTTGGATGTGCAAGCTTTTGCTTTGTTCATCTCCTATGCTATGATGAGTATAAACATGAAAACATTTTCTATGCAGTCGTTTATGGGTGTTTTTAAAGCACAGCTGAACCATATATACAGAGGCACAATCAGGCTAACTATATCTAATGTGTTTTATTACAAGTTTGTCCAATCTGGTTATTGCCAGAAACCTCTGGTATTAAATAGATGTGGACTGCTATCCCTCTAAAATATCACTTTAAATACCAATGTGCTAATGCCACTCTACTGAAATTTCGAGGGGTGCCTTCTTTGTATGTAGAGAAATTATGGTTTATTGGTCACATAATTAAATCTGATTTAATCACTGCAGCAAAAAGGAAAAGTTTAACCAGTCCATTATACCCACTGGCAGTTTCTTGCCCTTGTGAGTCTGAGGTTAGTAACCACTGTGTGGTTAATCGTTGTCATTTTACATTAGGGAAAATGTTTATGAACCTGCAGAGAAAGGTTGGCTTTCTTTTTCTATTATTAAGGGAGGCATTGTGTTGAGTCACTGGTTTATTCTTGTGGTGTGTCACAGTGGTTTCTTTTTTTCCCTTTCTTTTATTTTTGCAGTTGTGAGCATTGCTTTGGAATGCGGGTGTGGAGGGTCCGGGAAGTGAACCAGGGCACTGGAGATCTGGAACAGCATTTCTAAAGTAACAGCAGTCCATACTGCAAACAAAAATGCTTCAAGCAGAACCAAAAGCTATCCATTAATTGTTCTATTGTGATCTCTATCAACGAGCCCACTAAAAAAAGGATAAAAAAAAGAAGAAAAGGGCAAAATCCATAAAATAATCCTTATTCACATTGGTAATCTTGAAATTTTTCCTCGGATTCTGAAAACCTCCCCAAAATCATGATGTTTCGAGATCAAGTGGGAATGCTTTCTGGATGGTTTAAAGGCTGGAACGAGTGTGAGCAGACTGTTGCTCTTCTATCTCTCCTGAAAAGGGTAAGCAGGACCCAAGCCAGATTCCTACAAATCTGCCTGGAGCATTCGTTGGTTGATTGTACAGAACTGCACATACTTGAAGGAGAAGCCAACAATCCTGGTAAGTTTTATTTGACACTTTTAAGCTTTTGCAATTATAAGAGGTGGCCAGAGGTATTTTTGTAGCAATACAGTGGTGGTTATACATATATACACTCTGCATTGCAGACCAGTTGGATTGTAACCCATTTGCATGTATTGCATTGCCTTCTAAATCCATGGCAAATGACAATATTCAGTCCTATGCTGCTCAATAACCTTTGGTTAAGTACGTGTCATTTTATTTACTTTTTATTTTTTTTGTAAATTTAAGTAGAAAACAGAAATAAGAATTAAGAGACCGCTTTCGTTCTCATTAAAGAGACTGCCATTATGCCTCAAGCATCCACTGCTTGCAATTTTATTAGTTGGCTTGTACCTTCACAACTTTGTGGTAGCTCATTATTATTGATGAATTTGGTCATTGGAGGATTACAATTGTCCATCTGACCACACATCTCAATAAGAAGCAGAATGCTCTCACAGATTTCTTTGTAACACAGACAAGGCATCCCTTTTATTTTTTTTTAATAAGCATTCCTCCACTCTCGCGATCCATTCACTGTTTCAACTACAGTAGCATGAATGATTGTTTTTTTTTTCTTTCCCTCCCTCATGCAGTTTCCTGTGGAATATGTAAGTCAGGTCACGTAGAGTCTGGTTTTTCCAGGCTTTTTGGCAACGTGGCTACTTTGTTTCAGTCGACAAGCTGCATATACATATTAGTGTGTTAGACATTATTCTCTGCTGTGTGTGGTTGAGTGGCATAATAATGATACCGTAACTCTCTAGCCTATGTTGTCTGGATTTTTCCCTAGCAATTTGTGAAATTGCTGCATTTTTTTCTGTATGTAGCATTCATACTATGGCAGTTTATAAGTTATATAGCACTGTATACATATGCAACTTTAATGTATATTTGTTCATAAGGTTTTACATTACCCTTTATACAAATCTAAAAATGCAAAGTCTGAACTGCAGAAAAGTGTATCTGTATTCTGTGGTGAAATTCTATAGGCCTGATTGCTGCAGGATACGCAACAGAGCCCCCTGTGTTTCAGCTGGCGAAGAATGCAGGGTCCTTCTCCAGCTGTTCCATATTAGAGTGCAGAGCCTGCTAGAACTGGCAGCTGTTTTATATGAGCTAGGCTGCTAGACCTACACTGTACTTCTGCTAGTGGTTTATTAAGCCAGCAAAATGAAAAGTTTTACTGCTGAGCTTAGCAAAAGTATATGTATGCATTTCAAAGGTGATGGTGCACATTAGCCAACTGAAGGATACAATGGCTCAAATTGTAGTAACATTTTCCTTTTAGTTTTCTAGGAATGACATCACCAGCTTCAAGGGGTCATAAGTAGTATACACAAACTATTTACACTGAGTTGTCCACCAGAAAGGAGCTATTAGAAAATTATTTCCAGTAAAGCTGTCCGTACATTGGCCAATTCTAGTGGGAACTTTCCCTTCAGCCTAAAGCACTGAATGTCCTGATAGCTTACACTTTTGACATTGATTGCTCCATGAATCGCTTTAACAGTCCTATAGAAGTGTCAAACAGAAATCATTGACTGGTTTGCTTAGAAATGAAGGAAAGGCTAGTGGGCTCTATTATCCCACTCTGTGTGTATGTGTTGTGTTTCCTACTCCCACCTCCTGTGCAAATGATCTGTTTTCTGCAAATACAAGTGCTTTTGTTAGATGACCTTCTCTATTTAACCCTTTAAGTGGTTCCTCAGCAGATAGTGTGTGGCCATGACAATATTGATAAGATAGCAAAATTTTTGAAAATTAGACTGCCAACTGGAGAGAAAGCATTTGCAGGGAAACCTCCTCTATCAGTAAGTAGTGGAATTTGCCATGTTTTTATATAGACTTTATAATATTATATATGGACTGGCCATTATGGTGTCTGCCTAGTCAACCTGCTGGCCAAATGGATCTGTACCATATGAGTGGCCATATACTTGTATGGTCACCTTCCTCTACTGTTCTTTTGAGGTGATAACAAGGCCCAGATTTCCTTCTTCGGCACCCCAAGGCCGCCAGGTACTAGCGCCAACCTGCTTTGCATGCACCCCTCCATACACCCCCTCCATTGCAAGCAGCTCCCCCGTTCTCCATAGAATGAAGCTAGGCGGCATGCTGTCCCTAAAATTTTGCAGCCCTAGGCCCTGGCCTTTGTGGCCACGCCACAAATCCAGACTGATAGAATGAATGAATGAATGAAACTACAGCCACTTCTCCTCTTCACTTCTTTATCGGCCAGTGCACCTCGAACTCATGGCAGATGAAATATTCAGACTTGTCCAGTTATCTGTGATGCAACAGGATGGTCTTTCATACTGAATTTAGGCATACGTGGCCAACTTCAGTTGGCCTCACACTTTCTTCAACACATCTTAGCTCAACTTTGTGTAATCAAATTAAATAAAGTAGTAAAATAACAAGTAAAGTAGTAAAAAGAACAAATCAGACGATGTTGTGGCCATTAACTGACGACAATCATACGAAAGTTATATCCGACAAATTGTAGTAAGTCACTCGATCTAGTCAGGCAATACATGCTGAGATATCGTTAGCTGTCACAAATTTTCTAACCTGTCCATTTGACTAAACAACCAGTCACCATGGTACAAAAATGTTGGGACTAGCCACATGTTCCAAAAATCATACAAAGCTTTTTCTACAACTTTATCTTTGCCAGCTTTAGAGGCAACGACAAGAAGCACAACCAGGTTTAGGCATTTTTTTTGCTAATGGAGAAATCTGCCATGACCCTAAAACCTAAAGTTTGCAATGCAGTTTTCTGTCCTACAGGGATTGCTATTCAAATGATTAACCTATTATAAATGAACTATTGTGCTGCTATAATTTCTATTAGACAAATGTACAGTTTACAAAAGAAAGTCCATTACATTGCTGCACATAATTGGCTGTTTGTGACAATGGATTTGAAATATCACAAATTAAAAAGGGCTACTGCACACCAGGCTGGAACTCCTCTTCTTAAAGGAGATCTAAACCTAAAAAATAATCAATGTAACATTATTCAGTGCTTCTCCGAGCACTTTTGCAATATCACATTTGTATTCTATTTTTTGCTGTTTCTGATTTTTTTTCGGGTTAGGGGGGGTTAGGGCCCTTTTAAGTGCACCCACATGGGTGACCAATTTCTATTCAATTGGATCTAGTATCATGCCCATATACATTTTGGTGTCTGGCTGAAAACAGTCCATGTTGATATCCTCAGGAAATCAAATGACATCAGCCTGAAGAGCTTTTAGCATGTGACATCATACAAACCTCTAAGCTGAGTAAAACAACATTAATAACTTGGTGTTTTTAATTAAATAAGTATCCAAGTCAACAAATCACTGATTTTCTAACCCCTGGAAGTTCATTTAAAAAATTTTTTTTAGTGAAAGAATCTCACAAATTTTCAGTTAATCTTTATTTTTTCACTAGGCTTGCATTTTATTTATTTATTTACTTATGTTTAGGCTCTTTATTATTACAGGTTTTCTTTAGTCAAAGCACTGCCTAGTTGCTGGGTCACTTGGACACTAACAACTATGTACAGTAACTGTTATAACGTGGACAGCTGCACATGAAAACATTAAAGGGGCTGTTCACCTTCCAACACTTTTTTTTTTCATTTTAGTTGTTTTCAGGCTATTCACCAGAAAGAGAGAGCTCTTTTTATTAGCTTTCAGTTTTTTCTATTTGTCCTATATTAGTTTTATTTTTCATCTCCTTATGTTTTTAAAGGGCAACTAAAGGCTAATATAGAATAATGTTAGAAATGCTTTATTTTGTATACTAAATATAAACATGAACTTGCTGCACCAGAAGCCTAATAAGACAAATGATTTATTCTTTCAAAGTTGGTGCAGGGGACCGTAATTTTGTAACTATGTTAAACATCTTTGCAATGCGGAGACTGCGCACGTGCTCAGTGTGGTCTGGGCTTCAGTTGGGAGGTTAAGCTTGGGGATCGTCCTAAATGATCAAAACAGCACAAGTCAAATAATATCTGCCATTGAAGCCAATACAGCAAGACTGATTAATAACCAGAAAATGCAGACTGCACTGGGTTTGTGGATACACATCTCTACACAGTTGCAGATTGCTTTACAGTGAAACAAACAAAGCTGCTTGAGTTCTGGGAAGTAAGGTGGAGGGCTCCCACCTGCCATTTGAAAGTATGATAACTTTCCTGCAGAGAAGTTAGGGACCATCTGAAGTTTCCTATCCGCAGCGGTCAGATGAAGTAAAATGAAAGGGGGATTTCACTGCATACAGTCAGGTTTATTATAAAAACAGTATTAAATTATATTGGAGATAGATTTCTTTTTCATTAAAGAAAGTAAAAATCAGATTTTATTTTTTTGCCTTTACATCATAGGAAGTAGTTATCATTGACACAGTTGTTGCTAACATTGCATAGTTGCTGCTGAGAAATGTATCAACAAATTTAGACTAACATGCTGCACATCAGTTACTGAGTTGCTGGACTGAAAAACTTTCAGGTGAAACATTGAAGTTTAAACTTCATTTTTAGAAAAACGTTCAAAAATAAAAAAAAAATAGAAAGTCATTGAAAATAGTCTTTATTTCTGGTTTACTATTTGAAAACACCTTTACTGTAAAAAGTGTTCTGAATATAAACAACCCCTTTAAGGAACTCAAAAGCTAACATGAAAAATTGGCCTAGTAACTGGAATATTTCCTTTTTACTGTGTATGATGTTTGTAATCGAAATATTGTTACAAAGTATTTTGAAGAAAGGTCAGCAGGGGCAGGAGCAAAACGCACAGTGTCTATGGGGCAGATTTACTATTATTCCCCTAAAAGCCCTCGAATTCCTTCGAAATTCGATAAGCTTCCGACAAGTAAATGCTTATTGAATAGTTTTAGGATATTTTTACCTTGATATTCGATCCCTCGATAAAATCGTATGATCGAATACCGATCATTCGATTTCACGAAAAATCGTACGATTCGAACGATCGAGGAGTTCGATCGTATGAATGGTATTCTAGAAGGTGATTCGAGCATGGGGAGTCCCATAGGCTTCTATTGCAATCTGGTGAAGTAGGCAGTCGTATAAAATTTTAAAGTTAAAGTCCTTCGATCATCGAATGGTTGAATTATCGAATATCCGATTATTCGATCATTAGAATTTTGCGCATTCGATAATTGTAGTGGCCAAAATTACATATTCTATCATCCGAAAAAATCGTATCGGAATTCGATTGAACTTGATCTATTCACATGAATTTCGTAAATCTGCCCCTATGTGTATACAATCTATAAAATATTGCAAAATTAAAGGGTTTCACGAATATTGTGACGCTGAAGTAGTTTGTAGGTCTCTGGGCGACGATGGGTAGTACCACCATTTCCGTAAAACGCGCTAGTGAGCAATCATAACCTCTTAAGTAAGTATATCCGTTAATTATTGTGATAAAGGGGTGATTTTTAGTGTTTGCCCCATCCAATGTGCTGCAAAACGACTGGTTGATAAAATGCTTGACATAGGTCTGGGTGCCATTGCCTCTATAGAAATACATACATTATGTGATGAAAGGCACTAAGTTTGCCCAAGGACAGTAACCCATAGCAACCAATATGATGTTTGATTGCTATGGGCTTCTGCTCCTGGCCAAACTTAGTGCATTTTATTACATAACCCCCTTTGTAGTATATGATTAGGGTTGGAGTTTTAAAATGGGAACACACAGCAGCAGTTGAGAACTGATAAAAACTCTTGCCTTTTATAATGTTCTCAAAGGTGCATTTGAGTGAAGACTGGGGAAGGAAACCAATGCAAGTCAGAACTCTTTACAATTCAACTCTTGGCACAGGTTTTATGCATATTTCGGAACCTTATTCTGCTGAACTGAATGGGCAAAACATCCTTCCACATGAATATTTTCACCAATCGCTTTTCAGAGCATTTGTTCATTTTTAGATCTTTGTTTTTGTTAAACATTGCATGGTTTGTCAGCTTTTCCTGTTCTGCTCCCTTAGAAACTTTCAATTTAGCTGCTGTTTTGAGGCAGACCTAATTTTTCAGTACTCCAGGAGAATTTAGCCTTACTAAACCCTTTTGATAGCTAGAAAATATTTATTTATTCTCTGGTGGCAGCGACAATGACAATTAAGGGTAATGGCGCGCTGGGTGTTTTTGTCTTCTGTGGGAAATGTCATTTCCTCAAGGGCAACAAAAGCCCCCAAAACACCTTTGTATGGTTGCATATTCACATAGGCTTATGCAAATCATTCTTATAGAGTAATTGCACGAAATGAATGTTTTATATGTGGTGACTTGAATAGGAAGCCACAATGTGGTATAATTGGGCATTTTGCCACCCTCTGGGAAGTTCGAAAAGATTCTCCCATGTGCCATTGACCTAATGAACCTTTTCTGTAATTTCAAATTATTAAATGGCTTAATTCAAAATTTTTCTTAGGAACCCCCATTTCATTATAATGAATTATGTCTCAAAAGACGTGACAATCTATTTCCCCCCCTTTTTTTTTATATAAACCAGCATTTCAGATAATTCTCCGTTTCATTCAGTGACTAATTTTTGTTTCTTTAATTATAAAATGTGTTATTGGTGGTGGATTTTCATGTGAGTTTGTAAAACGGATACATGTTTCACTGCACCTTTTAAGTACAAAGATATATTTCACTGCATAGTGTGGCTATCTCATTTATCAAACAAAATCTAAGATTTGGATTCATGTTGAACAATATTCTAACCATAATTTGCATATGCAAAGGTTCTGGACAAATATCCCATGTTCTGTCTTGGATTAGTTACAGGAGTCAATGCATCCCTGTGGTCCTAGGCACCACAGGGCAGTCACTTTAGGGAGTCTATGTTTGCTGATACAGGTTCATACGATTGCCACACAGTTTGCTCCATGATATGGACTAGGGCACACAGAGCTCTGAAACGGTGCCTGCAGAAAAGAGCCCCACTGTGTCACTAATACGTTCACCTGTTAGTTTGCAGGGATATTTTTAAATTCTGACCTGTTGTGACCCCTGACACAGGACAAATTTGCATACATGCTGTGGCCGATATTTCTGCCCTATGGCAAGATATCATAATAAATGAACTAAAAGAATCATTACTTTTCTACATAAAAGTTATACATTTTTATCACATTTCTTGACTTAAACATAACTGAACCTGTACAACTGCATACAGAAGTCAATATAGAAAATGCTTAGGCACAGGTTTTACCAAATAAAAATCAGACGCCTTTAAATTAACATCATCAGGATCCCAGCATAGTTATCTTTTGGTGGTTATCACTTGGTGCTGGGACTTGCAGCAACTGAACTGTTACAGGAGGTTCTACCCTACCTGCACAATTTAGATGCCAGATTATGAACAAAATAGTTATTGGACAAGCATTATGTAAGCCAGGGCCGGAACTAGGGGTAGGCAGAGTAGGCGGCCGCCTAGGGCGCAGTCATTGGGGGGGGCGCACTTTTGAAGGTAAATAATGTTTTTTTTTTAATTTATTTAAGTTTTAACTTCGGACCTGTCTCTAGCAGTAGTGTTCTGCTCTACTTCAGTCCCCACCTCCCTCTTACTTGCCCTTTGCCTGGCACAGATCTAGGGCAATATTTTTGCTGCTGCTTTGGCACAGGCTGGTGGCACAGGTACAGACTTGGGGGGCAATGGCTGGTACAGACTTGTGGCACAGGTACAGAATTAGGGGGCAATGGTTGGTGGCACAGGTACAGACTTAGGAGGCAACAGCTTGTGGCAGAGGTACAGACTTGGGGGTAATGGTTGGTGGCACAGATACATATTTGGGGGGCCATGGCTGATGCCACAGGTACAGACTTGGGGGCAATGCTGGTGGCACAGGTACAGATTTTGGGGCAATATTTTGGGTGCTGCTGACACAGGTACAGATTAGGGGCTGGCTGACACACATACAGTTCGAATTATTAATGTGTTATAAGGTTTCTTTATTTTAAGAAAAAGTGAATAGGTGAGAAATGGTCATACAGAACGGGGGTGGGGGGCGCTGATTGTACCCCTGGCCCAGGGTGCCAAACTACCTTGGCCCGGCCCTGATGTAAGCATCAGATGGCATGACTGCACTAGCACAACAATATAATAATAACATACAGTAATGAAATGGTTTTTATTTTAGTATGTGTCCAACATCCTAAAGGAGATACAAATATTAGAATGTCTCATAATTTAAAATGGAAGAAAGGTGCCTATTTTTAGTACACTGTACAATTTGGTCACATGGAAAGCAACATACAGCAGTGGGGATAGGTCCCTAAAACAGATGTGGAGTCCCTTGCACTTCAGTCCAGCTGGTTAATTCATATAAACACCAGTGGAGATTTGTAATGAACTGCTAGATAGGGTTCTCATCTTAATAAATACCTGGGTGTCTGTTCAAGCCAAATAAATGAAGACTATATAAATGACAGCACTCACAAGTTTTGCATCAAATATAAATATCAGTGAGGTTTATTCAATCCTGACATTTTGGTTCCACACAAGAATACAGATTATTTTATTAACAAACTTCGATGTCATTGCCAAAACTGTTTCTAGGCAACCAAATGGCATCATGAAGAGGAGTAAACGTGAAGCTTAAAGGGAAACTGTCATGGGAAAACGTTTTTTTTTTTTTAAACGCATCAGTTAATAGTGCTGCTCCAGTAGACTTCTTCTGCACTGAACTCTATTTCTCAAAAGAGGAAACAGATTTTTTTACATTCAATTTTGAAATCTGACATGGGGCTAGCCATTTTGTCAATTTCCCAGCTGCCCCGGTCATGTGACTTTTGCCAGCACTTTAGGAGGGAACTGCTTTGTGGCAGGCTGTTGTTTTTCCTTCTCGATGTAACTGAATAGTATGCAGTGGGGCATGGGTTTTACTGTTGAGTGCTGTTCTTAGATCTACCAGGCAGCTGTTATCTTGTGTTGTGGAGCTGTTCTCTGGTTATCTTCCCATTGTTCTTTTGTTAGGCTGATGGGTGGGGGAAAGGGAGGGGGTGATATCACTTCAACTTGCAGTACAGCAGTAAAGAGTGATTGACGTTTATCAGAGCATGAGTCACATGACTTGGGGCAGCTGGGAAATTGACAAAATGTCTAGTCCCATGTCCGATTTCAAAATATAAAAAAAATCTGCTCTTTTGAGAAATGGATTTCATTGTAGAATTCTTCTGGAACAGCACTATTAATTGATGCATTTTGAATTTTTTTTCCCATGACAGGTTCCCTTTAAATACATCACAGTGAAGTGTATATATAAATTCTGTTATTATAAACATTTTAGTGCAGTCTAGTTTCATAATAAATACCAATAAATAACTAGGAAGGCAAAACAGGTGCAATGAAGAGTATATGCTCTCACCTAAAGTGTGCATACACCATTATAGGAGACCCCTGATAAGTTTCTCCTTCTTATCAACAACTAATTAATAATATGATACAAACAACAGAGGAAGATACAGGGTTTGTGAGGTTAACATATTTGTATATATGAATTTTGAACCAGCACCAAGGAAGTGTGATACTTATTCGTTGTGCACCAGATTTTGGCTTTCTTTTAGTTATATATATATATTATATTTATTTTTTATTTTTTTTTTTGAAGGTAGCTATATTACTCCCATATAGTACAGCAGTCCTGAGTGGGTTAATTCCCCTAGAAAGTCTCACCTGGTGAATAATTCGATGACCTGCTACCTGCCAGGGGGAGATTCTGAGAGTAATATTGAGCTACATGCTGAGAACTGGGATTTGAGTGAAACCGTCTGGAGCTGCTGTATTCTCAAAAGGAAAAAGGACTCTGTAAAGGCTCTTACATACAGGCATTTTTATCTGTGCTCCCCTGTGTTACGCTTTCATCCATTCAGCCGCAGGGGAGCGCAGGAGTAGACTCACTGTACTCACACCGACACATGCTGCTTCCCAACCTGCGTTTGACGCCCCCTTCAAAATAATTGACTGCGTCTACTCCTGTGCTTCCCTGCGGCTGAACGGAAGAAAGCGCAACACAGGGGAGCGTAGGTAAAAACGGCCATGTGTAAGAGCCTTAAAGGGCAAGGAAAGGCAAAGAAATAAAATCCAATTTTTACTTTTCTTTAATGAAAAAGAAATATATCTCCATTATACTTTAATTAAAAAATGTGTACCGTTTTTATAAGAAACCAGACTGTATGCAGTGAAATTAGGAAAAAAAATAGGAATTGTTAGACTGTCCCTAACTTCTGACAGGGAAACGATCATACTTATGAACAGCAGGGGGAGCCTCTGCCTTACTAACCAGCCATGCAGAACTCAAGCAGCTTTGTTTTTTGATCATTTATGACGATCCCTAAGCAGCCCAGATCACACTGAGCATGTGCAGGGCCAGAGGCAGACAAATATTTTTAACAAAGTTACAAGATGACAGTCCCCTGTGGCCAACTTTGAAAGCATAAATCATTTGTTTGATTAGGCTTGTGGTGCAGTAAGTTCATGTTTATGTTTAGTATACAAAATACAGCATTTCTACCCTTATTCTATTTTACACTTTCCTTACCCTTTAAAGGTAGAGCCCAAGTGTGATAAGGATTTTGTTTTTTTTTTTCCGTTTTTATACCTATTTGTTCTGAGTCTGAGAAGAAGCACAAATCTTGTATTGGATCATACAAATATATGAAATTGTATTCTGTCATGTGACAGAAAATAGTGTAAATATAAGATGTCATGGTTTGCAGGGTATCTCTATCAGAGTTTTACTAGTTGGCAATGATCATGGGGTGATGATTGCTCTCCCAGATGTTAAATTATGATAAAAATTGATTTCATAATATGTTGCTTTACCTATCCATAATGACATGCGGAAACATTTTGAAAACCATTATAGAGCAACAATTTTGTTTGTTCAATTTATGGCCTGTTCCTATGTCTGGGACAAATCGGCTCCCGTTAAATTTAGAGACCTGTTAATGCTAAGCTATACTTGGCAGATGCCTCCTGTTTAAGTAGCCAGTACTGAGAAAGATGAATAGTTGCTAATTTAGTGCCACGTGTCACTTCCTCTGGATCTAATACAGGTTACCAACTGTCCAAAAGTCCCCTGCAGGTCAACCTGAAAAAAAAAAAAAAAAATTAACAGAAACATTGTAATTGGTGCATTTTGTCACCCTGTCATGGAAAAAAAATCAGTTAATAGTGCTGTTCCAGAAGAATTCTGCACTGAAATCCATTTCTCAAAAGAGCAAACAGATGTTTTTATATTTCATTTTGAAATCTGACATGGAGCTAGACATATTGTTAATTTCCCAGCAAGTCATGTGATTTGTGCTCTGATAAACTTCAATCACTCTTTACTGCTGTACTGCAAGTTGGAGTGATCTTGCCCCCTCCCTTTCCCCCACCCAGCAGCCTAACAATGGGAAGGTAACCAGATAACAGCTCCCTAAGGGCTGGTGCAGACAGGGAGATTTGGGGAGTTTTCCTCATGAAG
Organism: Xenopus borealis; assembly: GCA_024363595.1. Classification (NCBI taxonomy): domain Eukaryota; kingdom Metazoa; phylum Chordata; class Amphibia; order Anura; family Pipidae; genus Xenopus; species Xenopus borealis. The sequence continues at coordinate 78,400,613 of CM044445.1, forward strand.
CAACTTCGTGCGATTCCGGAAATCGCTGCGCCGCTTGTGCATTGGCGCTGGCTCTTTTTGATTTAAACAGGCGGCAGACAGGGAGAAGGCAGTTCGGGGAGATTGTGCCTCGATTAATCGGCAGGCGACAGAATCTCCCTGTCTGCACCAGCCCTAACGCAAGATAACAGCTGTCTGGTAGATCTAAGAACAGCACTCAATAGTAAAACCCATGTCCCACTGCGTACTACAGTTATTCAGTTACACTGAGAAGGAAAAACAATAGCCTGCCAGAAAGCAGTTCCCTGGCACAAGTCACATGATCGGGGCAGCTGGGAAATTGACAAAATGGCTAGCTCCATGTCCGATTTCAAAACTGAATATAAAAAAATCTGTTTGCTCTTTAGAGAAATGTATTTCAGTGCAGAAGTCTACTGTAGCAGCACTATTAACTGATGTCTTTTTAAAAAAAAAATGTTTTCCCATGACCGTTTCCCTTTAAGGGGCTATTTAGCATACCGTGTAAAATGATTAATGCCTGAAAAACAGTGTAAAATAAATGTAACTTTCTCTCAAAAGTTGCTTCTTTGCAAACAACTTGTGATGGGAAGTGTCTGGTTGTATCTCCAACTTCGTTGGAATGCTCTAGTTATCTTTGGGACTGTACCCATGGGGTTTGGACACTGAATGCAATGACAATTGTCCATGCACAATGCCTTTGGGAAACATGAGATCAGCTAATTTCTGTGTTGCTGTGTAGTGAGCACATATTGCAACATTACCAAACAATGTTATGTGTATGGTCCTTTCAAAATGTTTTTCTCCTTCCTAACACTTTTTTTTCAGTTTAGTTGTTTTCAGATTGTTCACCAGAAATAGACTTTTTTCAATTGCTTTCCATCTTTATTTTTGACCATTTTTATAGAATTGAATGTTCCTGTCGCTGGCTCTTTAGTCTAGCAGCTCAGAAATTCAGGCACAAATACTGAACTGTTCAAATTTGCTTCATTAGTTTATACATTTCTCGACAGCATCTGTGCAGTATCATTAACTATTGTATCAGTTACAACACGTGCCTTTAAAGGAGACATACAGGATAAATAAATAAAAAACTAATTTTGTAGGCAATAATTTATGCTATATGATGATAGTTTGACTTTTGACTATAAATTAATATTGTCTTCAAAATTAACCCCTTCATTGGAGCTACCCATAAATGCTCTGTTTCAAATGATGGGTGGGCATGTCCTTATGGTCCCTGTCAGAAGCAGTAGGTGGGGGATAACAAATCACAGCTCTGCAGTCATCACACAATCAAGACAGGCTTCAGTTCCCTATTAGATTAGCCTAGCTGCTGATTGGTTCCTGTCCTACATTGCAGTGTGCTGTCTACCGCCAGCTCCTTTGCACAGCCAAACAATTCAGCGGCCAGGAAGTGGAATAGATGAGTGAGACTAGCAGGAGTTTTGTAGAAATTTTCAATAAAGTAATCAGAAACATTTTAAAGCACATTCCTTCTATATCTAAGAGTTTAATGCACTGGCACATTCTTGTTTTTTCATATGTCTTTTTTTAAATGGCCACCTTCCCAGAGCTACTTTAGAAAGACATATGGTGAAACGGTAAACTTTAATTATACTCTTTATTCTGTTTATTTGTTTTTGTTTTATAAAATATAAGTTACAAGAAGAAAATATACTGGAGTACTTTCCAGCTTCTTTAGGCAAGCTGAAAGGGTATAAATACCTTTATGACAATCTCATTCTGTTGGGCTTATGTAGAAAAGGTGTATAAACACTATCTGAACTTCTAAAATGAATTATAAATGTGTTCTTTACATACATTCCCAACGCCTCAGATTGAAAGGAAGCAATCCTTATGGCTTACAGTGTAAAGCAACCCCTCTCTCACGTTGTGCCATTGTAAAGTGATCGATTCTGATATTTGCTTTGCATAATGGGCAGTGCAGAGATTTTTTTGAAATTGGAGGCACTTCAAGTCCCAGAATCCATCACTTTACAATAGAACAAGGTGTAAGCATAAAGGTACTGGCAAATGAGATTTGTCACCTGCGTTTAAACGTGTGCAACAAATCTCCACTTTCCAAATGACTGGTAGGAAAACATATGTGGCAATTCCTTTTTACAAAGTCGCCTCACATTTCCTTGCCTTGGTCAACATCTGAAAAAGGACTACTGCGGCACAAATACGTCAGCCCCCTCCTAGAGGCACACACGAATTGGATGTCACATAAGACAATAATAAAAAAGCTTTCATTTATGGTGTTACTATCTCTTTATAAGAAACATGGGGCTACAGGTTCTCATTCATGAACCAATTTAGCAAAGGCCAGCAGTCAGCCTACTGGGTTGTGCAACATCTTTTCCATGGGTCAGAGCCAAAGAATTGAAAACAATAAACAAATACCGCTTTCATCACTTTTACAAAAAAAACCTTAAAACCATTTAAGGGGTTTTTCACCTTCCCAACACTTCTGTACATTACAAATGTTTTTAGATTGTTCCCCAGAAATAAAGACCATTTTTAATTTTTTTACTGTTTTGTTTTTTTCATGTGACTTTTTTTCTGTGCATGTATCAATGTATGAGAGTGACCTGGGTGACTTCACAAATCAGTAACCTATAGAATTGTTTTGACACCTAAAATGATTAATCATAGTATAGGGATCAAGTACTTTTTTTTTACAGAGAAAAGGGAAATCATTTTATCAAATAATTTACATTTTTAAATATGGAGTCTATGGGAGATGGCATTCCCATAATTTTAAGCTTTCTGGATGTATGGTTACTGGATAACCGATCCCATACCTGTATGAAAAAATAATTATGTAACCCTTGTTGTAAAATAAATCAAATTGTCACAGTGGCGTTCCATGACTGTGTACAAAACACTTGCTCTGCAGCCCTGAGCCTTTATGTGCTATTCCAAATATCCTTATGTTTTATTGTAAAAAAGAGGGGGCATGTTCCTTTGAGTTTTTATTCTACTTTTCTTGGACCTTTCTGAACTATTCTGTGTGTAATATATATTTATATATCTGAGCCAGCCCTCACATGATTGAGAGAGGCCATTGCAAGGTCAATTTGTTTTTTTTATTCTTTCTGCAGTAGTTAAAAATAGATAGTGGTAGGCTGATAATTTGCAGTATCTGTCACCATTTGTGGAGTATGTTACATTGTTTTCTTTTTTCCTGTTTTTTCCCCCAAGATTTCAAAACTGAATTAAATCTTAAAATGAATGAATGCCTAATGCATATTTAGTATAGCCCAAGAGCTCAGTGCTACCTGCATGCAAAAGCACTGTGTCTGTAGGTGGCACCTGGTCTTTTCCTAGTCTGCACGTTGTCATTTGAGATGAGGTGCACCAAAGGCTGAGGCTGCTTGATATATTTTGTCCCCCCAGTTCTCTTGCACTTGTGTCCATGGCATTGGTAAATCCCCTCTTGTATATTATGAACTGGTTAAATCGAATCCTTTGGATAGCATTTTGCCTAAATGCAGCCATATTCTGTATGATATCTGACCGTCAATATGGGTATGGGTGTGATATGGAATGAACCAGAACGAGGAGGGAGTGCACATGAGGAGAAAAAAAAAGCTGCTGGTGCTGCACACACTGGCTCCCCCCTCCTCTCTGCTATGTCACAGCATGCAAATGATCTCTATGACTAGTCACAGAGATAAGGTCAACTCAGTAAGCTAAGGGGCGGGGCTTCACTCTCCACCAGGAAGAAGGGGGAATCAAGCTGCTGATAACACAGAAACCAGAGCAGACTTGCAGCAGGGACTAATGTACATTAATCTTGGGGGGCTATTTAGAGGAAATTTATAGATAGAAAAAAAAAGTTTACTTATTCTTTAAAGAAAGATGTGCAGCACTGTTGAAACTGGTGAGTTTGTTTCAAAAACACTGCAATCATTTATACAAGGCTAGGGCCACACAGGGGGCAAAAACCACTAGCTGAAATCCGCTGTCTGATTTGTGTCCTACTGTGGGCAGTAGCCCTGAGTTTTTATGTGTCAAGCCTATTCAGTGTAGAAAAGAGAGGAGGCTACTGCTTGCAGTAGAGCAGAAATCCACCAGCGTATTTTGGCTTGCGGTTTTCGTCCCACGTGTCCATAGCCCAAACAAGCTGCTATGTAGTGCCTGGGGCAGCCTTTACACCTTAGAAACCAACCAAACCTTTACATTTGTCATTACCACTGCATCAGCCTGAAAAGTGAATTGATCTATTATAGTTTACTGGGTTTGAGCAACCTGTTAGCATTATTACACATCCTAATAGAATCATAGATAATGGTGAAAAAAATTAAGTAAAAAATGAAGATTAGTCAGAAATATTGAAGTCATTGTCCTCTTTAGATATCCTCAGCCAGAAACTTGGATTTGTTAGAGTTACACTTTAAGATCCTGCTATAGGTAGAAGTCTATGGGATATTTCTCACATTTGCTTGTTTGATAAGACTATTGCACTATGCCCATGATGTGAACCTTTCCTTCTGTAGCCCCATCCCTGTCATTAGACCCTGTAGCCTTCTTTATATCACTATGTATCATTTCAACATTATCCAGAGGGCAAACATGGAGTGTACTAAAATGGTCATATTTGGTGCTTTTAGTGTGAGTTTTTTCCATTTTATTAGGGCCACAAAAACAGACTTCATAGATCATGGGCCCTTCATTAAAATCCTTGGTGTCTTAAAGGGGTTGTT
>CM044445.1:78417249-78429359 GCA_024363595.1 Xenopus borealis
TATTTTCGCAGCTTCAGGACTTGTGTCGGCTCTTTTCGTGACTTCGGGTCTTTCCGTCGCATCAGGACTTTTCGGCACTTCCGCATTCATCTTGGCAACACGGCTTCGGCGCTCGGGAGGGGGTCCTGGCTCTTCGGAAAGTGCAGCACTGCCGGGCCCCCCTTCACCTCCGGGCCCGGGACACTTGTCCCCCCCCTGATGGCGGCCCTGAGTGCATAATTAACACTTTTAGCTCTGGCAGTGGTCAGGCCCATATTTCTGAATGGGTGAAGACCTGTTGAAGCTACAGAAAGATTTAGCAGGCAGTGCCCTACAAAATATTACCCCAAATATTTCTCACTTCTCCATTACATTCAGGCATTGTGCATGTTTACTATGGTAGGTTTGTGTGCAATTGCTTGCCCATGGAAATCCACTTAAGTTCCCGATAAATCGCTCTAGTGCTCATGTCCAGAATTAGTATGAATGTTCCAACTGAGGGCATGAAGGTTTTTCCTGCACTGTATAATTCAGACCTATTTAACTTTATGTGAACCAATATTTTTTGGCTTATCTGTTGTGTCTCATAGACGTTTCCAGTTTTCATTCATTTAACTTGAAGTTGATTGGGGCAGGTCTAGCACAACAGAAATTAGATGACCCGACATGTTGAAAAGGTATCCCACCTATCCTGTTGCCACGGAGCTTCTCATTATTTCCTTCTGAGAATATTCCAGAATGCCTGATATATTGACAGGGCCATCATTTATGATAACGAGGCAGACATTATTTGCAGAAAAGAGTAATGGGCAGTCCCATGCAATGTGGAAAAAATAACATTCTTTGATCAGTCACATTTCTAGTAATTTAATTAGGGGTCTTCAAAGGTTTTGAAATTCAACTTTCCATCCTTTTACTTCCAAATCACAGACCTGTCTGTCTGACGAATGAGTTCACCATTCCAAAGTATAACAAAAATATTAAAGTGCCCATTGTGGGAAAGGTCAAAACGGTGTACTCAGGAGATTGGAAAAGTGCTCTGCTTCTGTCATCTGCTTACACCCAAAATCAAAGGCTTTACCACTAGATAGCCCAGCTGTGTCAATCTTATGCCCTGCAGTTTTTGTTGAAACTACAGTTTTCTTGTGTCCTGCATCTATCCTGAGTTGTGACTACAATTCCTTTTTTATCTGGCCTTGTATATATTGTCGTGCTTTTCAGGATTTTTTTTGACTGAAGCAATGCAGGCACAGTAATATGTATCTTAAAAAACTTGCATACCCAGTATTTTGTTGTTTAAAAAGCTCACAGGCCTAATATAACACACTGGTGTAGCTAGCTGCCTTTGTTGTGATTTATTCTTGCTATCCTCTTGTCTTGGTTTTATAAGCCCTTGTTTTTGTATGAAATAATTATTTTGTAAAAAAATATTTATTTTTCAAATAATCTTAGTACATTATTATTCCTTCTTATTTGCTATTCATATGCAAATTAAAATACTGTACTTTTCATCTTAAATAATCTGTGTGCTTCTCGAAACTCAAATTGTGTCTCATGAAGGCAACATATCCAACCCAGCTCAGTTTGAGATGAGGTAGATATATCATCATCTTCGTGTTAACAGCATGTTGTAATGAAAGGGGTCATTCATCTAGCAAGTTGCTTAAGGTGAACAGAACAGCCTTGTGTCCAGCACTAAATGGATTTCTGAAGGATTTTTTCCCCTCTGAATTGGAAAAAAGAAACACGTAGGATTTATGCAGAGTGGTTTAATAGTACCATAGCTGTTTTTGAAAATTGAGCCTGAAAATTCTCTAAGGAAACCAGCAATAGATTTAATCATTGTGATGGCTTAAAATACAATTTTGGGGGGCAGTGGCCCTTCAGCAGACTCCCTGGCTTTTGATTGGCACCCTCCAGCTGATGTCATTGGGAAGTGTTAATAGTGGAGCAGTAATCTTGGCCAGTCTTAAATGCTAATTGTTAGTTTAGGCTTGTCTATTTACATAATTTTCTGAAGTAGAGCTGCCACCTGACTGTTATTTTACTGGCCTGGCTGATGGAAATGATGTCTGGTATGAATGTTATTAATAGGAAAATATAAATACATAGGAAGGCTGGTATTTTTCCCAAGAAAGATGCCAGAAACCCACTCCCTTTGAATTTCTAAACATTTCACTGAAAACAATTGAAAATGCACCCCCAAAATTTCCAACAAAGTAGAGAGTGCAATGGGGTGTTTTGGGCAACAGATTGATGTGGTAAAATATGTATTCTTAGTGAGAGAGCTGTGTTTAAAAGATGTAAGCATGAGTTTTTATAGTGTAGAAAGTCAGCTTCTTTTTTTTATCTTCTTCAGTGATTATGTGCGTTCTTAGCGCACCCCTGGTGACTATAATATAGTCTTGCATTGCATAACTTCTTTATTTGGGGAGGAACAGGGAAGTAACTAGAGAGAAAGCAGACCCTGTTGTTGAAGGGGGTGGGGCTGGAGTATAGGGGACCAGATAAGGTCCTAATTAATGAGACATTTTAATACATCTTGATAGAATAGGCCAACTTATCAACATTTTGGGGCCCTAAATTGAATTTTCTTTGGGGTCCAATACCATCTGGTTATACCACTGTGCAGGAACTAAAGGAAACTTCTGACATTGATGAAGTATAAGAATTGGAGACTTAGTGGAGAGTGGGGATTGTGTATTTTGTGTTACCCTTTGAGTGGCATTTGGTGGCTGTGAGCTGGGAGAAAGTAATGTGTTAAAAGGAGAAAAGAAGGTGATTGGAAAGAAGAGCACTGCAAAACAGGAACTTAGATAAAGACCTTTCCATCAGAATGTGTTGAGATCACAAAGGGAGTATAATAGCTGCAACATTAGTTGCAGAACATGTTACTGGGCCTTGAAGGTAGCAGACTGTTGCAATGCTGGGGTTGTAGTGATTTCCACAGTCTACACTGGGATTTTTTTTTGTTTTGCTTTTTATTGAGAGATATTACCCTTAATATTTATATTCAAATACAGTCATGATAATGTTTGGACTTCCTAAATCAATCCTGTGTGAACCTTTTTACATTTTTGTTTGTTTCCACAAACTGTAGGCAAAAAGGGGGATTAGGAACACTGGCTGAGAAATGCCTAAACTGCCTGGGCTCTTTCCATTGATTTCAGTGTAAAAGTCGGTCATTTCTGTTAAAATCAATAAGCTACAGATTGGAGTTTTCTTTCAACAGAGTAATGTCCCACTAATTAGAGGGTTTGGCTTGATGTATGTATTCTTTATTCAGTGATGTTTTTACACAGCACTTCCAGTCACATATTCCAGATTGTCACATGTTTACTAAGACCTGCACAAGCACAAAAAGGGCACTGTTGAAGCAGTGGTTTACATTGTTTTTTTTAAAAAGTGTTTTTCTTAGAACTGTATCCGTCCAGGTGTATTTTTATTTTCTGTCTTTTATTTGATGGGGGAAAATATATATATATATATATATATATATATTTATTGGTTGTCTTTGCAACGCTACTTCTGTTTTCATCGTTGCATCGTTGCATTAGTGTTATTATATCATCAGTGGAGCAATATTTATAACCAGTTTAACTGCCCATGGGGATATTAAGACTGAAATCATTCTGTGTTTCATTGATGCTGCTGGTACATGTGGCATGTTTAAGCTGACTGAAAAGGGTCCTATATTGAGTCCTGTAGCTCCCATTGTTTCCAGTTCAAGTCCGAGAGAGACACAAGAGGCAATGTGGCTGCTTCTCAGCCAGCTGAAAAGTGCTGCCCCATTTGCCACAACCCTAAGAATAATTCAAGCCAAAGGAAAATGTGACCTTACCATTTAAATTACACGCACAGAGATTGATCCTAGGTATAGCCCCATAAGCTGTGCCTCTGGCCTGCTGTAACATACTCCACGCCAAAGAAGCGTGCTGCTATAATTGAAAGCTTTTTTTTTTTTTTTAATGGAATGCTTCTTTACTTTGCTTGGTATATGAGCCTCTGCAGGCCTTTGACTACTACTAAGCAACGCCTGTCAGCTGTTTTCCTTAGGGTGAAATGCAGTTACTTTAACTGCTTCAGCGCAACCTAAAACAGCTAGTCATTGCTGACATGTCAGACTTGTAGCCCTATACTTTGCATGGCACTTTCATATAATTTGTTCACATGTTCACATTTTTGTCCATGGCAAAGGACCAAAATCTTACAAAGATACAAGAGCAGGCACTTGCATAGACCAATCTTCAAGGCACCATACATCAGTAATTTTATTCCCGTATACAGGGACTCAGCCTTACGCATTTCATATCTTTCAGCTACTTAATCATAGGCGTTTAAACTTCTGACAGTATTAAAATCTGTCCGAATTGTACTTGTTAAGTTTCATCATGTGGTCAAACTCGTTTCAAAGTTTTACTGCTAATGTAGGCAGAATTTCCCAGCTGTTTAGCCGCTAGTGCAGGGGTCCCCAACCCAACCTTTTTTTTTTTTTTTTTTACTAGTGAGCAACATTCAGATGTAAATTGGAGTAACACGGTTAGTACAAAATAAGTGCTTGGCCATTTGGTAGCCCCTATGTGAATGGGCAGCCTACAGGAGTCTCTGTTTGGCAGTACACCTGGTTTTTATGCAACCAAAACGTGCTTCTAAGCCTGGAATTGAAAATAAGCACCTGCTTTGAGGCCAATGGGAGCAGCATTCAAGGTGTTGGTGATCCACTGGTTGGGGATCACTGGCCTAGTGGCATTTAAATGTGTCTAGAAACTTTTACATTTCATTATTTACTATAGCAATTAATAATGGAGTGGAAATATATATAGCTCAGGACACATATTTTGTTTTTTATTAAAAAAACAAAAACCTCTAAACTAGTAAAGCTCAAACTTAACTTGTCCTATAGAAATAATACAAAAATGTTTTTGAATGTTTAATAAATCTGTAACTAAAAGAAACCAGATTTTAATTATTTTATATAGCGTAGGTGATTTATTTAACATCGTAAAATAGCAATTGGAGTTATTTTATAGGGTGACAGGTCCCCTTTTAAGACACAACAAATTAAAAATGAAGACCAATTGCAAATTGTCTAAGTATCACTGTCTGCATTGTTAATTTGAAAGAATATAATCTCCCTGCCTGAATGTGCTCACAGACTAAGGTTAGAGACACACAGGCAGATCAGGGAGATTAGTCGCCCTGAAGAGGAGGAGATTTGACGCTGGGCGACTAATCGCCCCGAACCTGCCCGTGTATCTCTGCCCTAAAGGGTGTTTACATGGAAGCAGGTAATGTTTTTTTAGGAGGATTGTGATTGGATAAATATTTTTTGTTTGTTCCTTACGGCTCATATTTCATCATAAATTTCATAGGAATGCACTGAATCTTAATTGTATTTATTCTGTCAAATAGTGACTCACTATTTTTGACTGAGTCAAATTCCTAATTTGCATTTTATATTTGAGGAAAAAATGTGTAATCTTGTGAACAAATCATTGTTGCTTTCACTTGTTTAGAGTAATACTTAAACAAGGTAATGCAGCTCAATCCCTTAGCGATTGGGTTCACTTGTTTAGAGTGCTGGGATTCAGCCAGATCTATAACCAAATCCTGGATTCAGTATATATTTCAAGAACAACTATAAATAATGACTCTCTTCTTCCTCCATCTCCAGCAAATTGAAGTTAAACAATGAAAGTAGTTTCCCCCTTTGCACACTTTACTGAAAGAAATAACAAAAACATAAATATTAATTAAAACAGGAAAAAAAGTATGTTCAGCAGAAGCACTGTTCATTATACTGTAGTTGGACAAGCGTTCACATTGCCCATTAAATAAAGTATAATTATTCTAGCACATTCTTCCATTGAGGCAAATTGCTAACCTTATGGACAACTACATTTAAAATCATACAGGCCTGGGGTGCTGTCTTCTAGTGCTCCACATTGCCACATTTGATCAATTTCCTGTGTATCCCCTGCCCTGTGCAGGTCCATGCACACTATAGTACTTGTCAAGTATTTTTCTCTCATAGAATTGTTTCCTATACACAATACACCTCAAATTTTAGAATGAGGGAAGTGTTAAGGTACAGAATTACTTCGTAAATGTAAACCGGTGCAGTGAAAATGGTACAAAGTGATGAGAGACGAAAAAATTCTGTCCAACTTTGCTTTTATTTGTGTTCCTTGCAGGCTGAATTTCGTTAAAATATAATTTCTTGTTGTGTAAACATTTCTGTATATCCTATTGGAGTGGATTTTCTATGTTATAACTATGTAATGGATTTGGTTGTGTCAGTAAATTTGCTTGATGCTGTCAAAACTGATGTGCATGAGGATATTGTGTCTGCCTTTTAAAATAAATGTTTTGACATTTTGTATAGATTATCTAGCAGCAGTGGAAAAGTATGAAAAATGTAAAGGAATGCTGTCAGATCATAATTGTCCCTTTTTATAATACAATTTTTACACAATATTAAAGTGTCCCATTTTTACTTTCTTTAATAAAAAAAATCTTTCTCCAGTATGTACTGTTTTTATAATAAACCTATGCAGTGAATTTCCCCCTTCATTTTACTTGTTCTGACTGCTGTAGATAGGAAACTTAAGATGGTCCCTAACTGCTCTGCAGGGAAACAATCATACTTTCAAATGGCAGCAGGGCCGCCATCAGGAGGGACAAGTGTCCCGGGCCCGGCAGTGCTGCACTTCTCCAAGAGCCAGGCCCCCACTGAAGCCGTCCTGCTCCTTACTATGCTGATGCGGACGTGCCGAAGACGGTCAAAGTCCTGAAGCGGCAGAAAGACCCGAAGTCACGAAGGAGCCGACACTGAAGTCCTGAAGCAGCGAAAATATCTGATGTCACAAAAACTAAAAATCTAATATCACAATGTCTGATGTCACAAAAACTTAATCTAAAAATAAACTATTTCAAACAAAGTATACAAATGCTATTTAAAAAAAAAACCTCGAATTCGACCATATAATAGCTGGGGAATAAAAATCCTTCAAATATCGAATTCAAAGGATTTTGCCACAATTTGATTGGTCGACGATCAAATAGCAAATGATTGAACGATTTTAACCATTCAATCGAATATTTTTATTCGATCAAAAGTTCTTTGAGGTCCCCCATCTGCTAAAATCAAATCAAATTTTGGACTACTCTAGTCGAAGTAGCCCAAAAATAATTAGAAATTCGAATTTTATTTCGACCCGTAGTAAATAAGCCCCTATGTTATGCTGGCAGATCATCTCTCAAGCTTTCAGGGAAAGCAGGCATATATAATATGATAATGGCTGCAGTTAGGTCAGTTTCTGTACAGGTTAGACATTCACTTGAACATTCCACTGATATCTCTTTTCTTTCTCCTGTTAAAAAATTGTTGCTATTAAGAAACCCATTTAACTAAAACAATCGAACTGCAGGTCACTTTGGAAATGTCTGCCTGCTGTTTTCAAATTACTGCACTCCATTTATTTTTATTTTAACTCGTAGCTAGGCTTTTTACTGATAAGCTTGTTAATAACCGGATTTATAACCTCAACGTTCTTGCAGATTCAAGTGCTGTGTCTCCAGAAAAGAGCTTCCCTAGATGGTCCAACTATTGCTGCTGTAGCTCCTTTATTTATACTTCAGAAATACTAATCTAATTTTGTGCATTGTCTGCTGTAGCTTCATCTGCACCTACAGGCAGAATCTTGCCGTGTGATACAACCTCCGTTCATGCTCCGTTCATAAATAGGATATTATAACTTACTGAGGCGTACCATATAAAAGCAGCATACCTCCCAACTGTCCCTTTTTTGGATGGACAGCCCCTCTTTTGACAGCTCAATCTGCAGTCCCTCATTTGTACTGGAAAGTCCCTCTTTTATCTGCACTGAACACCCAGAAAAAGAAACAAAGTTTCTAACTTAATTGGCTTTTGGCAGAGAGCCCAGAACAGCTAACAGGTGCAAATAAGATGCTTTGTAACACCTTTGAGCTAAGAAAATAAGTAATTGTAACGAGAAATATTTTCAGACTTTAACAATCAAATTTTGTAAAATGAACATGGTAATTAGGGGGTGTGGCCATAAAAATAGGTGTGGTCAAACATGTATCCACAGTACTTGCGGGGAAAAAATGTTGTCCCTCTTTTTTTACTTCCAAAATGTTGGGAGGTATGTAAAAGGACATGGTTGAGTGTTTCTATGCTGGTCATGAAACTCTGAGGGGACGTCTAATAGCCTCGTATTTTGCAGCAGGGGGTAATATATGTATTATAATACACAGGTTTCAGTGAGTCAGGTGATAGAAATGACATCACTAAATTCAAATTATAACTGATGACATCACTGAGCACTGTTTATAAGGATATAATTACATGGCTCTTTTATAATTTAAAGTTATAAAGGGTGTAGGGGTATAATAAAAGCTATCAACCTGCCAGAATACAGAATTGGGCTATTATATTAGTGTTCCAGAATTTACCAACTGTTTTCAGTATGTAAAAAGTTGAACTAGATGTGAACGGCCTTTGTTGCATTTAGGGTCACTTCTGCCATGAAGCAAATTCAGGAAACTGTTCTCAAGTTGCAGCAATCGCACAAGTTACCAGGGGTGGTGAAAAACCATTCCTGTAACTTTTAAGAGCTGAATTTTTGGTTATTAAACTGAATATTTGGTTATTACACTGGTTTGCTAGTGCAGAGAATGCAACTTCCCTCTTCACAAGCGATGTGGTCCTCTGGACCCGCTCTTGGCAGTAAAGGTAAGTATTTGGGAGCAAGAGGTGGGGCATTGCTCAGGGAATAAAATCGCCCCTGCTAGATATGAAATTGCTTTGTTGAATATAGAGGCATTTTAGAGTGATTACACTTTTTTGAGTGTATTAGAAGAGACAATTTTCAGTCTTGTCTTGGCAGGGTATTTTGTGGCATTTGTAGCCATGTCATAAGATGGGTGGCATTTACTGTCACTGCCCTTAAATTTGTTGTAATCAACTTTCTGGATGCTTGGGATATCTTGTTCAATAACTTTACTATTTATATACAGCACTGTACAGGGAATTCAACTGGCACAGTGATTCCTAGCCTCGTATAGATTACAATCTAAATTCGGAGCCTGAGGTACACCAAGATTTAGTGACCTGATCAAACCCACAATGGGTTGGCTCAGACATTAAACCCAATTTCAGTACCCAACCCCTATTCTGATTTCCTGACCCATGTTCCTTGCACTGTTATCTTTCAAATATAATTTAATTAAATTTTTTAGCGTTTGAATTTATTTTAAAATATATTTGCAAGTGAAAGTAGTATTGGTTAGTCTTTGGAGTGGCTTCAGTTTCCTTGTTTGTCCTGTTTAGCTAAAGAAATACCCACATTTTTTAGTTCAAAATGCCTGACCGTGCCAGTACTGGTGCCACTAGGGTTGCCACCTTTTCTGGAAAACAAATACTGGCCTTCCTATATATTTGTTTTTTCCCTATTAATAACATTGGGATCAACCATCATTTTTACTGGCCAGGTGGCAACCCTAGGTGCTACCAAGCCACAAAGGGGCAGATTTCTCCAAATATGAGTTTATCATAAAAAAGTCACCCACTTTCTATTCATTCCTATGGGATTTTTAGAAGTGTATTTTTCAAATTGTGAACCATCACCCATTGATAATTGCACTTTTAAAAATCTGATATTAATGAATAGAAAGTGAGTGAATTTTTGATAAGTCTTCCCCCAAGTCTTATGGCATTTGTAGACCAGGGTTGCAGAGCCATCCATAGGCATCAGTGGTAGTGACACATGGTGAGTGAGACAATTGTCAGTCATCTAAGGGTGGTGGCACATGGGAACATTAGTCACTAAATCTCCTCTACTTCGGGCAACTAATCTCCCTTGCCAGAAAGAATGTGAATTGCCGGTGGGATGGCATATGTATAGCTTCATTTTAAAAAGTCGCCCCAAGTTTCCTCGTGAGGGAACTTCGGACGACTTTGGAAAACCGAATCGGTACGTATGTCATCCCGCTGGCGATTCTTGCCGGCGGGAAGGCATTTGGAGGGAATTAGTCGCCCTCAGTAGCTAATCTCCCTGTTTGCCACCACTGAAGCACCCGTGTTCAGTTGGACTAAGGTCTACGGTTTTACTGTTCCTGGCAATTATGAAGTTCATTGATTGAAAACAGTGATTCTTTGGTTCCCCTTAAAGAAGTTTTAGTTTTCCATTTTCAATCAAAAAATTACATTTATAATTATAATTTTTATGTGCACAAACAGACAACATTCTTCAAGGGCACTACAGCTTCAATGTGACCTATACTTGTATCATTTTTTTTTATGCTAGTTAGGCTTGCCTTTAGAAAAAGTTGTCTGTTTATCTGCCCGTGTATGGACCCTACCCAACGGATCTGGCCAAAAATCAGGATTGAAAATTCATTGGGTGAGGAAAAGTAAAATTTGTGAGCCTCCTATGAGCGCAAAGCCATATATAGCTTGCACATGGTCAGTGTTTCATAGACTTGAGTTTAGATTCTGATTATGTCCAAACTGCCTGTTAGTCTATGGCAGTAGTTTTGAAATGTTATACACGTTTTAACTTTGCTAATGATAATGTATATGTATGTATATGTTTAGTTGTAAAGCGCTGTTAAAGGAAAACTATACCCCCCGACAATGTAGGTCTCTATAAAAAGATATTGCATAAAACAACACATATGTAAAACCCTACTTCATGTAAATAAACCATTTTCATAATAATATACTTTTTTAGTAGCATGTGCTATTGGGTAATCATAAATAGAAAATAGCCATTTTAAAAAATAAGCACAGCCTCCTCCTAGGATCCAACGGTGCACACAAACATACCAAACAAACCATACCTGCTAGGTCTCGTGAGCCAATTAACAGATAGAGTTGTGTCTTTTGCTTCCACACTTCTTCCTGTTACAGTTAGAGTTGAAATATTTCTGGTCAGGTGATCTCTGAGGCAGCACACAGACCATCATGAAATGGAGGTTCAAGGCAAGAGATGTAAAAGGGCAATATTTACTTAAATATATATTCCAGTTTGGTAAGATTATTTAAAATGACACTTAACATGATATAAACTACCTCTTGCTCAAGTATTCATTTTGGGGGTATATTCTGACACCAATACTGTAAACATGCACAGCTATAAACAGCTCCATCTGTTGTTGGAAGGTAGTACTGCAGCTATAGCTATGATGTTTATATGCAAGCAAGCAGCATCAAGAGGGCAGCCTGTCTGCATGCTTTGTCAATAAAACCTTGCAACGGCTTCCCAGAGGAGAGTAGGGGCCACTTCATGTGTAGCTAAGGCAGGTTGTGGTGTCGGGCGGAAAAAAATTTTGGTAAGGTGAGGTATGACAAACATGATTTTAGAGTGATTAAAATAAAAAGTGGGAATTACATATAATTTGGTCTAAAATATGCAAAGAAGATAAGTGAAAACCTGTCCGTATCACTCTTAGAAGGCACAGCACTATACATTGCATAAAAGTACTATACACACGCACTGCCGCAACTGTGGTTGTGCATATCCTCTCAAATCTGAGTATACATCAATGTCTGCTATATTGCCACATATTTAGGTACTTTGCAACTCTCCTGCTCTACAGTATAAATTAGAAGCAGCCTTTTCCGGCATAACGACCTTTACAATCCATTTCCATTATGTCTTATTTATAAGTGGAATTGTGATCTAAAATTGAAGGAATGTGGCTGACCAGCATCATTTGGGATCCTGTGAAGCAGTACGGAAACTGTGCATTCTTCGGTACTGCTTGTGGTATGCCAGCACATTCCTAGGCTGTGAGGTTTGAGGGAACTTTGTAATGCTCCAGAGAACGGATTCTGAGAAAATGAACATTAAAGTTTCATTCTCTTTTTATTTCATTGATGATGTTACAAGTGGAAACTGATTATTCATATATTTTCCTCTGATTTAGAAAAGGAAATATGTAATTTCCCCTAGAACAGAATATTAAATAACGTTTGTTATGGGTTCAGAATGTATTTTACATCATCCTTAGGGTATTGTCAAGTCTTCTTGTAACTGGGTCAGGGGGATTCCTGAGGAGTGTGCTATTGCCATGGTTCACATGTTGACATACTAATACAGACT
>CM044445.1:78448203-78480938 GCA_024363595.1 Xenopus borealis
ACAAAAAAATGAAACCACTTTCACATTCCAGCTTCCTGTTCTGCTATTTGCAGAAGAGAAGCTGATAAAACCAAATAAGCCTTCTATATAAAGACTTGGCAGTATTTGCATAAATAAATATTACTGTTTAAATCGCGTTGTTTATGTCAATTTAATTGTATCATGTTTTCTCATTTCCTTAGTCTGCTTAAATCTAGCCGGAATGCTTGCCCTCATTCAAAATGGCCAGCTGTGTCATATAATGTCCAGAAACAGTCATGTTTTAATGTTGTTTTACAGAATGTCACCAAAGGTGCAAGGCACAAAATAGTCATCAGTATACTGAAGCTGAAAGAGAGACATAATCTATTAAAAACTTTAGAAAGGGTAAGTTATCCAAATTTCCACTTGAATGCCGTAACTGTGATCTCAGATATTTCATTGAGATTGCATGTTTTTTTGCAGTTATTCTGTTTGTTTGTTTTTTCCAGTTTCTTTTTTCCAGTCTTTTTTGGATTTTTTTTTATGTCTTAGTAAATAGTTTATATTAAAGGCAGAGGTATAGCAAGTACATTATCAAGAGGTTCTCCCAGTGGTGTCAAAACTTAATAAAAATAAGTAACTATAAAACTGAAATAAACATTGAATAAAAACTTTTCAAACATTTCTTTATGCAACAGGACATTCTAGAAGGAGGCAATTTACGTGTTCCTCTGCAGGAGTTGCATCAGATGATCCTTACCCCAATTAAAACTTACTCTCCACAAAACTCCAACACAAATCAACATAACCGGGAGGCAGATTCTCAGCCATCTTTGCTGGCTTCTGAAAAGCAAGCTTCTGAAATTAAGGACTCTGCTTCAGGAGGAATCCAACAGCATCATATCAGCAATTGTGAGAGTGAAAGCGGAGGTGTTCCCTTACCTGAAGGGGATCTTCCAGGCCAGTTTACAAGAGTTATGGGTAAAGGTGAGTAATTGGCTTGCTCTTAATCTTCCACAAAGGTCACCAAATGCTGGTGGGTGAAAACCACGGACGCCTTGCGTCAAAAGATATGACACATACAGACTGTTACAGAGGGGCCTATAATCAGTATATTGCTATTAGAACATGTAAATTAAAGCTTGATGGGAAAACAATGCACCTTTTCTTTTGGTCAGCAGTACCTCCACCTTCGTTTTACAAATACTGCCTGGAGCGGATGATGAAATTTTTTTCTTTCCAGCCTTATTTTTACAGTTAAAAAATTGTCAAGATAAATTAGTGATTAGTATAACCTAATTTAATTGTGCATTAGTAGTACATCTACCTAAAGTTCCATTGGTTCAGTCGACCTTTTTGCCTGAAAAATACTATGCATTGTTTGTAGGGACATGTTTATTTCATAACATGTCATTAGTGTTAATTGAGCTTAAAATATGTATGGCAGCACCACGGTGCAATATGGCATTATGTGAAAGAAATGTATGCTTTCAGAGCACAAAAGGTGGTTGTAACACCCCTCATACAGGAAGTTACACTGTAAACGTTGTATTTAATGTCTGTTAAATACATTTTGCTATAGGCAGCTATTTTAATTTTTTAGGAATAAACGTTTCATTTTTATTTTTCTCTTTTTGTTAGTCTGTACACAGCTTTTGGTTTCCAGACCTGATGAAGAAAATATCAGTTCTTACTTGCAGTTAATTGACAAATGCCTCACCCATGAAGTAAGTTGCAGAAGATGTATGCTCATTATTTCTTGAATATTTACTTTTCATAAACAGAGCCTCAAAGGGCTCCCTCCTGATAAATGTGACCCCCCTATAAAGTGCTCATTATGGTATAAATCAAATCTGAGGTACAATTCCAGGCCCAAAATGCCTCATGCAAATAATGCAGATTGCCCTGTTATCATAGTCTAAGGGTAGAACTACATGGGCGATTTTACCTGCACTTACATCCATTCTGATGCAACACAATGAAGCACAGGCATCGCATTGGATGTGGCAAATCTAATGTAAGTAATAGTCACACGCAGAAACTGATTTCAACCGACAAGACTGTTGTTGCGTCTTCATCCGACAGTCGTGTCGTGTCGGATGAAATCGGCTTCTGAGTGCGACATTCCTATTACATACATTTATAGCATCCGATGATGAGGTAAGCGCAGGTAAAATTCTCCATATAGTTCTACCCTTATGGAACACCATCAAGCATGGTTTTCCACTGCGAAAATGCGAAAATGCAACTCAGTATTAGAAAAACAATCATAAATGATTTTCATTTTACATACTCATTTCTTATTATTTATATGTATGGGATGTGTTGTCCATTAAAATTAATATGCCATGGTTCGATTATTAAAGGGGCATAACCAGAGTTCCGTGCACTGACAAACTAAATATCTACCTCTCAAGAACCAAGAAGAAAAATAGGCAAAAAGTATGTCCTTTTTATTAAATCATAGGTGAAAATGGAAATTAAATTGTGTATTTTCCTATTACCTGGCATCGGTATTCATGCTGAGTTTCAGCCCCTTGTGGCATGATACACGAGCAGTATAATCCATTATGGTAACTTTTGAAATGATGAAGGTTGGGCACCCCTTTGTAATATGTACTGCATTTGTATCTTTTGAACAAAATAGCTGGATCAGCAACTGCTAGAGGCAAGTAACTGTAGGATGAGCAGAGAGGTGCTTATAAACAGATACGTGACTGATTAATTTTCTTCTGCATTCTTCTTGTAATGGGTGCAATACCAATATCACAAAATTATGTATTTGCTCAGGCATTTACAGAGACACAGAAGAAGAGATTGTTGTCATGGAAACAACAAGTGCAGAAGCTCTTTAGGTCTTTCCCTCGGAAGTCCCTTTTGGATGTCGCTGGATACCGGCAGCAGAGAAAGTAGGTTGCGTTAAGATTTCCCTGAGTGCTTGTTACCTTAGTGACTGCATTTTATCCAATTCTTGGGAAACCCAGTTCTATTTCTACCTTGATTTTTTTTCTGTTGTTCATGTCTGCTAAATTCGAGTGCACAAGTCTTTGTGGCCAGAAGATCCTGTGTCTAAGAAAAATATGTTTTTTTTAAGAAGTGATTGTGTCAGACGTTGAGTAAATTTTTAAGGATGCATTAACACGCACACAATTTATCTCCTCATTTTCACTCTAGCATCCGAGACTAGTTTAGTGGAAAATTTGAGCAGACAGCCATAGATTGCTGGCTTTTTCTTTTCAACTCTTTAGTAGAAATAAAGAACAAATGAGATGGTGATATTGACATAGAATTAGTCCAGCTGGCTTCACAAAACAGTCACTCCAAAATGAGCTGATGTCTCTATATGCCCATGCCCCAGCCTTTAGCTCTAGTAGACCTCTATAAGAAATAGCCAGAAGGCAATTAGTTGGCTACTTAGAGTTAGTAAGAATAATATTTAGAAACAGTTTGTGTGTGTGTGTGTGTGGTCACCTGAAGTAGAATGATGACTGTTCATCTTCCTCATTAGTGATCAGTGTTGGCACCCACAATACATAATGTTATCACAGAGAACACGGGAGAAAAAAACTCAAACTTACCAAACTCAAGTGTTCACTTATTTATAACAAAAAGAATCTAAACAACTCAATCAATTAAAAACTGGCAAAAAAAAAAACAGCAAATTTGCAGTCCACATAAACTCTCAAAAACATTTGAAAAATGCAGATTGCTTACATTTTCCTAGGACAACTCCCGCTGCTTTAAACATATTGTTTTATTATATACACAAACAGATTTACATGTGTTAAGCTCCCCATAGACGCAACGATATTTCCCTGCCGAACGACCGATCTTAGGGAAGTCCGACCAATCTGTCAAATTATCGTGCAGTTAGTGGGATACAAACCATCGTTCGTCTTACGATTTTTCGTCCGACATTGGTCTGATGATTGATCGGCCAGGTTAGAAAATCTTTATCGGTCCCCATGCAATCTACCTATGTTTGCAGGGTCAAGCAGGCTGCGGTCCTTCAGTTTTGCTGGCAATATCGCCTGAAATGGTCTTTTTAGTTGATGGACACATCAGGCATTTAAACGATCGTTTTGAGACAGTCGTGGTCTCACGATAACAATTGGATCTTTCAAAAATCTTTACGTCTATGGCCAGCTTAATTCAGTTAAAGACAAATACTGGGAAAGCTGCATACTCAGTTTGTTGTTGTTATAGTGTATATTGTGCATTAGTAAAAGCTTTTTTTATCAACAGAAGTTTGCCATTTGTACTTTAAGTTGCTGAGCCTCTTTAATTAACAGGACTAGTGTTGATATGCTCATTGGCAGCCGAGGCTTTGGACAGTCCAACTCCTTACCAACAGCTGGATCTGTAGGTTCAGGAATAGCAAGAAGAAATCCAAGGCAGTTCCAGATCCCTTCTCGAAATCTCCCTAGCACTCGGCTTAGTCTGCTTGGTGCAAGCAGTCTACTAGGAGCACCACAAAGGGCTTCGGCCAGCAATCCTGCCATGTTAAAGCAAGGTCGACAGGTTGGTCGCAATCAGTGTAAATATTTCAGCTTGCATTTCAAATTGCTGACAATATTTGTATGTCCATTGTAATACTATATATTTTATGTAAAGGCAAAGTAATCATTGTCTCCAAATGTATGCATTTATACATTTTTTTTTTATAAAAAAGCAGATCCAGCCTTACATCCTCATGGTGAACTCCATTTGGTAGTTATAAATTTCTTGGCTGGAGCTGTATCTGCTCTCTGAATTAGCATGTTTTTTCATTGCCTTTGTCCTTCAAGCTGTGTGTGGCTATTTTATATAGCATGAATAAGGCAATATTTTATGCTCAACATGTGCAGCATCCCAGGTCAATTTTTTTCCATACTTAGTTTATGTGCACACCATCATACCAACATTTAGGGGCAGATTGATCAAAATGCAAGATTAGGGTTTAACATAGAAAAACTCTTAACGCTTAACTTTCAGCACATACATTTTACATATTTACAGCATATGTAGCACATTTAGATGTCTTACACTTGGCTTAATGTTGTTTAGACTGTGGTGGTTTGTGAAGACTTATGAGCCATAGAATTATCAATAACTCCATCAATAACTGCTAATTTACAAGCTTCCGGGTTTTTTTTAACACTCCATTCCTTTAAGATGTAGATATTTTGCTAAACCCTTTACATTTTTTAACATTGTGAAATATTTTGCTTCATATATATAGTGCAGTGATGGGCTAACTCAGTATACCAGTGCAAACACTATTGTTAAAATGAAAGTTCTTATCTGCTGATCCAGCACCTATTAATAAACAATTTCTTAGCAGCAAATGCCCTTTTTTATACAAGAGAGGGTTTCATTCTGTATGCCTGTAGAGAGCCATGAATGCCATTTCACCCATTATTTATCTTCCTGCATAAGAAACAAATCCATTGTATTTTACAGAGTTATGTTTTATTACAGAGTTCCTTTTTGTCTAGTTCAGCTGAGATGGCTGCCCCCACGGCTACACAACAGCTTATTTATTTAAACTTAAATTTAAATTTTAACTGTAGTATGTTTCGAAATTAAACATTTTTATCAATGCAGGTTAATAGTGTGTTATATTTAAATGAATATAAAACACTTCATTTTTCTGGTCCTTTGCAATTTTGGTACAGGAATTAACAAAATAAGTGTAAATACTTTTCATAGAGACAAAGGCACTGATTGATGCATAGTCTTTTTGTCACTTGTATGATGGTTATGCTGTGGGGTGGCTATTTAAAAGCTTGTAGTGAAGAGAAATGTCTGGGGAATGTGGAGTTTGTATAGTCAGCAGTAGACTGGCTGTATCCGCTTACATTCCTTTTACCAAAGTATAACAATACCGTGCATTAATTCCCTGTAAAAATACACTTTTTTTGTTTTTAATTCCAAAACTCAGGGATTCCTTTCTATTGATTAAAACTCATGGATGCCATTCCTTAAAACACCAGCAGATTGGATATTCAAGATTATCCATCAAGTTGCAATAGCAGAGGCTAGGCTCAAACAGCAGCTGACTTCTAAAGGATTTAGCACGTGATTATGAGATGATTGGCAGTACCACCAAGCAGTCAGTTCTGCCCTTTGTCTCAGAGCCAAGTCCCATATCTCCCTACATCGTTGAACAGTAGCTGAAAGCTTTGGAGTTTGAGAGACAATATAACACAGATTTTGCTGAACAACAAGAATGTATCAGATTATGCTATCACAGTATAAACACCATCACCCAGAAAGCCAATTCAAGTGGGGCGAACCCCTGCAACTTTATTCGTCAAGATGTAACATTTTGGGGGCAAACCCCTTTGTCAGACATGTCTGAAGAAGAGGTTTGCCCCTGAAATTTTACATCTTGACGAATAAAGTTGCAGGAGTTTGCCCCACTTGAATTGGCCTTCTGGGTGATGGTGTTTATACTGTTCCAGTTTTTGGAGAGTGGCCAATCTCTCTTGCCAGCGACTGGGCCAACTTGTTGGAGAGGCAGTGTGAAAGTGGGTAATTTGTGTTGTGCAGTCAGATTACTCTAGCCCATATTTCCTGCTAGCCCATATTTTCTTGATCTACACACATGCTAGGGTTAACTTATTATTATTAACGTATATTTATATAGCGTCAACATATTTCATAGCGCTGTAATTAAATGATGGCATGCGTAACCCTACATTACCGCAAACCCTCCTCCCCAAACTACAGCTCTCCATTCTTATTCTTTATATTACCTAACACAGTTCTATTTTTTCCACAAGTCTGGATCCTTTTAGAGAGAGGGAAAAAATGAAGTAGTGAGAACAGACTGCAGGCATTTCCTGTTTTCCCTCATCTCTGTGGAGAGGTACTGAAAAGGGATGTGGAAAGTTAGACGTGAAAAAGGAACAAACCAGGTGCATTTAAGCTTGGAAAAGTCTACAGGCATTGCACTCTGCTGCTTATTGATACTGACTATTTATAAAGTCAGAGAGTAATCAGTAGAGCAAGCAAAAGTCACTTGATGACTCTAGAGGCCCCTACTTGTGGGAGCTTTCAGACTACAGTGAACCACTGAGTATTTAGTATGAAGAATAAAGGTGGTGATACACATAGAGATCCGCTCGTGTGGTGATTCCGCCAAACGACTGGATCTCTCCCCCATATGCCCACATTGAGGTGGGCGATATTGGGCTTATTCAATCGTGGGCCCTACGGCCTAGTGATCAGATTGTAATGTATGGCATACGTAGGTTGGATCACGGGGCCATATCAATGGGATTTTTATCGCCCGTGTATAGCCAGCTATATACAGCTATATACTGAACTCTTACAAGGGCTGGTTTGACTTGAAGGAGAGGGGCACAGTTGCCATCATTCCAGACATTAAATGAACCTTCAGGAGTGCAGTGTATATTTGGTAAATGTATGATCAGTTAGAATTATGACAAAAGCCATGCTCTGAAGTCTGTTCTGTAAAAAAAAAGGTGCAGTTTTTGCTACAGGTCTAGACAGATATAACAACCAATCTGCAGGTAGCAATTCGGGCAGGGGTACAAAAAGATAATGGGGTTGATTAGTCTCCCAGCGAGAAATCACTTTTTTGGCCGACTAATCTCCCCAAACTGCCTTACCGCCGGCTAAAGTGTTAATTGCCGATGGCATGGCACTCTGTACACTTCGGTTTCCAAAGTCGCACAAATTTCCTCGTGAGGCAACCAGGTGGTTTGAAATTTAAGGTTGAAACACTTTATTTAAAGAGAGAGTGTACACTTTTGTTTGATATAAGCAAAATAATGAATAGTTTTTTCCCCCAAATGCAGCTTTTAGCTAATATTTACAGATAAGGAGGGTTTAACTAAGAATATTAATGAACTATGTTCCCTGTCTCATATAATTGCTCTAATGACCAGAGAGTTGAACAATTAAATTACAGAGCATTATCTATACAGAATGTCTTTCACCTCAGGTAGGGGGTCTCTAACCATCTGCCTGTGTCAGTGTGCTGAAAGCCAGAGAAGGAAAACAGTAATGAAGTGCTAGTGCATATGCCCTACCGTCCCAGCTTCATTTGCATATCATTCATCTTATTGGCTGGCTCATGGCAGAAAGTCGTATTGGAAATATGCAACTTAAACAGAATGATAAGGGAATACACAATATCACTTCGCGTTTGAACTTTTTTTTGGCACCTTGTGGTTTGCTGCAGGAGAAATGGGGTGAAAAAAGAGAAACTTTGTAGATGATTCACTGGCATACAGTATATATTTGAGAGCAGGTTGTGTTAAAAAAAAAATGAAGATCAGTTGAGAGCACGTTTCTAGTTGCTAGTTTCTAGAGACTGTTCAAAGATGCACATCCCTTTTAAGGGACTTCTCTAAACGTCTCAACTGCTCCATTTATGAGAATATTTCCACTTGCTTTTTTGATCTCATTTGAAAAATATAGGTGTCTAATACTAGCAATATGCATGTTTTCTTCATTGCTTATGTTTATTTACCTATTTATCTAGAATCTATGGTTTGCAAACCCTGGAGGAAGTAACAGCATGCCAAGCCGATCGCACAGCTCTGTACAGAGGACTCGTTCCCTGCCTGTCCATACCTCTCCACAAACAATGCTGATGTTTCAACAGCCGGGTAAACCACTCATGCCTTCGTTCTGTGCATGTTCATAACAGCTGTTCCCATGGTTCAGTACCTATGAGGGCAGTGCTGGTGTATGAGGTGGAGGGCTGATAATGGAAGCCAGTGTTGACCACTCCCTGTTTTAAACGGCACCCAGTTTGAGCCAATCCCATGTTACCAAAAGAACGTTTAAGAGCTTGTCCACATTAATGGTGGTAGCATACCAAAAACCAAATGCTTTCATAAGTGAAGCCATTTGAATTTAAGTCATAAAATAAAATACACCACTAAATCTATGTCTTCTCCTCCCATGTGGCACATAATTCAACACCTGAGGAGCCCTTGACAACAATTTCCGATTTCTAACCCTGAGATTAGACCCTACTAGGCTCTTGTCTTACAAGTAGTGTAGGGTAGGCAGAGTATGGCAGTTTATACTGTGCTACATACAGTGACACAATGCTGGTACCCCTCCAGCAATTTGTTTGAGGTGTCAACAATGTGAGAACTTTCAGACTGGGGCTCAGGTCTGAACAGTACAGGGCTTTAGGGGTGTGAATAATAGAGATGTTACAGGTGTAAACAATGCAGGGGGTTTACAGGTGTGAACAATACAGGATTTTAAAGTCTGAAATTGAGCTGTAAACAATGAAGGTGCCAGTTAATCTCAGCAATGATACCTTTTACATTTTACACAAGGTAAGCAGTCAAAGTAGGCAGACTCATGTGAGGACCACACAAGGGGGGTGCCAGTTGGACACTACTGTTTTAGGGAATATTATAACTATGCAATGTTACACTGTAGTCTTGTTATGCAGGAGTCCAACAAATACTAGAATTCAAGAAACCATCCATTAGACCACAGGGGTATTGTACACTAACTTATTCTAATAACTTTACTTTGTTATTCAGGGGTGCTTCTAGGCTTGGTTCCATCTGAACTTTTTTAAGTTGTTGCTTTCTCTAGGTGTCTTCTTCACTGTGTTAGTTGCTGCTTACAGTGCATTACAGAGCAATATGAGAAGGGAGAAAATGAGGTGTATTAAGAAATTTAGTTTGTTTGCATGGAGACTCTTTAAAGAGAAGCAGAACCTACTCTACAACTGCAATAAATGTATTGCCCCAGTGCACTTTGCAAGTATGTATGCCACCCTCCTGTTATATAAGCTGAAATGTCAGTGATAATTCTCATTGTGAGACAGTTGAAACTCACCCATGATGTTTAAACCAATATGAAAGATAATACGTTTAAGTATAAAATAGAAAAATATACACTATCATTAGATACAATTGCATTTTTCTGAGGTTTCTCTTGTAGTCTAAGGTGGATGTTTTATTCTGTTTTGGTGCCTCAAGTGGTGTTTTTTCTGCACTTTTTAAAAAAAAAAACATATTTTATTGTTTCAGATTTCCAGGTACCAGTGACAGAGCCAGATATCAATAATAGGCTTGAATCCTTGTGTCTCAGTATGACGGAACATGCCTTGGGTGGTAAGCAAATCAGAATTAGACTCTGGGTAGATTAAAGATCTGGGGAGAAGCAGACTGCAGGTAGAATGTCTTATTTTTATATTGAAGAAAACAAGTGTCATCTGATGTTAGGATAAGTTGTAACTACTTTATCAGGAAGCATTTAATTTGGAAAGAACACTTATTGAAAGCTTTTTCGTTAGAACTGTAGTGAGATGTGAGATAGTTGCTGAAAGAAACATTGGTATAATAACAAAACAAGTTTTCTACCCAGTAAGTTTGCATTCTCTTAAAACTTTTTATGGATACAGCAAAAAAAACACAACATTGGCAAAAAACTACTTACAATTTATTGAATTAAGAGAAAATATTTTTCCATGCTACCCTGTGAGTTTAAAGGGCACCAATTACAGCCAAAAACACACATATTAAAAATCTGACCAGTACAACCTAAACACGTTTAATCAGATACATACAGTTTTTAAAAAAATCCCATACTTTGTCAAATGGGCTCTTTCACTGAGGGAGTCCATAATGTGACTACAAAATGAGTTCACGAGCATGCTCAGATTGTAACACTGCCCTGAGTAGTCTACCCATAATGCCTTGTTTTAGTAAACTCCTCCACAAGATTTCCCTATCTTATCCCCTGTTGGTGATGTCATTATGCAAATGAAGGGCACACACTAACTTCCAGAAGGTGGCAGCACTGCTGAATAGCAGCTAACAGAAGTTTGGCAGATTTGAAAATAGCTTAGAAGGTTTATTAGGCAAGCAAGAAATTTCAGCTGAGCATGTGCGAGATTTCAGAGCTGCAGTTGGCTGTGAAGATATAGGTAGGAGGAGTCGGTGAAATCCAAGATGCCTGCCTCAGCTGGAACTGCAGTGGAGATAGGGGAGATTTTGCAGAAGGTATAGTGAGCTGATGATTTACATTACAATTCTAATGTTTTTAAAAATTTTATTTATTTAACTGTCACATAGTGTATTTACTCAGTAAATGGTTTTAGTTATGATTGGT
The DNA here is from genome assembly GCA_024363595.1 of Xenopus borealis. Classification (NCBI taxonomy): domain Eukaryota; kingdom Metazoa; phylum Chordata; class Amphibia; order Anura; family Pipidae; genus Xenopus; species Xenopus borealis. The sequence goes on from CM044445.1 coordinate 78,459,268, forward strand.
GTCCTTTAAAGGGATTGGTTATTGAGATAAAAAGGCTTTACTTACTGCTCAACTGTATGCCTTGCCAATGTCATAGAATCTACATCTCTGGCATGTGCCAGCAACTTTTATTCTAAGAGTCCAGATTTTATAAAAAATTATTTTCTTTGTAACGCACTTGGGCTCATTTATAAACAATGGGCAAATTTTAACCTGGGCAGTAACCCACAGCAAAAAATCTTTTTTAGCTGGCTGCAGGTTGAACACTGAAAGCAAATATCTGATTTTAACTTTATGAGAGTGAATTGTACTGCCAAGCTTTTATACATTTATAACCTATTTATATACTCGGGGTCCCAAAAATCATTGACTTAAAAGGGGCTGGAACCCAAAACAGCTAGTGTAAAATGTTTCCTGGTTATATAAATACATGTTATTATTATTAATAATAATTATAGTAACAACTTAAAAGGGGTGTTCATCTTTAAGAAAACTTTTAGTATGATGTAGAGAGTGATATTCTAATACAATTTACAGTTGGTTTTCATTTTTTCTTGTGGTTTGTGAGTTATTTAGCTTTTTATTTAGCATTTCTCCAGTTTGCAGTTTTAGAAATCTGATTGCTAGGGTCCAAATTACCTTAGCAACCATGCACTGATTTGAATAATAGACTGGAATTTTTATAAGAGGCTGTCTGTATAGAAAGAAGTAGCCAGAACAATACATTTGTAGCCTTGCAAAGCATTTGTAGATTGGGTCAATGAAAAGGCAATTCATTTTAAAAACACCTTGAATTGGCTGTATAACATACTGAAGGGCCCAGAGTGGCCCGAAACGTTGCCATAATTTAGGTCTACTATGAGCCAATAAAATCACTTTTTTTATTGACTACAACGGATCTGTGTGCTTCAGCAACCTTGGACTGTATATACTAGTATAGCCCTTAGACAGCCCTTAGTATCCCCAGCAGCTTTATCATTCAGAGGAGGATAGATGTCTTAGCTGACCTACACTCAGAGGACCACATTTTAGGCTGACATGACTTGCTACAATCTGGTTACAGATCTCCCTTTTGATTCTACAGATGGGGTTGACAGAACTTCAACAATCTAGAAGATGAAGGTACCTTGTGAAAGCGCTGGGCGTGACACAGAGAACTGCAGGTGCAGTGTCAGGAATCATCACCCCACTCCCGGATACGCCAAACACACAATTTGCCTTTTTATTTGTTTATTTTAGAAAGAGGTTTAAAAAAAAAGTTGCTATATTGTGAAAGCATAAGCTGTGCTTGCAAATGGATCACAAAAAAGAATATTTGTTATTTTATATATAAAAATTCAAACAAACAAAAAAAGTGCTTTAAGCTAGAATTGTTTTCCTGAATGAAAAGCAGTCTTCAAGAAAACCATTAAATTATCTTATTATTGTAAAGGAACATAAATATATGCTTTTGTCCCATTCTGGTGGTTTTACCAGTGTGTGTGACCAAAAAAAGAGGGGTTAATGCTTTGTGTTGCTTACTTCACTCAAATTAAGGGTGTTTTAGATTGTTTCAATTAAGATCCCCCCATTAACTTTATTTATTTTTTTATGGATGCAATTGTTATGGGTACATAAATAATTCAGGTAAGCCTTCATTACCCTAATTATAGGAGTTTATTTGGGGAGCAAGAGTTTATTAGCAGCCGGTTTGCAATTTGTAGCAACCATAAGATTGTATGGGGGTGGTTGGTTACTAAAAGTTACTATCAAGACTTTGCCACAGGGTGGCCACTCCTCCCCTAACTGTTCTATGCTTTAACCTGTTGACCCACTGGCCATTCAATTAGGCGGTTTGCTTGTTTTTTGCCAAACAGATTTATTGTGAACAATCCGATTTGGATTGGGATTGGCTTATGGGCCTCCCTGTTATCTGTTCATTCAGCCCAGCTAACAATCTGATATTAGCCATGTGGCTACAATGTTTGTATGTGACTGGACTGGCCACAGATCTGTTCATTCAGACATTTTTGAAAGCTGTTGAAAATGTTCTAATGGAAGTCTAAGAAAGGAAAATGGAGGTGAAAAAAGAATGGAGGGGAATGAAGTGTATGAGAGGTTTTGTATAATTAAACAAAAAAGGTTTTCCATAATTTAAATGAGCCACTTAAAATCCATGTATCTTTTTCTGAGCATAGGTTAAGCCAAATGCAGCATTTGGCACTGAAAGTCATTAAAAAAAAAACAACAAATCACCTATTCATTAAACTTTCTTTAAACTTGGCATACACTGAATCCATAATTACTGGATTCAGGGGACTTCTTTACAAAATAGACCGGATCTTGAACCCTAATTTGAATTTTTAGATTTTTTATTTAAAAAAAAAATGTCAGAGCAAAACAAAAATTGCCTGTTTGGGTGTATCTGTACTTTTAACAAAGCACTCAAAGTTCTTTTGTGAAAGTATTCAAGCCTAATGCATTTTGTGCCTTTGTGAGTACTCCAATGCATAATAGGATATGGCACTTATCTTGAGTGGATGTTGAGAATTGATGTCTGCCTTGTATTAAGCTTTATCAGGGGTCCCCAACCTTTTTTTTGCTCGTGAGCCACATTTAAATATTAAAAACAGTTGGAGAGCAACACAAGCATGAAAAATGTGGCATGTGGATGTCAAATAAGAGTTCTGATTGGCTTTTTGGTAGCCCCTATATGGACTGGCAGCCTACAGGAGAGAATGTTTGGCAGGACATCTGTTTTTATACAACCAAAACTTGCCTCTAAGCCAGTAATTCAAAAATAAGCACCTGCTTTGAGGCCACTGGGAGCAAAATCCAAGAGGTTGGAGAGCAACATGTTGCTTACGAGCTACTGTTTGGGAATCACTGAGCTTAATTATTCAGACCTTTTCATAATATAAATGTATACAAAGGCCAGAACACGAAAGTCAAATACATGGCCATCCAGCTTTGTGTACTGTAGCAGAATGCTGGGATCTGAGATTAACAAAAGCTGGGGTGCTATAGTTATGGCTTTATTGTTTATATACCAAAGTTTTTCACTTAACATTAAAATGGAATTTAAAAGTCTTAAAGATCTATATAGTATTTTTACTCTGTTTTTTTTTCTTATCTTATCTTTTTAGTGCTGGCTGTATATGAATATTAATAATGAGCACAAGAACATAGCCCAAATGCTCTGGTTTCAAAGAACCATGAAACATTCTCCTCAACCAATTGCTATGTAGCATGGGGATTTCACATATTATCTGTGCTGTTGGGTTGGGAATCCTAATCCTATGCATCTTAAATTTTAAAATCATAGCTTTAAAATATTGATAGGTAATCTTATCAGATCTTCACATTACATTAGCACTAAAATTCTCCTTTAAAAAGGAACAGTTTTAAAAAGTTTTGATTGCAGTACTAAAATGTCTGCATGTAATATTGAATGCTAGTTCTTGCAAGGACGCAGAGCACTTTAAAAATGCACAATGAATTCTAACTGTGAAACGGGGCAAGCTTGTAGCGGCATCAAACTTGAAGCGTACTGTGATTTAATTGAAAGCTAATGGATGCTGGTGCTCTGTGTAGCTGTGAGTACTTGTCTGATTTTATATATGCAGTCGGAACTTATTGAACACACTTATACAGAAGGCTTGTTGGAAAACACCTTGCAGAAATTTGATCAGAATATGCACAGCTGCTTTTTCAAAACTGTACCCTTTAATTTTAGAAACATGTAAATGTTTATTTTTCCATACTTTCTAATGGGTTTTGATTCTTTGGGCCTACCAAGTGGCCTAGAGATGTTGAGCGGGTCTGGGCCTGCTGGGCCCACTTGGACTGCGGCCCAACAGCTTTTTCCTGGCTTCCTTTCGGCCCAGTCCGACATTGGACTTGTACAGTATGCATAACATTTTCAAGACTTGAATTCCCCTTTAATGTTTAGTGTAGCAGTGATCTAAAGGAGCTTGTGTTTGCTTGTTTTGGTTCTGCTTTTCAAGCTACCATCTAAAATGTCATTTGAAATCAGAAAGTGAACTAGAGACAAGATATTTTATGATTTTACATTTGTCCTTTCTGTCTTGTATTCCATTCTCTCATTCAAATGTTGTCCTTGTTAGAGTCAAACTGGAGAGCTGTAGAATAAAGATATAATGTAATACAGGTTGCACCAGGTATAGTAGCCGATAGCAGCCAGTCAGCAGGTACCATCATATGCACATTCAAATCTGCAGATCAAAAAACCCAGTTGCATCCAACTGACATCAGGGCACATCCCAAAACAGCTCAAGGTAGGAAAAAAAACAAAACCTTGCACAATAAGGGTTTGTACTGGGTCCAGTAAATCATAGCGACCAATCAGCATGTAGTATCTACTTGTTTAAATGCAAACATCAGATGAGATGCTGAGGTTTACTAGACCTGATGCAACTTTCACAACTCATTATACTTTACCGTTTTAGTACTTCTAATATACATTTTAGAATATTCCCCCTTTAATGTAAAAAGAGATTTCTTGCATCCACCCCTGACCCAGTGCACCACTGCAGATCAATTCATGGAACTAACTGAATCATAATGAGGTGCTAAGGTACGTTTTGAAATCCATTTTAAGACTTTGGGAGAGAGCTGAACACATGGTTGTGGGAAATTGGAGATGAAGTACTTTGTCAGTGTTACATGCTAATAGTAAAAATAAGCAGACTTGTAAAAATATATATATTTTCTTGTTTTGCCATAATAAAGGGTGTATTATGTGCAGCAAAGAACTATGGGAAGAAACGCATTCCTCTGATGTCATGTGAGGAAATTATTCATCAGTTAATATGTTCTATTTATTCCTTACCTTGTTTAGAATTTGAACATAAATATATTATTTTGTGTATGTTTCATAATAATGTGCTATGGCTGGTAACCATAAAATAACTTCTCATTAACTACCATACAATTTAATGTAATAATGGTTATTTTGTAGATATATATATATTTGTGTCTCTCTACCTGGTCAGTGTTAAAAATGCAAAAGAAACATAGTTTCGATACATTAACCCCCCCTTGTCCAATACAGTAAAAAGTGTTAAATTTGTAGCATCCCCTGTATTGATTGCAGGTCTTGAATTCTACACAAAGGTGATTAATGTATAGAGAAAATAAAGAGTTGCTGCAGGAAGCTGTGAAATTCTGTTGAAAGCGGCAGTGCCTTTCTTACTTTGTGTATTTGATCTCATCTAATGGAACTGTTTTTATACATGTTATCAAAGCTCAGAGTGAGTTCTGTGTCACAAATGTGCTCCCCTCCCCCTCATTCACTGTGTAACTGCCGCCTCGGAAAGCTGTGTGTGCGCCAATATTCTTACAAGATGGTATTTTGCCTTATCTATGGTGCTGTATACTCCATTATGGTTTATATCAATGTAACGTGTTCTTTACCAATGGCATTGGTGTACTCTATGGATCTCTTTCGCTTTACTTTTCTTTCTGAAGTTAATGGGACTGAAATAGATTTTCTGTGGGATGGAAAACGGTGCTTTGCAGGTCTATATTAATTAATACTTGCATTGTGTTATAACTACACAACAGCCCTAATGTGAGCTGCGAGTGTGACATCTTGCAACTCAACACAACAGTGTATTTCTATCAGCTGCAAAGATAAGAGGCATCTTCAGTAAATAGAATGGAGTATGTAGAGGTTTTTACTGGGTCTTGTTAATGTTATATTACTTTAAGAAAGCAATGTGCCATTAGATACCTGTCATGACACACCAGGCCCCTTGTTTTGGGACTTGCTGAGATAAATCGTTCCACACAGCAAGTTCCATTTTGTGCCAAATACTTCAGGTCAGGGATTTTTACTTATTGAACAGTAAAAAAGTTCTATATAAAAGATTCTGTACTTTAATGCAGTTTAAAGTAGGAAACCTAGTCTAGGCAAGCTTAGCAGGCCCCATGTGTAATAAAAGGCACTAGGTGTGCAGTTGTTCATAGCTAGTGATGGGCGTATTTATTCGCCAGGGGCGAATTCCCGCGATTCGCGAAACGCCAGCGAAAGTTCGCGTGGCGAAAATTTGCCGAAAACTCGTTTCGAGAATTTTTTTTCAGCGAAGCGAAACTGGGGAGATTCGCCCATCACTACTCATAGCAGCCAATATGATGTTTACTTTTGAAGAGGTGACCAGGAAATGCTACCTGCTGATAGGCTAAAGAATGGTAGCAAACTGCACCAAACCCAAACATTTTTTCCTATCCCCATGCTCAGTGCACAAGTGACGTAGTAAAAGGCATTATTACTGTAAATTATACAATGTGCAACTTCCAGGTAACGTTTGCCCATTACATTTCATAAAAAGCACAGTATGTACCTAGAGTATAAGTCTAAGAACCTTATAAAATATCACTTTGTTGGTGTCTGTTTGCCAACATCTTAGAAATCCTATGTAGTCTAATACCATTGAGTCATGGGGGACTTGTGCAGCACACAACATGCTGAAGAAGCACAACCTGGCCTCAGACTGAATAATCTATATGAACACTGCCGCAACAGTTGAAACTAGAGTCATCCCACTGGTTTCCCTAGACCAGGGATCCCCAACCTTTTTTACTCGTGAGCCACATTGAAATGTAAAAAGGGTTGGTGAGCAACACAAGCATGAAAAGGTTTCTTGGGGTGCCAAATAAGGTCTGTGATTGACTGTTGGTAGCCCCTCTGTGGACTAGCAGCCTACATGAGTCTCTGCTTGGCACTATACTTAGTTTTTATGCAATTAAAACTTACTTCTAAACCTGAAATTCAAAAATAAGCACCTGCTTTGCGGACACCAAGAGCAACACCCAAGTGGTTGGAGAGCAACATGTTGCTCACGTGCTACTGGTTGGGGATCACTGCCCTAGACTTTGTCTTCTGGAAAAGAAAACAAAGTATAATTCAGTTTCCTTCATTATATAATACAAATGTCACTGTGGTTCCTCTTTAAGCTGGATCAATGCACAGGCAATTTTGCAGAAATGAGTGCTATTTCCCATTGGCTGACAGTATGCTCTGTAGACCAGCTCAAACTTAAGCTGGCAATAGACGTAAAGATTTTTGAAAGATCCAATAGTTCTCGTGAGACCATGATTGTCTCAAAACGATCGTTTAAATGCCTGATGTGCCCATCAACTAAAAAGACCGTTTCAGGGGATATTGCAGCAAAACTGAAGGATCGCAGCCTGCTTGGCCCTGCAAACATAGGTAGATTGCATGGGGACCGATAAAGATTTTCTAACCTGGCCGATCAATCATCAGACCGATGTCGGACGAAAAATCGTAAGATGAACGATCGTTGGTATCCCACTAACCGCACGATAATTTCACAGATTGGTCGGACTTCCCTAAGATCGGTCGTTTGGCAGAGAAAGATCGTTGTGTCTATGGGGAGCTTTAGTCCACTTATAGAAGGAATTCCAGTGCTTCCTAATGTGTAAAATATGGAATTTAGGTAGTAACCAAGCAGAGCAGCACCCAGTGAGGTCAAAGAAATCTCTGTTTAAGAGTGCTAGGATTACGCTGTTGTTTTCTTGTTTGGCAGTTATGGGTGTGTAGTAGCAGCCATTAGAATACTTTAAAGTGAAAAGGCAGCATACTCCTTTATAGAATTTATGAAGTGTATCTCTTGTTCAAAGAACCTGACACCATTCTTTTTCAAAATGGAGGGCTTTGGCTTCCCAAATGAAAAATATAAAATTTTTGAGAAAAAAAGGCAACTGAGTTCTTGTGAAAATACACGTGTGATTATACAACTGTTGTCCGTATCACTTTAATAATCCTTGCTAGAAAAACTTTTTATCCTTTAGTCCAGGGATCCACAACCTTTTTTTACCCAGAGCAAAATTCAAAAACATATATTCAAAAAAGATGGTGAGCAACACAAGCATGCAAAAAGTTCCTGGTGTTACCAAATACATGCGGTGATTGGCTATTGGTCCCCCCTATGTGGGCAGGCTGCCTACAGGAGGTTCTGTTTGGTAGTACACCTGTTTTTTGTGCAACTAAAGCTTGCCTCCAAGCCAGGAATTCACATATAAGCACCTGCTTTGAGGCCAATTAGAGCAACATCCAAGCATGTTGCTTATAAGCCACTGGTTGGGGATCACTGCTTTAGTCAATTGTGTTTTTCCTAAGCGATTTGTGACTAAGCTGAATCTTACTATTTATGAGTATGAGATACTGTAGATCAGATGCGGTGGAAATAAGAATTCCAGCATCCCTCTACTACCTTAGCACTGTAAAGGCAGCCTTCACTCTGTACCACATGAAATGAAGTTTGTATTCATCAGCATCACACTTCTTTCTGTATGAATAATGATCTATATAGTCCCCCACTTGTAGATGCATTTATGTCCAAAGATGACTGCTCTGCAATTTACTTGTAATATGATGGAATATTGATTTGGCATTGCCTGTGCCTTCCTTCTATTTGTGACCATTCAATTTAATTGCATTTCATGTAGTGCTGGTGTGGCTAAATTAGCAAATATATGTTGTCCTGCAGGAGATAAGTGCCTCTTTCAGGTTGTTAGTGCTTAAATCATAGGTCTCTTCCATAAAAAAATCAACCCTGCAGCCTCTTTCCAGGCTTCCCTTGCCTTGGTATGTCATTCCATTGCCCTTTCCCATCGCTGCAACAACCTTTGTTCCTATGATAATGTTCAGAAATAAAAAGAAATATAGTTGTTGAAGTTGAAAAGGACAATCTGTCCCTGGAGAATCTTTATTCTAAATATTACTACTAGTGGCGTTTTTGTGTTTTCTCAAAATTCGTTGGATCCTTTATTGAAAATACAAGAATCTTCCAGTAGAGCTGCAGTAGAAATGTCCCCACCTTCACAGCAAAAAAATGTTTTCACATGTTAAAATTAATGCTATTTGCTTTCGTATCATCTTAAGGAATTACTAAGGTACCCAGGAGTTTATGGTATGCCCCCCCAATAAGTGCCTCTCCTCCTGTTTAACAATCCTTTCTTCATAACTGAGGCCTCCCATGCCCTTGGTTAGGTTAGACACCCTTCTCTGGACTGTCACATTGAGTAATGTCCCTTTTGGAGTATTGGTTGCACTGCATATTCTATATGGGGCCTTAGCAGTGCTATGTAAAAGGACACAATTAGCCTTTCCTCGTGTGAATCTAAAGCCCTTTAATAACAGGGCAATATTTTGCTCTTGTGAGCTGGCATTACTTGCTACAGCTAAGTTTAATATCCATAAGTAGTTCTAGATCCTACTCCATCAAGCATCTGCCTGTCCTATTACAGGTGTAAGGATAGTAATTTTTCAGATCTCCTTGCCAGAGGCGCTCCGCCACTCTTGGTACTTTAAGAGCCGAATTTCTGGTTTTCAAACCGGAAATTAGGCTCTTCTAGTGCAGAGCACAATTATGCTTTCTGTGCTGGCATTCTGGCCCTCTCTGCCTCCCTCGTGCCCCCCCTCTGGTGCAAAAAGCTGAGCGCACGGGGGAAGGGGGGCCAAGGAGGGGCCAGGATTGCCCCTGCAAGAATGGCACAATCCTACATTTTTCTTTCTCTGAATGATGTGCTTTCATTGATCTGATGCATACCTCCCACCACACACCGTATTTCCTATGCTCATATAATGTCAGCAGGTGTGCTTGAGAAGTACCAAGATGGAGAGCTACAGGTTGGTTCTTCCACCATTGCTTTATTATTATAAGGTGCCCAAGGCAGCTTGTAAAACACTTTGAGGGCTATGCTATTTTATTATTCGTTTTCTTTTTATATTTTAAACGGCACCAATGTGTTTTTGTCACTATTAAGATATGTGAATAATAGCACTTACTTTTCTGGAACCATTTAAGGCTCCTGAACCTAATGGTCCGCACCAACAAATTAATATCCATGCCAGCTTTGATGAGCAACCAGGAATATATGAACTGTTATTGCACATGTGTATACTACAGGGTCTCCATGAAATTAAACTCGGTAGCATATAACAGTTATCTGGCCTGTGGCAGTCAAAAACTATCCAGTCGTTATTTGCAGTACTAATATGATTGTAATTGTCACAGCTTCTGTTTGTTTTGATTGGCCAAGATATCCACATTTAGCATCATCTGTATTCTAAAATGTTTGGGTGTTTAGCAAAGTGCATCATCCCAATCCAGATAGAATGGAAAGAACTGTTCCAATTTTACACCGTAGAAGCCAGACAAGATAGCAGACTTTGTGTCATATTTAGAGGAGCTTAATTCAATGAATATGTTCTCTTGTTGTTACAATGGTGAAGATGTTTGTAGCATATTGCAGTGACGCATGCAATACATGTGTGTAGAGTGATCGTATGTGACATTCAGTGTACAAGCTCTGTTTTGCACTTGCGCATCTCTATCAGCACTTGTAAGGGGAAATGAGCCTGGGCCTTATTTGCTACGAAATGTAAAAATGGCAAAAGTTCGAAGTTAAATATAATCATTTTCTTAGACTAAACAGCACACAAAAGCAACAAAACTTAGTATACACACACACACACACAATTATTCTCATATCATATTTACATCATTAAATATGAGTAAGAAGTGCCATTGGACCTTATCTGTTGTTAGCAGCAGTTGCACTAGATGCAAAAAATGTCATAGACCAGGGCTTGCTGCACACATTGCACCTATGATTTTTGTTTCATTTCAGCAAATGTATGGAAATACCTGCACATGTGGTCCACCTTCAGTTTTGCTTTTAGTATGTTATAGAATACAGTTCTAAGCAATATTTTTGAATTATTTACCTTCCTTGTCTGACCACAACAACCAAAAACTATTGCTCTGTGATGGTACATTTTGCTACATTTTTTGCCTTTCTGCTTATTTAAGCCCTCCTTTATTCATATTTCTCTTTCATAGCATTGGCTGGTTGCTAGGTTACATTTTACCCTATCAACCAGATGGCTGTTGAAATTCCAAGCTGGAGAGGGGCTGAGCAAAAAGCTAATTAATGCAAAAACCACACATAATATAAAAAAAACACCCAATTGCAAATTGTCTTCGAATACCATTGTCTACATCATACTAAAAGTTAGTTTAAATGTGAATATCCCCTTTAATAAGTGATGATTGGCACTCGTATGTATGTGACGATTCTCATTCAAACAGGTCATGGTGTATATATTGTAATAAGTCAAATCAACTGGACTTGCTATATTTTTCTTTTTTCCTTGGATGTTTTGCTAGCCATCCAATTTGCTTTCTCAGTTCACATTCTGAGTTTAGAAAGCTAGTCAAATGACCAGTGAAGCATCTTTAAAGAAAAAGAAAACACAGCAAGTCCAGTTTATTTTTACTTCTTACTATTGATATGCCCTTGCATGCATATATTTTCTCTTGTAGTTCCAAAACACCAATAGATCAGGGCCAAAACTGGAGAATGGGGGGCTATGTAGAAATGCAGGTAATTAGTTTATAGCTCAAGGCTATTTCTGGAGTCCAACTGATCATGCACAAATGTAAATCTGGTGCAAGCACATACCCGTGCTTATGTCCACATAGGTTTCCAGTTGCATTGCTAAGCTGTTTAGTGCCATGGGGGGTCATTTTTAATGAGAATGTTGCACAGTCAAGATAGAGTGATCTCTCTGTTTGCCAAAATGGGGCAGGAATGCTGAGCAGCTTCTATGAGCTTGATGCTGTATGGTACACATACTGTGAGAAACTCATTCTAGGCTTTTTTTTTTAATGTGCCTGAAAAAAGCATAGACCATGCAAAGGTAGCAATTTGCACACGGCTGTACTAACACTACACTTAATTTTATAAAACTCGTCAGACTTTACAGAGTGAGTTTTATTTTTTTGTATTTCTTTACTTAACCCTTTTGCTGCTGGAGGGTCCCTGGCTCATCGTCACCAGCCCCCTCGGCCTACAAAAGGGTTAAGAATGAATGTGTATTCCTCTGGGAGGAATAGAAAGAAAACAGGAATGTTACTAGTATTGAACAAATTATTCCTCCCTTATTAACACCCCACCCTGTGTGTGTATTTATGGCTATTGTAAGCCTCCTTTTTAAAAAGGAAAAAAGCTTTTGAACAGTTTCTTATTTTTATTCTTTTTTTTTTTCTTCTTTCTTTGCATGCTGAATTCAGGCTTACCTCTGTTGTAAATGCATGCAAGTCCTGGTTTCCTGTATAAAGTTTAGTGCATAAAGAGATATTTTTGGCTAGTTAATGTTGCCATGCAATGCATATTTTTTAAACTTTGTCTTTTATGAAGTTAGCATGTTTGTTACATGTGTTTAAGCTTAAAGATCTAAGGAAAAAAAAAACACTAATGTTTGGAGATGCTGTTATTTGCTAGTGTACAGTTTTCAGATGTTGTTACCGGTGAAACACCCTTGTGATTTCAACTTGCTACAATGTATTTATTACTCATTTCCTCCCATGTAATTACAAATCATGGCTATATTTCACATTATATTGAAAGTGACGGGAGATGATTAATACAAAGTTTTGTAACACTGCTGTGTGTGTGTCTTTTTCTTTTATATTACTATTCAGTATGATCTGTGGGGGCCGTGTTTATGCTGGGGGTAGAGTCCTGCATCGGGTCGGGTACCTGCAAAATCCTGCGGGTTTCATGTAGAAGTTCCAGGTGCGGGTATAGAAGCGGGTCGGTGGTTTGCAGGTTGAGGGTTGGGCCGCGGATCTTTTCCATACCGATTTTTTTAATCCTTTTTTGTAAGCACATCTCCTTCCGATGTCACTTCCGGTTTACAATGACAAAACTTCCTGTTGTACTCCTTTTGTTCTGATCACAGCTACTTCCGATGATGTCACTTCTTCGTTTACAATGACAGCACTTCCTGATTCTTTATGGTCAGCGGGTCCGGTTTGCGGATAAGGTATTTGCGAATCGGTTTGCGGGTCCAATCGGGTAAGAATACGGGTCCCAAAAAATGGACCCGTGCAGGACTCTAGCTGGGGGGACATATTAGGAACTGAATCTGGAATTTAAACGAAAGTCCCCAAGTGCAGATATTCAGAGCACATATACAAGCTCCAGTTATAATACAGTCTTGTATGATATTCAAAATGTAAAAATGTTATCATGCAGACATGGAAACCATATGAGGGGGGATATGTATAGATTCTGCCACCGCTATATAAGCTATGTATCGTTATTCATTTGAAAGGGAATTGTGGCTGCACTATACTTTCCCATGTTGTCAGTAAAGTTGCCACCTGGCCAGTATTTTACCAGCCTGGCCATTGAAAGCAATACTTGATCCCAATGTTATTAATAGGGAAACAAGATAAATATATAGGAAGGCCGGTATTTTTTCCTAGAAAAGGTGGCAACCCTAACTGTCAGTGGGGGGGGATCAAATGTAGAGCCTCCCGTTTGAGCAGTGAGCTTTATGCTCTGGTATAAATCTTTTAGCACATAATGATTAAACTGGCACACTCAGATGAGCACTTTGGATTACACTCGCAAGCCTTGAATGGCCATTACAGTAGCTGGAATTGGGTAAAACACAGACGGTCATTATGCCCAGTGTGTCCAACTGAGGGGCAGTGTTCCAGTACACTAAGTCCAAAGTATTCTTGAATCATGCTACAGTTCCACATTGCAACATAAGTTGACAAAGATGTTAGTTATGATTCAGCAGTTGCTGTAAATTACAACAATGTAACAATGAATCCGTTGAAGTAGAGTGCAGGTACGGGTCCCAAAAAATGGACCCGCACAGGACTCTGCGTTGAAGTATCATTTTATAACATATTAATTAAACGGCCTTCACCCACATCCTTCTATGTTTAGGGATATCCATTTTCCAGATATGTTGAAATGTGGGCTTCTCATCTTCTATTTGTGATGGTAGGGAGGACCAAAGAGGGGCTTGTTTTTCCTTATTTAAGAATATTCCATTTAATATGCGTATAAAAGCAGGACACACAGTTGAGGTTTGCTTTTAAGGAAAGATGGTATTATTGAATTGATTTTAAGGGCCCTTACACACAGGCGTTTTAACCTGCGCTCTCCTGCGTTTTGCTGTGTTCAGCCGCAGGGGAGCGCAGGTATAGAGGCACTCAATTATTTTCAATGGGGCTGTACTCACATGAATGCATGTAGGTGCCGAACGCAGGAAAAATACAGCATGTTGCGTCTGAATCTGCGTTCGGCATCTATATGTGTTCGTGTGAGTACAGCCCCATTGAAAATAACTGAGTGCGTCTATACCTGCACTCCCCTGCAAAACGGAACGCAGGAGAGCGCAGGTAAAAACGCTAGTGTGTAAGAGCCCTTAAGAAGACTGAAGCATTTTGAATCTACACATTTGACGCACTAGAACCCCAGGAAATTGATAGAGACGGCACAGGGCCGGAACTAGGGATGCACAAATCCACTATTTTGGATTCGGCCAAATCCCAGAATCCTTTGTGAAAGATTCGACTGAATACCAAACCGAATCCTAATTTTCATATGCAAATTAGGGGCGAGAGAGGAAAGTGTTACCATTTTTTTCACTTCCTTGTTTTGTGATGAAAAGGCATGTGATTTCACATATGCAAATTAGAATTCGGTGCATCCCTAGCTAGAACTAGTGGTAGGCAGAAGAGGCACCTGCCTAGGGACCGGAACAAGCTTACAGAGCGTCCTAGGTGCTCATTCTACTACCCCCACTCCTCCCCCTTGTAACTGCCTGTGGTCACACTCACAACAGTACACATGCGCCATAGGGGAGATTAAGGGAAGGGCAGGGTCGAGGGGAGCGAATGGCCCGGACTAGGGGTAGGTAGAAAAGTTTTGAAAAGGCACCTGCCCAGCACCCCCACAGCTTTGCGCCCTAGGCCGGTGCCTCTTCTGCCTAACTCTAGTTCCAGCCCTGTAGCGCACAACTAAAGGAGGTGCTGGGCAGGTATCTCTTAAATGGTCTTCTGTCTACCCTTAGGCAGTTTTCACAGCTCTCTTTGGTTTCCACCTCCCCTCCACTGCTTTCCCTTCTTCCTCTCCCCCCTGTCTCCTCCCCTGCATCCTCTCCGTTGATCCCCTCCAGCCCTGAGACAATTTATACAGCTTTATATGAGAAGAGACAGTTGTGCTGTTCTCCACCCCCTTTAAGAAAAGGGGTGAAAGGCAACGGCGGAGGATTATTTGACAAGTGTGCTATTTATTCTGTGTATTGAATTGTGATGACATGAAGAAAGGGGCATGAGCTTTAGAAAAGGCAGAAAAGGAATGATGGCAATAGGAATATGAAGATTTTCATTCATCCAGGTCATGGTATATCTAACACAAGTAACTCAAAACAACTGAACTTGTTGAGAAATTTAAATGAAGACGTTTCACTGGTCATCCAAACAGCTTCTTCAGTTCAACTGACTTGTGTAGGGGAGTGATGGCAAATTTGTACACATTTTTGTATGTTTTCTTACACCAAAGGTAAGCCTTGCACCCTAACAGAGGGACAGGCAGAAGCATTGTTCTTATTTGGAGGTATAGCTGCACTTGACACATTATCAATATAAGGACACTGAAACATTTTCTACCTTAAGCTATGAAAAAATACCCTGCCCTTTAAACACATCGGATTGTTTGTCCATATATTGCAATATATTTAAGCTGGCCAACTCCGTCAAAGTCATCCCTGATATGGCCAGTCCTACTCTCAAATTACATCTGATTCATTAATAATTCTATTGCTTCATTATACTTTTTACAAAGGGACTAAGTTTTACCTGCAACTTTCAAGGTTAAAACTCCCAAACTTTGTTGCCCCTTTTATTTTCCTCTGTGGGATCACCTGACTATAGCTGGAAGGGGTGGGAGCTACAACAGAGAGCTGGTCACTGCTCCTATATGAACTATAACAAACAAGGGAAAGTTGTGTTCACCACTAATTTTAAAACTATATTGACTTTATGATTATACCTAATAAACTGGCAATGGTGGTTTGTAGTAGATTTTTCTTCCTTGTTGAGTAGTTGGTTGGTGTGTCTTTGCCTTCACAATCACTTATTTTATCACATCTTTGGTTCAACAATAGTGGCCCTGGGTGTTTCTGTAAGTATGGCAAGTCTATGTGTTCTTTGGATTTCAGATGTGTTTCTGTTAGGGATGTTCCAAATTATTCATTTTTTAAATTTTGACAGATGTTTGACAAATATTTCAGGCTAAAACCACACCCTGCCTAGCAATAAAGATTTGACAAAATCCAAATCATGAGTCCTCCATCTATGGAGTATTTTGTGGTTTGAGACTGAATCATCTGGCGCACCCTTTATTCCAGACACACTGTACAAAAATCCAACGTTTCAGCCCTTAGAACCTTTCTCAAGGGGTGATCTATATACAGATACTTTTATCAGGACATGAAAGGAAGAGATTAGAAGCGACTTTAAAAACAAATAACCAACATGCAGCTGCCTAGGTGCCACAGTAGAATCCTATTGAAGGTAAGTTGCAAGAACCAGGGAGATAGAAGTGAAAGTGTATTTTATATAGTAAATATTATATATAAATATTATATATAAATATTATATATATATATATATATATATATGGGAGAGAAAAACAAAAGTATTATAAGCGTGTCCTGCTGGGTAATAGCATATGAAACATAATATTTTCTGCTAAGTCATAAAATGGGACCTATCTCCTTTTTTTTGTAGGCACATGCTATTGCACTGGAATTATGGGAAATTTCTGCATTTTGTGGAAACAATATGGCAACTGAAACCGAGAAATTTGTGCTTAAAGAAGCCATATTGTGTAAAAAATAAGAACGCACCAGTGAATCATACTCCATTATATATAGAAGAATTGTGCTTAAAGTGTTTCAGGCTGATTTATTGAATATTTCTGCAAAACCCCTAATAATTCCCTTCCATTTCCTTCTCCCTGAATTCCCAGGCTGTGTGGGGGACCTGGTGGCTCTCAGCTCACTGCATTGTAAGACAGGAACCAATCAGCTTCTAGCATTTTGCTGTGTTTGGCAATATGTTTTTGTTTTCTACATTTTTCTGCTGTCTACATTTCAAACAGCAACACAAGGAAAGGCAACCCTAATCATCTGGGGCAACAGTGGGAGCAAATGTATGTGTCAATCATGTCTGTCCTTTGCTTTGACAACCAAGGCAAAAAAAACAGACATTAAACAGAAGAATTTGTCTTCAGAAAGTCCAGGCCCGGATTTGTGGAAAGGCCACCTAGGCCCGGGCCTAGGGTGACAGGATTTTAGGGGGCGGCATACTGCCCAGCCACACCCACATTGGTTCAGAAACACTGGGGATATGCAGGAGATACTGTAATTTTTTAAATGTCCCATGCGCCAATCCCCATTGCTCCGGTCCTGATGATGAAAATTTGTGAACAAAGGTTGAATATGGGGGCAACAAGCAGCAGTGGGCCTAGGGGTGCCCGCTAAGTAAATCCGGCCCTGAGAAAGTCCAGATCATTGTGCCTATGCTAATATACAGAATGGGTTTTCCCACCTGAATATGAATTTCATGGGTGGGGATTTCCCACTACAGCACCTTGTTGAATTCAGAAGAGGTTCTACAGAAGTGTATCTTGCTATGTCCATATGTGTGGAGCAACTATACGCATGGTATGGCTCAGTGGTGTAACTAGATGTTTCTGGGCCCCAGCAAATTCATTTTATGGCCCCCAACATATCCAGAGATTGCCCTGTTTAACCAATAAATGTAGACATTTTTCATTATGTGGGCCTCATGGCGCCCCCTATGCAGCCGCAGGGTCTGCCTCCTCTATAGTTGTGCCTCTGGTAGGCTCATTCTTATTAATATCCTACTGACATGGCTAAAGTTAAATGTAGGGCAGCTCAGCAGTACTGTGGCCTTTTTATAGCAGAGTGATGGAAACAAATCCTAATGTCCTGTTTGGCTAGTAGCCGTCATTACTAGTGAGGATTCCCAGAATGGGAGGAAGAGGCTGAATTCCTGAGCTGCGGCTCCTTGCAAGTGAACTTTTTTTATGTTTTTAATTATTTTAATCAAATTTTCCATGGTGTTAATCTGACCAATCCCCATTAAATGTATCTACATGAATCACTTAGAAAGAATTTGTCTAGTTTACTAATCTTTTTTTCCTCTGATTACTCCATACTTGATTGGATGCCAGTTCTCCCGGCCTTGTCTTTCTCTCTTTAAATAAATACTGGATGTTTGGGTGGAGGGTTATTGGAGTGAGTTCTCAGAGTAGTAGAGAATCGGAAGATACAAGGAGAGCAGTAGAGCCATTGCATCAAAAGGTTATGTGGAATTTAGTGGATAAGTACAAGCTTGATTAATCCCAGGAATTGGTCTTTGGTAAAACGTAAATGCTGGTGGTTCCTGCAATTGGAAATATTTACTGTAGCAAATATTGCACCTATTTTTCTACACCTGTTTTTTTTATCCAACCTCCTGTTACTAGATTATGGGAACTTTTAAAGCCATGCAATAGAATGTGTGTAAATTCTCTATGTAATGAATATGCTGCCTAAAGCCCTGCAATTGGAAAAGAGTTGGTCCAGGAGAAAGCAGAACGGCCTAAAAACCCAGGGGAACAAATTGAGCATCTTCACCTCCCCCCATGCATGAAAAAGTTTAACCAACCAACATACCTGCTTTGCCTGGTGATGCTGGTAATTTCCCAAAAAAATGGGGGGGGGGAAATGAAAAACAAAATTCTACCAATTAAAGAGGTAGCTCATCTATAAGTTAACTTTTAGTAAGTATGTTTTCAAAAGGGGCCACTGATTTACACAGTGTCTTAGTCATATCAATGGTTGCTAGAGTACTTTGGGCCCTAGTAACCAAGTAGCTGGAACCGCAAACTGGAGAGTTGCTAAATAAAACCACAAAATGTAACACTGAAAAACAAATGCAAATTGTCTCAGAATATCACTCTCTACATCATATTAAACGTTGACTCAAAGGGGAACAACCCCTTTAAAGGGGAACAAAAGTCTAAAATAGAATAAGGCTAGAAATGCTGTATTTTGTATACTAAACATAAACATGAACTTACTGCACCACAAGCCTAATCAAACAAATGATTTATGCTTTCAAAGTTGGCCACAGGGGGCTGTCATCTTGTGACATCTTTGCAAGACCAAGACTGTGCACATGCTCAGTGTGGTCTGGGCTTCAGGTGGGAGGTTAAGCTTAGGGATCATCATAAATTATCAAAACTGCACAAGTCAAATAATATCTGCCATAGAAAGCAATACAGCAAGACTGGTTAATAATCAGAATATGCAATCTGCACTGGGTCTGTGGATACACCTGCGCTAATTCACTCATGGTGCTTCGATTTCCAAAGAAATTGAATTGCCGTGAGGTAATTAGCGGAGGCAATTCCTCACTGAAGCGCATGGAAGGCTGGATGAAGGCAGTTTGGGGAGATTGTCACCGGGCAGAAGAGCCAATTAGTCGCCTGGTGATTAAATCTCTCTGAATCTGCTTGTCTGCCCCTACCCTAAGGGACCGTCTGAAGTTTCCTATCTGCAGCTGTCAGAGCAAGTAAAACGAAGGGAGAATTTCACTGAATACAGTCGGGTTTCTTATAAAAACGTTTGACATTTTTTAATCAATAATTTTACTTGTTTTTTAAAGGTCCACTGGTCACTGGTGTCAACTGTAGAGCCACAGGTAAGTGTCCTTATTCTGTACAGAGAACCAGGCAGGGAAATGGCACTGTATTTAGAAAACAAGTCATCCTCCAGCTGTACATCAGTTTGCATTATTATTATTATAATTATTATTAATATTAATACTTTATTGATGAAGCACCGACATATTCCACAGCTCTGTAGAATAATTATAGAAAGGTGTATACATTAATCATATATAGCTAATGGCCAGTACAAAGACGTCTTCCAGTTTTGTGCCAATCCATGTTACACATTTCCAGCAGGCCTCCTCTTTCTATATTTAGCACTTTATCTGCTTAACATTTTATTTTTTGTAATTATCTTTCCTGCTTGTCTGAGCAGCCTGTTCTTGCTGTGATTACTGCAGCAGCCGCCTGGATGTTCTGCCCTTTTCTTCTTGGCAGGTTTAGGGGGGGGACGCCCCCTGCTGTGGGAATATGGAATAAACTGTAGACTAAAAATATCCCTGTCCATCCACACATTCTGTGCATGGCAGAAGTTGTCTTAGCAACAGAATTCGATAGAGTCTCCATAAATAAGAATGGAGATGTGAGAGCACAGGTCAGGTTGATAACGGCAGAGATTCCCACACCACAAACAGGGAGGTGGAATATTTTGTGGAGTCTTTCCTTCAGATTCAGCAGTGAATGATTGAAAGATCAGGCATTGCTATAACTGAAATAACTGATGTGAAACAGGAGCTCTCCTAGTGTAATGTAACTAATACTAATGTATGTCTTGTGCGTTCCATAAAGGTAAGTATATGGCGACAATAACGCCATAAAAAAAATGTCAGAGCCCCATATATGTATATGTGTAATATAACATTCATGCTGCACAGGTTACTGCAGTTATCACCAAATTGCATCTACGTTCAAGCCACATTCTATGGCCACCCAAATATTCTGCCCAGGTGCAGTAACCCATCAGCAGGGAGCATTTAAAGGGATACTGTCATGCTCTCACCGCCAGCGACCTTACACTGCCGTCTTCTGGTTTTATAGGAGCAAACCTGTCCGTCTGCCCCTTTTGTGACATCATCAGCGAAGCGGGTCTATAAAAGGCAGGTGTAAGTCAGATGTGGACAGTCACGGATCAGGTGTGCGTCAGGGTTACAGTTCCCACCTTTTCCTAAAATTTTTACTGGCTGGCGGGGGTTGGAACAAAAGGGGGCGGGCTGTAATGCAAAAGGGTGTATGGCCGTGTCGCAGCAAAGACCAGAAGGAGGACAAACGTTAAGTTTCCAGTGGATTGGGAGCAGCCAAGTGGTTTTGTTAAGGGTATTACTAATTTACCGGCAGCCAGTTAATTTGTAATACTGGCCGGGTGGCAAACCTAGTCAGGGTGGGGTCCAGTTTTTCTTGATCCACACATCACTATATTGCAGGCTAACCATGAAATGTAATAAATCCTCACTGTGCTATGAATCATTTCCTCTGGGTGGTGCTCTAAGAGCACATAACATGTACAGCAACACGATAAAGTAAATCAGCTGCTTCTGACAGTGTAAGTATGTAATATGTTTATTTATGTAGCACCACTTATGTACCCAGCACTGTACAGCACAACAGAAAATGAATAGAACAAGGAGGGGATCATTACCAGGTCTGGACTGATTAAAATTAAAATAGGCCCTGGCATTTCAGGTACACAGAGGCCCAATCAGCCCCCACCAGCCCACTAAATTATGACTTTCTATGGCACCTTATAGTAGCCCCTCTGGCATTTGCCAGAACCCACAGATTGCCACTCTGGGCCTGATCATTACAATAAATACAGTTACATTAAAACGTAATGTAAAAAAAGAACTTCCTGCTCCTTAGAGCTTGCAATCTGTGTATATGAAACATATAATCTTACACATGCAAGCTATAGAGTAGCTGGAGAGGTATAGGGAATTTAAGCAATGGAGTGACTCTAAGGGAGATATATATAATGAATAAAGTACCCCCTCTTGTAAAATAATCGGCCTCGTGTTTTTCTACAGGTCATGGAACTTCAAGGTAACATATTTTGCAACAGGGGGTAATTTTATTTATTATTAGGGATGGCGCGAACTGTTCGCCGGCGAACT
>CM044445.1:78499663-78511588 GCA_024363595.1 Xenopus borealis
GGGGGGTCTTCCATTGCATATATCACATCCACTATCATAAGAAATATCAGCATATATTGTAACTGGAGGAAGACCTCTTGTCCATATCCTCATACCAGCTGTAACTAATTCATGATGCGTATAAAGAAACTAGTGAAGCAAGTCTTTGTGATGTGTGTGTGCTGGAGTGTGTGCTAAGCTTCTCTATGATGCCTCAAATCTGGGCCTATGGGGTGTTGTTATCATTATGTGCCTCAGGCCCTCCAGAAAGAAACTGACAGCAGAGAATTTCCTAGTGCATAGCTGCAGATTATTATAGGATGAAACATGTGAATGCAGATGTATAACTAACTAACTAACTAACTAACTAAAAACACATTCTATGTGTTGGGTCACTCGCTGCCATGTTCCAAACTCCATTTGAAAGAAACATTCCAAAAACAGGGTATTATAGTTACAGTATATATTTTATTCATGACATATATAAATATATATATATATATCCAATTAAAAAGAACAATTGCAAAGACTGGGCAATATGACTATGGCATTGATAAAAACAAAAGTGTTACAAAAGATACAAAGTGTTCTGTAATACATTATATAGCATATATTAGCACTGGTTTTGCATTATGTTCCTAGTTTTCCTTTCAGATGCTGACACAATAATGAACAATAGCTGTGTGTTCACAGTACTTTATTTATTCCTTCATACGTTATATGGATGCTTTCCTATGGAGACTGCAGTAATCTCAGATCATCTCTGAATAGAATTATACGATACACAAAATCAACAAGAGTTCCATTTACCCTTTAATGTTTGCACAGGCTTGACACGACTGTGAACTGCTCCAAATTTCTATATTCTAGAATACTGATTAGAAGAAAAATAAATGAGATATATTTCTATATGTAAATAGCCTGCCTTACAAGGAATATATTCAATATATATATATTGAATAAAGTACCCCCTCTTGTAAATTATAAGGATATTATAAGTTACCGAGGAGTTTCATGACCATATAAAAACACGAGGCCGAATTTCTAATATCCTCATATTTTGCAACTGGGGGTACTTTATTATAATACACAAGTTTCAGTGAGTCATGTGACAGAAATGACATCAGAACTCACCATTTATAAGGATATAATTTACAAGATATTCACGGCTTTTGTGTATTATATAGATATAATAATGGATATTACATTTCAAAGCACTTGTCCGAGCAATGCTAAATGGCATTTAACTGCTACAGTACCTCTGTATTCACCTTTTATGGCTTCCAGTCTGTTTCATGATACAATAACTTATTTGGTGGTTTGTAATGTAGTGTACTCTTCATAAGATACTCTGCTGGCAGAGGCTGAATCCATTCTACCTCTTTAATTACAGCTTATTAGCAATACAAATGACTTCCCAAGGATTTCATTTAGAGCTCTTCCACATGATTGTCTGAAGCTGCGCTCCCCTGCGTTCTGGTTTTATGCGTTCAGCCGCAGGGGAGCACAGCAGTAGACGCCTTCAATTTATTTTCAATGGGGCTGTACTCACACAGGTGCATGTAGACGCCAAACGCAGGTTGAGACTGAACATGCTGCATTTTCCTGCGTTCGGCGCCTACATGCGTCTGTGTGAGTACAGCCCCACTGAAAAAGACTGAAGGCGTCTACTGCTTATACATGTGTGTGTACAGAAGGGATGCGTCCTCTCTCTGGCTGAGATCAGTGACAGTAAAAACCATTCCTGCCTCCATGCACAGCTGGGAGTGGGAGCTAAAATGCTCAATTGAGAGTTTTTGCACTAAGCTGAATAGTATTCAAAGTGTTGACAGGCAGATGTGGTGTTTTGACCGATGATGTTCCCTGCCAGAGCAGTGGTTAAAATGTCCTCTATAATTTAGAAAAGCTTACCATGCACAATCCAATTTTACCTGTTGACTTGGCCCCTCAAGACAAAGTCAGTAGCTGATTGGACTGCACATGGGGCCAAACAGGTTCACATCAGATGCACTTAGGCTGGGGACAGACAGGGAGATTCGGAGAGATTCTGTCGCCTGGCGTTTTTAGCAGGCGACAATGTCCCCGAATTACCTTCTCCCTGTCTGTCCCTACCCTAAGGTGTAATTCATTAATGCTTGACTGTGTTTGCAGATCAGTAAAGGGGATTACTATTTAGTAAAAACATATTGAGCAGTATAGGTTCAACAATTTGTTTTCCCCTATCCAGAACAATTCCTTTCAGCCCAGCCAGGATTTATCCAAATTCCTAATCCCTGCTTGCAAATGGATTTGCCACAGCTGGGCCCTTAGCATTCAGACAATATCTGATGAATTTACACTTGTATCCGCATTAATAAATGTGTTAATTCATTAAATGCTTTCTTGTCAGTTAAGAGTTTTCTGTAGGTCAGGGAAGTGTTTAGTGCAAATATTTTAGCATTTCCCAGTCTGAATTTTAGTTCATTGTTTTGATCAGAATCCTGAACAGTCAGATTCCTGAACTGAATCCTGAACTTGGCCAATTTCCATTTATAAATAGAGTAGTGGCTTAACAATAGGAGAAACAGGCCCCAGGAGGAGAGCTGGTCCAGAGAAGTGCTGACTATTACCTCCAATACTTGCAACTGCAGCTTCTACCCCATGTAATGTATAGTTAGGATTTTGTCCTGGAACTACAACACGCTTCTCTTGAAAGCAAAGATAATAAGAAGCAGTGCAGTGATGGGAAATCCTATTACTATACTGTTCTCTGTATGTGAACAGATTTTGGTTGGGGAACAGAATTACAGGAAAATAAAACTAAAATATTGTATAATCTCATACCGTCCTATTGGGAGCTCTCGCTTATAGCCAGCATTTGTACTGTAGGAGCTACTGAAATAGCAATTATGATTTAAAAGAGAATAATGGCATTTTAAAGCTCCACAGAAACACATGTAATGTGCCCACAAATGTTTCAGTTTTATTTTAAACAGTGAATTGCAACAATTAACTATATATCTAATATTGTGGTTTTGTACAGTAATTATGGTAATTACATCAGCAACTTCATCATAATTAGGGATCAGTTTCAGTTCATGTTTTAGCCATAATACATGGGGGAACTTGTACTGAAATAAATATTATGCTGGTATATTGCCAGACAGCTACTATACCTGGCTTACTTGTAAAAAAAAAAATATATATATATATATATATAAAAATAATATGGAAAATGTAGCTACTTCAGTATCTTCAGAAGCAGAAAAGTCTGCAATACGAGGCCCATGAAAGTTCTTACAATATTGCACACTGACATTTCATCTTATTTGAGGCTGCAATAGATTCTTAGCTAAACGCTTTGACCTTTAAAGAACCATTCTAAAGCAGAATTCATACAAAAATCAGAGAATGCTTCATATGCGGAATCAATGTAAAAATCTCTGTGTGGCTGAAAATACATAAAATATGACCTGACCCGTCTTCTAGTAGAGAACAAGAAATGTCACAAGAAGCAACAGTTTGAAATACTTGTTGTTAGAACTGGGGAGGATCCACAAAACAAATACATAGACTACTTCATTTAACTAACCTTAGACAAGAGATAAGCACTGCTGTTTGTTGACAAGACTTTATACACAGAAAAATGTGTGGCTGCTTGTTCTATCTATACATCAGTTACTGTAAGCTTTGCAATATCCTCCACTGCCATACCCGAAAGCAACAGGTAGAGTCTCAAACTTTCCATCTATTCTGAATTACAGGGGCACACAAGCAGATTTGGGGAGATTTAGTCGCCTGGCAACTAATTGCCTCTTCTTCGGGGCGACAATCTCCCCAAACTGCCTTCACCCAACTTTCCACCTGCTAAAATGAAAAATCGCAGTGCTTGTATTTTCCATAGTCGCTCGAAGTTTCCTTGTGAGGCAACTTATGGCGACTTCGGAAATCAAAGCTCTGCGAATGCCATTGCTAGCGTTTTCTCATGAGAGAGAGAGAGCGCGTGTGTGTGTGTGTGTGTGTGTGTGTGTGTGATTCCAACTAGTTATACCACGTGTGTGTGTGAGAGATGCCAACTAGTTATACCACTGAGTGTGGTAGTATTAAAGTGTCCAGAGCCTCTACTTTCTTAGGGGACCTGTGCTTCTTATAACCTTGCTTTATGCTTAAAATAGACATTGAATGTCCATATAATCTTCCTTAATGGCCTGGTAATTAATCACAGGAATGTACACAGATGCTTATCACTCAAAACATTACACATATATACGAAACCTATATAAACACACCTTGGGGGTTTTGCACAAAGGAGTGAGTTGTTTCTTCAGCTAGCAGCTGTTCTAAAAGCCATTGTTTAATCTGAAACATTTCAGGAATTAAAAATAAAAAGGCCTAGCCACAATGTTTTGTTTAAACACAGACAGGACAAACAATGCAGCCAGGTGTAAATAAAATTGGACAGTTCCAGTGTACAATACAATGTTTTGAGCCGATCCAGGCCTGTGGTATGGAATCAACTCTTGATGAGCGTTAAGAACTCTTCCCGAGTCTTCGGATCTTCCCGAAAGACCCCTAGCATGGTACTTGTTACAGTTTTACTGTTCATTTTCTGGACACCTCGCATTACCATGCACATGTGCCTTAAAGAAATAAAATAAATACATAATGTGAACTTTCCAAACATTAAGAACTACATGTTAATCATCAGAGTTGGATATTTTTTGTCAGCTGATGGCTGAATAAATGTAGAGCAGAGAGAGGGCTGAAATAGTTCCTAAATTATCACCAATATTTACATATTTATTTAGTCTGTGTTGTGGGGGAGGATCTTATTATACAGAAAAAGATGTGTAAAAGATAAGCAATACGCCCATGTGGCAATGTCCTAAGTCACAACAGTACACTACTAATGTATTAACCTCATCTAAAACTGCAAGTTTATTTGGATAAAATGTGATTTTACTCCTTTTGCTCATATATAATGTGACAACTTACGTTGCTTCAACAACAACTCCAACCCCAGAGGGATGTAAGGCTTCTGTAATTGCTATGGCAATTTGTTTTGTAAGGCGTTCTTGAACTGCAGAAATAGCAAATAAAGAAGTTAAAGTTAGTTCTGGCAATGTCATTTGGGCCAAAAAAAGGTACTGTCACTTCTTATGGCAGTACAATTTTGGGACCTGAATCTCGGAATGCTCAGGACCTGGGGTTTTCCAGATAATGGATCTTTCCATAATTTGAATTTTTAGACTTTAAGTCTAATAGAAAATCATAATTTCACTCAGCTCTCCCTGTTTTGAGGTTTCTAATCAGAACCTGAACACGCACTTATGGGCTGAAGATGCATGTCCTTATTTCAGAGGTAAACTGGACTATTTTTTTTAATTATTGTGTCTCTGCTATGTTTTATATTTTAGATCTAGGCAAATGAGATAACAGGACAACTTGGTTTGTTCACTGATGAACAAGAAACCCATGGGATGTGCTGGTAAATAAGCTAGTGGGGCATCAATTCAGATGCTTAAACAGGTTCACCGAGACTTTTATTTGTAACTAATTCTCATGAATAAAATATGGATCCCCAAACTCCTCAGGTTTGGGTCAATGTGCTGCCCTATAAAGAATGAAACATCTTTCTATATCAAAAAATAGTTTTTTAAATCAAAAGCTGATACTGTGTCTGCTGAGAAAAAAAGGTTAGGAAACCCAGTTTTAAATGTATATACAGGTATGGGATCTGTCATCCAGAAACATGTTTTCTAGAAAGTTCTGAATTACAAGAAGGGCTTCACCCGTAGACTCCCTTTTAATCAAATAATTAAAATATTTACATTATTTAATGATTTCCATTTTTTCTGCAATAATAAAACAGTACCTTGTCCTTGATCCAAACTAAGATATAATTAGTCTTTAGTAGAGGTAAAAACAATCCTATTGGGTTCATTTAATTTTGAAATTATTTTTTTAAGCAGAACTAAGGGATGGTGATCCAAATCCAGAGAACCACAGGTCATGAGCATTCTGTATTACAGGACCCGTACATGTATTATCTTTGTAATAGGTCACCTACCCCCGCCTTTCTAAGAAATAAAATACAATATATTTTGGTCTTCCCAATAACTCCACTTGCTATAGCCCCCACATCAACCCATCCTCCTACCTTCTATATAAGGGCCTAAATAATTCCTGTGATGAATTGACACTCATCACAGGAATTATTTAGTTTGTGTAGCTGTAGAATGGTTATTTTAGATAAAATCATACAAACTACTGTCTTAGTTTAATGAAAATATCTTTCATATTATGCATATTTTGCCTGGATAAAAACAAATGAAAACTGCATGGAAAGAATAGTGTGTTGCCACTTCACTGCTGGCAACTTGCAATTTTCAAGGATACGTCTCCTCAAAAGGCTTCTTGTTAATGAAACGTGCCAAACCCATTGACAAGTTTCTACAACTGGATGATGAGATGACCTTTTATGTCATTAAGGAGATAGAATATGTGACGCATTACACAGGTTATGAACCGCTGACCCAGAATATTTATTATGACAAATGAGCAAGTGGCTGGCAGTGTATTATCCATGTCATAAGCAATTAGGATATCTAATGTCAAGTTTCTTACCTTGTAATCTTCTGCTGTATATTTCCACAATCCTTAAACAAAAGAAATGATTTATTAGTACCATGACTAGATAACAGTATTCCAGTAATCCCACATGCACACCTATTATCTGCTCCACTAATATACTTCATGCAGCCAATCTGTGCTTGTGCAAAGAGGCTTAACTAGAAATGATGGGTCCTTGCAGCAAAATCTATTACAGGTACTGATGGAGAACATGATCTGCATTAAACACGTGTATTAAAGGGGAAATTGCAGGATTCAGGACCCCCACCAGGTCCCTTTCCTTTTCCTTATATTCAGAACCAAAAGCAGTTTTGTACAGACCGTGCCGAGACCAGCTGAGTTCTGCATTAAAGGAGCAGTAAAACCAAAAAATTCAAAGTATTCAAAGTAATGAAATGAAAAAATTATTTTTCAGGTCCCCAAAATGTGTAGAGGTTGACTGGTTTCATCAATATTTAGTGGAATTGTATATGAATTAGCGTCTTGTGAGGCCCCTATACCTCCTGGGCCCCCTGCAGCCACCGGGTCTGCTACCTCTGTAGTTATGCCCCTGCATGAAGTGTTGCCCTGCACTGGTAAAACTGATGCGTTTGCTTCAGAAACGCTACTATAGTTCATATAAACAAGCTGCTGTGTACCAATGGCAGAAATTGAAAAAAGGCTATATGGCACAGGTTAAATGGTGGATAACAAATGACACCATTATGTTCTACAGAACTTATCTGCTGTGTACCCCGAGCCTTTTCTCCTTTGAATGGCTGCCCCCCCCCGTGTAGTATTTTATTTATATAATAAAAGAGTAGTGTTTCTAAAGCAAACACTGCAGTTTTACCAGTGCAGGACAACACTGCATTATATTTTTATTACTTTAAAGCATTTTCAGTTTTTGAGGTTACTGTTCCTTTAATCAAGCAGTAAACACATGATGTCAGTGATTAGCTATTATTATGCTATAATCGGAGATACTGAGGATTACAAATGTTCCAAGCAGTTAACTGGCCCTCATACTGATTTATGACAATGGACTGGGAGAGATGATGTTCACTCTTTGCTGATGATGTTTTTGTCATATTTTCCTAAAGGGCTTCTACTTCTGTTGTGATTGTTATTATAGTGCTCACATAAAGGTTTAATCAAGGTTTCTGTATTCAGTTGCCTCTCTGATACAGAGCAGTGGACCTCGTACAACTGCGCCCAAGAAGAGTGGTGAAGAATAGCCTAAAGATGTTCAGATAACTATGACCTGGCCTTACAGATACAAAGTTTATCCAGCCAATCCATAGAAATCAATTAACAGGTAGTTTTTACTGCTCTGTTGTTTGGAAGCAGGCATAGGGTTGTTTAATATGTTTTGCAAGTTGACATAAATGTCAACCTTCAAGATGTGTCCACCTCTTTGAACTCCCTATGGCAAGTCAACATTTAAGAGATCTTTGATTTAGAAAGAGAAGTAACATTAAAATGCTAATGAGATGCTACCACATGGCTTCATTTTAAAGGGCAAAGAGACTTTGTTTCACTTCCCATAGAGGCCTTATGCCTCTGAACGTAGATCCAACTTCCCCATTGACCCCCACCAAACCTCCTTTCTAGTTTTGGGTACTGATATAAAAAAGATGATTTTCCTTTTTCCTTCATTGGACCACTCTTTAGCATTGTGAGAGTAAATGCAAAGAAGAATTTTTAGAGGACTTGCATTTTATAAATTTATTATCGGCAGAGTTTACAATATTACCTGTAATTAAAAGGCAGATATGGGAACATCTCATAGCATATAGCATTTAGCATGGGTAGTAACCCATTTTTTTGTTATTCTTTGTGTAGCTGGTTTAACCCAGCTCGTCATTGATTGGTTATAGGTTTAGGTAAATCTGCCCAATATTTGTAAATTAACCTGATTGATATCTTGTGAAAATGACTACAAACTTGAATTCTATCACATTGCCACTTTGTGCCTACTTTATTGCTGACCTATTCTCTTTCCCTTCATGCTACTGTAATAGTAAATGTCAAATCTAATTGGAAAGAGCCAACACTGAGTAGGTCAAATATAGCAAAAGGGAGAAAATCATAAGCAAATAATCCCTCTTTCAGCATAAGACGAACAAAGAGAACAGAACATGCGGATGCTTGCCACCTTCTATAGTTACTGTGGCATTTGTAAACCCAAATCTGTGCTGTAATGAGCAGTTGCTTCCAGTTGCAGTGCTTTTAGCTATGCAAATCCCACATCTGGCTTATACTGGCCATATTTTAAAAAAAATAATAACATTTTTTTTTTATGTTTCTGGTCCTTTAAAGTAACAGTTCTGTTGTGGCTTTAAAAATTAAACATTCACTCACCTGGCAAGCTTGCTGAGGCCTAGCACTTGCTTGTTTGGAAGATAGCCTATGTGCACCTACAAATATTACAAAATACACAAATGTTATTTGCATGTGTCACAACCCAAATGAATACTAAGCAAAATCTGCAGAATTGTAATCATCATATTAGTATGCAGTGGTCTGAAATCCCTGAAAATTGTATATCTGAGACAGAATAGTCTAGTAATATAACCAAACACAAATGCCCTTGGTCTGTTGGCTGAATGATTAAGTTTAGGCGCATACGTATATATGGAAGAAGAGAACCCTGCCAATGCTGGGAGGCCCTGGCAATATAGGAGATCACAGGACTTTACTGATTTCAATTACTGTCTATGGAACATGCTTTGCTCCCTAAATAAAAGGCCTAACACACTATTGCAGTTTGCTCTGTAGAGAGTGCCTGTGGCCTGGTGGGTGGAAAATACTTTTATTTTTTACCTTTTCCTGCTGTCATTTTCAAGTAAAATATTATATATCCTGTATTTAAAAACAGATTATAATGCACTTCCCAAAAGGCTTTGCCATATTGCTTGCTTCTCCATAAGCAGTTGCAGAATTGGAATTCAGTAAATGGAAAAACAATACTATCTGTCTGAAATGAGCCTGCAGACGTTACGGAGAAAAAAAATACGGAGAGAATATGCAAGGATAAACAGCTTTTACACAGGATATTACAGTGGTTACTGATGGATTATCACTGCTCGGATTCAACCCAGTTTATGTTGCTTTTCTAAATGTCTGGAAACAGTCAGAGATGCCCAAATTGGAAACAGAAATAGATCAAGCTTGTCTGTGCTAATCTAGTTTAATTTGACCCCTTGATAAGGTCTCTAGAAGGGAGTAATTTGGTTTAATATCAGAGTAAACCCTCAGGCTCTGTTTTCTTTAAGAAATGGTTTTATAATTTAAAAATGTCAGTAGCTATTAGATTAGCCACAGAAAGAAGGAAAGGCCAGGTCACAAAAACAACAGAAAACCATGACAGTATTGCGGGTCCCTTTTTCTTCCAAAGCTAAAAATAAGTGAAGTGAAATACATTGGAAAATGTTAGCTCCCGTTACACTGCATCATATTCTAATTAACATACTTAAAGGACATGTCAACCCAAAAAATGACTTTTTGCCTAATAAAAGAAAACACAATCATGAGCAACTTTCCAAATAAATGTATTAAAAATTGTTGGTGCTTTAAAAGTTATTTGTAAATGTAATTACTATTGAAAGCAGCATTTGCATAATTCCTGGTTCTTACTTTTTAAACAATGTTGCAAAAGCCTCCTCCAGCAAGACAGGTCTGTTAATCACTTGGCTTATGTTACATTGTTGCAAAAGCCAGAACCAGCAGTGCAGAGAACAGAAAGGGACAGACAGACATTGCTTTCAATAGCAATACATGTACCAATAACTTGAAAACCATAGAAACTGTGTAATTGAATGTATATTGCAAAGCTGCTTAGAATCATGCTTTCTTTTATTTTTGACATCCTTTAAAGGGACATTACACAAAACCCCATCCTCAATTGATTAAGTGGTAGGCAAATGAAAGCCCAGTAAGCCAACTGTCCATTTCATAAGGGGTGGGGTTGGGATTCATTTTGGAATGTCTCTCTATCTCTACAGAGTCCTATTTCTTATCTGATGCGGCTATGCCTCTTTGCAACGAACACTTGTGGCCATGAGCTGGTGCCAACCACTATGTTTTGGGCAGAATATATTGCACTTGTGTTAACATAATTTAAAGTGGTTATTCACCTTTAAATTAACTTTGTATGATGTAGAGAATGATATTCTGAGACAATTTGCATTTGAATTTCATTTTTTATTATGTGTTTTTTGAGTTATTTCTATTCCTATTTGGCAGCCCTCCAGTTTGCAATTTCATCAGTCTGTCTGCTAAGGTCTAAATTACATAGGAGAGGCCTGAATAGAAA
The DNA here is from genome assembly GCA_024363595.1 of Xenopus borealis. NCBI lineage: Eukaryota > Metazoa > Chordata > Amphibia > Anura > Pipidae > Xenopus > Xenopus borealis. Next base: position 78,510,552 of record CM044445.1, read on the forward strand.
GATGTTTAATAAAAAGTAGTAATAACAATAAATGCGTAGCTTTATATGGCATTAGTATTTTAGAAGCTGTACATCACCCTCATTTGAAAACTGTAAAGAGTTAGAGGTAGGATAATTTAAAACTATAAAAAAATAAGTACTGATGACCAATTAAAACCTTGCTTTGAATTAGCAATTCTATAACATACAATATACATAAGCTAACTTAAAGGTGAACCACCCCTTTAAAGGAGGATGCTGAAGGGGAAGTGATCAGTTACCTTTTTTAGATTGGAGCTGGCAGCACTTGATTCCTAGCCTAGAACTACAATTAAACATACAATGTGAAACATAGGACGCCATGAGTTACTGTGCTTGCGTTACTTTTGTATGTATGTTAATCTATTTAGCCCTTCAGATTAAACATTGTGGGTTCAATAAAAGTCCTTATTATCTTTTATTTTCTAAAAACATTGCTTTCGCGTTGGGCAGAGAAAATGAAAAATAAATGACACTTTTAGTTTTGCCTTTTGCTTATTTCCTTCCCAGAACACAGCTCAATAAACATGTATAATCTTGTTTCTTGTAATTATGGGGCTGTTAGAAAAGAGATGTGTAACAAAAGAGAGGAGAGTCATTACTTTCACTTTCAGGAAACTTCACTAATTATACCAATCTTAAACCTTTCTGCAGTCACAATATTACCTTTCCAATGAATGGGACTAAATGATGTTCGCACATGGAAAACATGTCAATGTCTTTAACTATCACCATTTCATCGTGGTCTTCATCAAATATGGCGTCATTCAGTACATCTGCAAAGAGAGATTGATTATATGTTTTTAGAACAGCATTATTCTGTTCTCCAAAATTACACAACAATAGTAATTATTTTCCATAAAAGACAAGATGTCTATGTAAGTACATATATTGGCTGACAATTTGGCTTGGGGGTATAAAATATATGAATGGAGGTAAGCCCATTATTAACCTCTAGGTACAGTTGTGCTCATACGTTTACATACCCTGGCAGAATGTATGATTTCTTAACCATTTTT
>CM044445.1:78525733-78541806 GCA_024363595.1 Xenopus borealis
TGGGAGAGATACCTCCAAGCTGTCACTCCTATGTTGGAGCTCAGAACTGCTCTTTTTAGCTCAACCCTAACTAACTTACACTGCTAGAGTGTACTAGTACTGGGAGCTACAACTGCCACTTGCTATTCCTCATTCACAGGGTTGCCTGGTCTCCGACATAGGCACTAGAGGACCCGGCCCCTCTAGGCACGTGGCTATCTGGGCCTTGCTGTACCCAGGTCCCCCCTGGGCACACCCAGTTGGATCACCATCCAGCATCCAAAGAGGAAGACTATATTGCCGTGTGGCAGGAAGTAGTCATTATACCTCTGTCCAATAACACTTAGCTACACAGGCTTTTGCCTAGTAACTGGAAAAAAAGGGTAGGAATTAAAAGCCATAGGGGCAGTTTAACCCCAATGGGTCCCTACAAATATATAGTCAGGGCTTAGTTTGGGTACAATGTATCATTACCGAACAAAATCAAGATGTCAGAAAGGGGTTACATGACAGTATAAGTCAGAGAAGTGCAGGTTAAAATTAAGTAAGCTTTATCAGAAAGGCCTATATAAATACACCAGTAAACCCTCAAAGTAATGCTGCGCTGAGTTCTTGGTCATTTCTTTCCTTATGTTGTGTACCCATTGGCTTCTGTATCAGACTTCCTGTTTTAACCACCAGGACAGACTTGAGCATGCTCAGTTTGCTCCTCTCTCCCTCCCTTCCTCCCCCGCTGTAATTTGAGCCCAGATCTGTGATGAGTGAGCAGGGAGAGAGGGTGATGTCACACCAAGCTAACATGACAGCTGCTATCCTAAACAAACAGGGAGAGCTTCTGGAGCCGTTTACTCAGGTATGGTAAAGCATCCTGTCCATTTTCCTGCAAAGGCAGCCTTCCTTTTGCCACCCTCCACCCCTCCCCACAGCACTCACCTTTTCAGCGCCAGAGGGGGTCGGGGCGGTCCATATCGCTAGTGCAGAGAGCGCAGTTTGCACTCTCTGCACTAGAAGGGCCAAATTTCTGAATTCAAAAAAGGAAATTTGGCTCTTAGTTACCAGGGGCGTCATTCTTGCCGCCCCTGGCAAACGGGGGGGCACTGCCGCCTGAGGAGAGTGTCTCAACTCGTCTCATTTGTGAAGTGCCCTTGCATTCTGCAGAATAAATATAGTCTTATAGCTTGCACTATTGTGGCTAATCTATTGGCAACAAAATGTTTCAGTATCTTTCCTTCTCCTTTAAAGGATATTTAATAGGCTAGTAGTGATTAATACTTAGTATTAGTATGGGGCTTTCCCATTTATGGTGCAAATGTGGGTGGAATTCCCCTTAGTGCAGTTCCTTGTGCCTTGGCTGGTTGCTTGCTAGTGACACACAACACCCAAACAATGACAGGTATAAATATAGGCTTTCCTACATGAACAAAAGAAGCCTTCACCCATCTTGCCCTATGAAAGAAAATGTCATTCTCAGCAACTTTCCAGTATACAGCCATTAAACATTTTCACCTGTTTTACAGTCATGATACTGTACGTATGAGCTAAGGCTAACTATATATCCCTGATGATGACGATGATGATGAGTGAAACACCTAGTGATGGCTGGCATAGATGAACTGGGGTGTGGTATACCCCTCACAGGCTCCAATTCTTTGAGGTTGGTTGAATGTACTGGTGGGCAATGGTGGCAATTTGATTAATGATGGGGATATAACATTAATTAAACACATCACAATCCATCTGATGTTTTAAAGGAACAGTTCAGTTTTAAAAATAAAAACTGGATAAATAGAATTTTTTAAAAAGTTTCTTAAATAGTCAATTAGCCAAAAATGTAATCTATAAAGGCAGGAGTAAGTGGATGTCTAACATGAAACCAAACTTTCGCTCTTCAGCTCTATAACTCTGAGTTAGTCAGCAACTTGAAGGAGGGTCACATGGGACATAAGTGTTCAGTGAGTTTACAATTGATCCTTAGTATGTATTTCTACATACTAAGGTCCCAAGGCCCAGAATTTATCTGGCCTATGTGGTGGAGGGCCTATAATGGAAACCAGTGTTGACCACTCCCTGTTTTAGACCATATCCATATTAATGGTAGTTGTACACCAAAAAACCAAATGGTATATGTGGTACACACAGCACAGGCAGAGTAGGACACACACAGGGAGCATAGGAAAAGCAGAGTATGGCACACACAGGGAGCATGGGGCAGGCAGAGAAGAGCACACACAGGGAGCATAGGGCAGGCAGAGTCTGACACACATGGAGCATAGGGAAATCAGAATACAGCAGGGAACAGGAAAACCTATTAGGACCACTCCAAGATAAACAGTTTACACTGTGCTACATACAGTGACATAATGCTGGTGCCCCTCTAGCAGTTTGTACGAGGTGTTAACAGGTAAACACTTTCATTCTGGGTTTTAGATGTGAATAGTACAGGGCTTTAGGTGTGTGAACCATGGAGATGTTACAGGGCTATACAAAGGGGATTACAGGTGAGAACAATGCAGAAGTTTACAGGGCCAGTTAATCTCAGTATTGATACCTTTTAAAATTTACACAAGGTGAGCAGCTACAGCAGCAGACATCCATGTGGGGGTCACACAAGGGGAGTTAGCCAGTTGGACAGCACTGTTATAGAGGAACCTGTAAATTCCTTATACAGTAGAACCCCCATTTTACATCCCCTGATTTTAAGTTTTCCCTCATTTTACATTGTTGTTTTGTGGTCCCACCTATATATTATGCATAATACATTTCCCTGATTTTAAGTTTCCCCTCATTTTAGACCATTTTAGAATGGGGGTTCTACTGTAGTTCATAATCAGATAATACTAGCCCATTATAGACCAATGCATCTTTAACAACCAGAAACTCTGTAATGTTAGAACCCACAACTCCTCTGTTTTGCTTAATCACACTGTGACTGAAATTGCACATCTGACACATGACTGCCCCTACATACTCCTGGGCCCCCGTTGACTGCTGGATCTAGTGTCTCAATGATGATGTTCTAGTTATCACCATGCCAAGGAAGGCTCAAGCAGGCAGACACTGGCTTGCAATCTGTACACAGCATGTATATCTGTCTACTTTCCCAACATTTGTTAATAATTACATATAAGTAGAAGTATTAGGAACAGGTGACAAGTCATGCTTAGTTCAGAGCTACAATTTCATATGGAGCAGCATATTTTGCAAGTTTGCTCAAGGTTTATGCCTACTGCTTTAGTCATGACTTTGAAGTACAGCTTAGCTGAGAATGCTGCATCAAAGAATAATCTTCAAAACGGCTGTTTTCAATTCTGACCTTAACATATCTTATCAGTAACAAGCTGGGTTCTGGTGACTGCAGTGTTAGAGTAGGATATTACAGATCTCTTGTGGTGGCACAGCAGTGTGAAAGCATGCAAATAACAGCTCATTCTCCTATGCAAGGCTTCAAACTCCTTTCATGAAAAAGTGTTTTGAACAAGACAATATGGAAGGCAGACCAAAAAGACATAAAAATCAAATGTAAATCAACATCAGAGGTCACTATACTTTTGTTCCTCAAGAATGACAAAGCAATATAACAGTACATGTGAGTTGCATTCAGATGAAAAAAAAAAGATGAAGGAGCCATACAATTAACACATATGTGAAAAGGTTACTGGGTATTGTTTAGGCAGTGCTAGCTTCATTTGACTAACCAACCAGTGACATCCTTAGATTGGCTTTACGTTTATCTGTTTTTTCCCCAACCCATTTATCCCATGACACTTAAAAGAACATCAAATCTGGGTAGGATTTTATATATTCATCAGTCCATAGAACATTCTTCTGGAAGTCATAAGAAGCATTCAGGTTCTTTTAACACACAGTCACTCTCTAATATTTTAAACAGTATTTTTGAACTTTGAAAAGACTTTAATTCCCTGTATGCTGTTGTGGAATTCTCTTCTAATCCTATTAATACTTTTATGACTTGCTCTTAATGACATATTAAGACTGCCACTGTTACCATTCAGATAATATGGCTTTGATAAGGGTATGACTGAGAATCTTAGCTATGGCTGTTTAACTCCATTTAGAGTGATAGGCTTTGACTTTCTTCTTGGGTTTTCAAAATTTCATATGCCTTTTTGGATTTTAATCTGACTTTTGCTGGTATGGGTTTAAGTAGATGAAATATATGTTATTATGACAGAGAGGGGGAGGGAATTGGATTGTATGTACTTGCATTTGCCTGACTTTTTTTGTTTTTATCATTTTACTTTTTGTCTTTGTCTGTACCCTTCTAGTTAGTTCTTTAACACACAGTCATCATCATATATCTTATATCGCTTATGCCAAAATATCAATAAATATATCAATAATTACAGTGCCTTATGCATATATTTCAATAAACTTTCCTGCTACAAACCTCTGACCTAAGAGTACAGAGTACAAATAGGTGCTAATTGCAAGTGCCAGTTAATTAGGAGGTAGTTTTAAACTGTCTAGTACAAGTTAGAAAATGAAAGCAAAGACCTGACTGGGCGCAACTGTACTTGTGCATGTTAGCATCTAGCAGATGAGCCCTATAGTAGTTTCCTCAATATACTCTGAAAGTTCCATTCCAAATGAGCTCAGATTTCCGAGGATTCTGTCAGTCACAGTATCACCTAGGATGGGTGAACCATTGTAACTGAATTTGTCTGCCAAAGACACCTTTTTAAACAAACCTTCTATCACTATACCATTCATAGCTTATTCAATTGGGCTTAAGTAAAAAGATGCCTAAACTATGGGGCAGGTCACTATTCAATATTGCAATCACAAACATACTCAAGAATTTAGAGGTTTACTTGAGAACTTTTTCTTAAACATGCTATTTATGGAGAAAAGTCATAAGTTTTTTGTGGTTTTATTATCCCACATCATGGTGTACCCCTCCCCCCCAAACTGCCTCTATATGAACTTCCAAAAATAAATATACATGTGAACTGCTCATATGGAAAAGGGACTTTAAGTTTCATAATTTCACAATGGAACAAAAGAGAGAATAAGTATGAAACAGTGAGTCTAAGGAGGTTGAGGAATAGGTCCCTGCAACTAGAAGCAGCTAATAGGTATGTCCATGTAAACAAAGTCATCCTAACTCCCATCCACAAATTTAGTTCATTTATCAAAAAATCAGCTCGAAAAAGTCAGTGCGAAAAACATCTTCTGTCAATTAGAATTGATCAACACTCTTAAAACTCAACTTTATGGAATTTGTTGCCACAATAACTTTAATTTATCGGACTAAAATCAACATGGATCACAATGTCAAGAAACGTATTCAAGGACATCTGCCATTGACTTCTACTTGACCTCGACAGGTTATAGCTGGAGTATTTTCACATTTAGATTTTTAGCAGCTTTGGGAGTATAACAAGGGGCCCAATTTATTAAACCTCAAATTTATATGCTCAAGGGAAAACTTAAATTTTTAAAACCCCACCGCTGTTCAAAATCAGAATCCCAAAATTCATCTAAAACCTGTCAAGGTCTTGTAGAAGTCAAGCAGATGTCCCTGAAGTTGTCTCTTGACATTGTGAACTGCACTGGCTGATAAAGTTTGGGTTTTCATCCGATAAAGTTGAGTTTTTGCAGAGCGGCAGTCTATGATTCAAATTGACATACGAGTTTGTTGCGTCATTTTTTCACTCTGACTTTTTCAAGAAGAATCTTCTTCTTCTTGGGTTCAATTCATGGATGGGAGTTTGGTCGACTTTGTTTTAATAGTTTTAATTTCTGTAGATAGAATCAGTGAGAAGGGGCAAGAGTGTGGTTTGTATATCTCCAATATTTCTTACACTATTTCAGTATTTCTTGTAAGCTTTCTATTTTAGTAATTCTTTGTATGACATATACCTTTGAAACATGCATGTAGATAGAACGTTGAGCCCTGAAATAGTGTTCTTCCCAAGAGATAAAATGTAAGCAAATCTTGCTTCTTCTTTTTTCTGGTACATGCTTTTCTAGGAAAGTCAGTATTCAAAACCTAATTAGCCTCCACCTTTAGAGTCACAGCTTTAGTAAGAGCTACTGTGTTTTGTACCCCCCTGATCAGTTCACTTTAGCATAAAGCTACTGTCACTTGCTTGGTTAAACATATTTGGACCTTGTTACAGCCATCCTTTCACACCTGATGTTTTTGTTTTACTTTATATACATTTTCAACATTTCATTAAACGCTGTTGTGTTTCTGCATTGCTTTGCTCACTTAGCAGAACTGCCTGCAACATTGGATCAATACCAGTACTTGGTGACTGGGCATGGTATCCTGGCAACACTTCTAAATCCAGCCAAGCTAATATCCACTATCATTTAGATACAATTGTATCGGCCTTTAAGTGGCTCTATCATATTGCCCTGCCACTGTTTTCCTTATTTGTAGAGAATTGCTTATTTGGATGGGAGTCGATGGAAGTGGAAAGACAGGCAATTATTTAAGGCGCGGAAACAAAAACAGGTCAATGCTTCAGTGAACATTCTGTTCTGTAATGCAGTTTCAGAAGAATTCTAATAAACAGTAATACATCTTATTTTTAATTCACAAAAAACAGGATGGTGTCGTGAAATAACATGGGACCTAAAGGAAATCTAATCTTCATGGCAGAGGCTGTATTTTTTATTGTGGCATTTGAGAAATACTTCTTTATAGGGTACTAGATTTTGAAAGTGATCTGTGGACATGGGGGTGCAGCAAAAGAAGCACAACATCTTTTTAACCACCATCCCTTTAATTATACCCAACTACAGTCAATGCCATATTTTTTTATCTGTGTATATTTCCCCATAGGGGCCAGGGCAAAGGAAGCATTGATATTTTGCAGAGAGAAAATTGAGTCCCTTCCCCAGTTCTGATCTGCACTGAAAAGAACAGCTTCTACTTTGGTGCAGGTACAGGAAATATTTGTGTAAAATATAAAAGTACAGACATGGGATCCATTATCTAGAAACCCTTTATCCAGAAACTCTGCATTACAGAAAAGCCATCTTCCATAGACTCCATTTTATGCAATTAATCCAACATTTTCAAAATGATTTGATTTTTTTCTGTAATAATAAAACAGTACCAAAACTAAAATATAATTAATCCTTATTGGAATGAAAACCAGCCTATTGGGTTTATTTAACATTTACATGATTTTCTAGTAGACAAGGTAAAAAGATCCAAATTACAGAAAGATCCACTATCCAGAAAAACCAAGGTCCCGAGAATCCTAGATAACAGGTCCCATACCTGTACACACAGGGAGGATCAGTAACATAATAAATGCAATAATATGTATAAGTGAGTTTACAGTCTAAAGTGACACTGACACTAAAAAAATACTTTTTTAACATATGAATGTACATCAAATGTTACCTATAGGTCATGGTGATCATTTTTTGCTGAGAGGTTTGTTTTTGTATATAATTGTTAGTTGAAGTTCCTAAGTCTGACTCTCTGACACTCTGACTTTGCCAACCTGACTGTCCCATCTCAGCCTGTTAGTTACAGTTTCTAATGCTAACAGACTCCTGCTGCGCAAATACTTTATGGCAAAGTTAGAAGTAGCTTTCAAAGCCAATATTATAATAGATGTAAAAAAAGAGTTTAATTTCAGGTGCCAGTATCTCTTAAGTGGGTTGATATCATACAGGCGCAAATTGGAGGGCAAAAATGCACAAGGTTAGGGCATTGTCTCCTAAGTGCTATGTGTAATATGTCTGTAAATATGTAGCAAATTGAATATGTAATTTCTTAGAACACAATCAGTACATACTGTATGAAGAGCAAATGTCTCAGAAGGCGCTGCAGGCTGTACATGTGATGCTTATTTAGAAACACTGGGCAAATTTGCACCTGGCAGTAACCAACGGCATACAAACAGTGATTCGATTTTTTCAACCACCTGCAAGAACAATGAAAGCATTTTAACATTTGACTGGTTGCCATGGGTAACTGCCCAGGTGTAAATCTGCCCAGTGTTATAAAACCCACCCTGTGTGTTGTGCGGAGGACAGAGGAGTGTCCAGTAGAAGTTGCCAGTGAAGCTACAGCAAATGAGGAAGCAGCAGGGAGACTGGAGAAATGGCTCTCAATTCAAACTTCTCTCCATCATTTGTTACATTGAAATAATAGGACCAGTATGCCTCTGGGATTCCCAGGTACAAAAGGATTTTGAGCAGAAAAGCATTGAACATGCCACAAATACCACAAAACTTTTGTGTGAACTTGAAAAAGAACTTTACTCTGCACCAGGAGGTTAGAGAGATTGAAGGCCCAGACAAAGCTTAACAGGCTTTATCTCTTTAAAGGTAACTGTCATGGGAAAACATGTTTTTTTTTTTTAAACGCATCAGTTAATACTGCAGTAGATTTCTGCACTGAAATCCATTTCTCAAAAGAGCAAATAGATTTTTTTATTTTTAGTTTTGAAATCTGACATGGGGCTAGCCATTTTTTCATTTCCCAGCTGCCCCTGGTCATGTGACTTGAGCCAGCACTTTAGGAGGGAACTTCTTTCTGGCAGGCTGTTGTTTTTCCTTCTCAATGTAACTGAATAGTATGCAGTGGGACATGGGCTTTACTATTGAGTGCTGTTCTTAGATCTACCAGGCAGCTGTTATCTTGTGTTAGGGAGCTGTTATCTGGTTACCTTCTCATTGTTCTTTTGTTAGGCTGATGGGTGGGGGAAAGGGAGTGGATGATATCACTACAACTTGCAGTACAGCAGTAAAGAGTGATTGAAGTTTATCAGAGCACAAGTCACATGACTTGGGGCAGCTGGGAAAATGACAAAATGTCTAGCCCCATGTCAGATTTTAAAATGAAATCTAAAAAAATCTGTTTACTCTTTTGAGAAATGGATTTCAGTGCAGAATTCTTTTGGAACAGCACTATTAACTGATGCATTTTGAAAAAAATTTTTTTTCCCATGACGGGATCCCTTTAAGCATGAGGAAGTCAAATATATCTGCAATGTTCCTTCGGTGGATGCACCAGTAATATATCTAGCTAAAACTACACTGCTCCCTATTGAAGATGTAGCTACACTGAGAGACCCTATGGACAGAAGGGTTGGTACGTATCTGAAGAGATTCTTTGTACTCGCAGGAGAAACAATAAAGCCAGCTGTAGCAAGTATTTCGGTTGCCAAATCTATGGAAATTTGGCTTGAAAATCTGGAAATTGCTATAAAGGAAGATCGGGAGAAGTCTGATTTTCTAGAAGGTCTTACAGAACTCAAAATGTGGGCCACCTATATCCTAAATGCATCCATTGATATCACTCGCATGACGCCCAATCTTGAACCTGAGGCTGATGAATAGTTTTCTACGGGTCAGAAGATTCTGAATGGAATCTTTGGAGTCCGTGAGAGCAAAAATCTGTTCAGGAGATTGGATGTGTACACTGGACATTCAGGATGCCTACCATCATACCCCGATCACATCAAGCATTCCTAAGGTTCAGGATACAGGATCAGCATTTCCAGTTTGCCTCACTTCCCTTTGGGCTCTCCACAGCTCCAATAGTCTTTTCAAAAGTCTTTGTGACCCTTGTGGCACACATAAGATGGCAAGGGATAAGATTGTTCCACTTTTTGGATGACCTAATTCTGCTGGCCTCATCAAGGGATTTGGCAACATCTCACAGAGACAAGGTGATCAGAATCTTACAAGACCATGGATGGTGTCTTAATTTCGAAAAAGTTAAATAGAACTGGCCAGTCATAAGATTGTCCAGTCAAAGGCTGCAAGATCTCCAAGTAGTGCATCAAGTTTGTTTGTCTCCAGTCATTCCAGCAACACGGTTATACCAGCTTCTAGGAATGATGGCATCAGGTATTTGCCTAGTGGCCTGGGTACATTGGCACATGAGATTTATTCAAATTCTTCTGATTCGGTCAGGAGGCATTGTGTATCCAGAAGTTCAGATTCAAGCCAGCCAGTGTCTGAGAGACACACTAGCTTGGTGGATCCAGCCAGGGAGACTGTCAGTAGGAGTCCCGCTCTTTCCAAAAGAGTGGACTATTCTCACAACAGATGCCTCCGGATCAGGATGGGGAGCAGTGTTAGAAAGAAAAGCAGCTCAAGGATTCTGGCCGCAGCCCTCGTCAGAGAGCCCTCAAATATTCCAGATGTAAGGGCCATCTTTCAAGCTATGCAGTTTTTGCAGAAGGAACTGATAGGACGCAGAGTAAAAATCAGATGCAACAAAACTTCTGCAGTCACTTATATCAGGAGATATAATTATTATCTCTATTATCAGGAGTAGAGCCGGTGTTTACCTGGGCAGAACAACACGTGGCAGAAATGACGGCGGTAAATGTTCCAGGCAGACTGAACAAGGAATCGGATTTTCAGAGTGCTTTAGATGCACACTAGTGGCAGTTGCATCCGAGGATTTTCAGCCAGTTAGTGAACATGTGGGGAATATACCATGTAAAGACTTGATGGCCTTGGCAGCCAACACCAAATTCAAAATTTTTTTTGTAAGAAGGATGGACCAGAAGGCTGTAGTGATGGATGCTCTGACTCAGCAATGGCCAACGGATTTATGCAAAATCGTTCCTCCTCTTCTTCTGAAGGTGCTGGAGAAAATAATGGAAGTCAAGGGGGAGTTCATATGTATTGTTCCATCATGGTCAAGACGTCCATGGTTCCCAACACTTGTCAGTGTGTCTTCCTTGGAGCTACTATATTCCAAGAATCTGCTGACTTGGGGGTCATTCATACACCTGAATCCAGGTCACTTAGTTCTGATGGCTTGGAGATTGAGCGGAAAGGTCTAGAGGCTCAGGGTCTTTCCAGCAGATGCTTATGAAGTCTAATAAATCCTCCACAAATTCAAGATATTGTATCATCTGGAAAGCATGCGTCAAGGAGGGAAGCAATGAATCTTCTGAAGATTCTCTGGTCTCAATAGCAGAGCTTCTTAGCCCTTTCTCTAATCCTTTATGGAGGAAACCAAGAGTCAGTACCCTAAGGACCCAAGTGACAGCTATTTCAACCTTCTTGTGGTCCGATAGGCTCTGCATCCGTTGATAGTAAAGTTTTTCAGAGCAGCAATTCAGATCCTTCCTCCTAAAAGACCTTCATGTCCACAGTGGGACCTTCCATCAGTCCTGGAATTTCTTTCCTCTAGTCCATTTGAACCAATTCAGGTAGCAATAACCTTGGCTAAGAGAGTCAGAGAACTTCAGGCCCTAAAGTGTACAGAGGACTGTCCAGTTTTTCTTCTTGACAGAGTGGTTTTAAGGTTGTTCCTTCCTTCAAACCTAAAATGGTCACAGAATTCCACATCAGAGATTAACTATTCCTTCCTTCATTTTGGAAGGAATTAGAGGAAGCAAGAGATCATCCTTTAAATTTTTTAGATGTAGGAAGAACAATCAAAGCCTATTGCTAAGCTACCCAGGATTTCAGGAAGGCAGATAGACTGTTCATACTTCCAGGTGGCAAAAAGAAAGGAGAGGCAACCTTTATTTACACTATTTAAAGATGGATTAAGATGGTCATCATGAAGGCATATTCTACAAAACAGCTCACTCAGCTAGGGGTCAGGCAGCTTCTCGGGCAGCAGAAGTTGGGACTTCCTTAGAGGTGATTTGCAGGGCCGCTTCCTGGGCATCACCCAAAACTTTTTTCCCTTTTTAAAATGTATTAATAATATAGTAGTTGGGGAAAAGTAGTGCCATTTGACTTTTAAACAAGTGTTCCTGGTGTGTGGAATTCCACCAACTTCTTCTCTGTTGGAGAATATAGTCCCGGAAAAACACCGGCATACCCTCTTGCGACTCCTCTATCACTATGCCAGGAAAACTATCATCCTAGCCTGGAAAAAAAAAGGGTTTTTTGATGTTCCATCGTGGACACCACTGATCAAGAGATGACTCATTTTGGAGGACAGGCACTCAACCTACCGAAATGTACACTTTTAATTTCAGTGTAAAGTTATCGTTTATTTATGTATGTTAAAACCAATAAATAAAAAGCTTACAAAAAAGATATATAGCAATACTTTAGACATAACAGATATCCAGAAGCAATCCAGATGATTTTCCATAGCCTATACCCATAGATCTCTTCTCAAGGAATAGACATTTCTTCCCATTTCAAATGACTGGCTTAGGGAAACCAGACAAAAAGAATGGCAATTTTCTCTTCAGGCAGTTTCTTAGCCATAGGTTGTTTTGCTTTAACTGCAGTGTTAAAAGTATTGTAAAGCAGCCAGTCCAAGGTGCATGGACCATGAATGCCCACTCTTCACCTATTTGACTTGTCAACCTCTTCTATAATGGGACAGTATAGACACATTGACGTCATTTAACTGGTTGTTCATTACTGAGTGATGTAAAATACACTAATGATTTACAATGCACATTTTGTTTATGGCAACAAAAAATTAATAAATAAAGGACAATAATATCAATAACTGGGGAAGTGCAGAAGAGAAAGTAGAGGGGACTAGGTAACCAGCAAACTCAGCCATTTATTGCATGTTGAGCAGATTCCATAAGGTTGCAGTATCCGTTACTGAGGCACAAGCGAAAAAAAACACATGGGGTCAAGTTTTTCTCTTTCACTAAAAAAACATAACTTTTTAGAAAAAAACAAAAGACTTGAATTTTTAAAAATTTAATTTATTATGCCCCAAATCAGCAAAAAAAACCTGAATCCAAAAATACTCCAGACTTGTCGAATTCATGTAAAAGTCAATGGCAGAGGTCCCTGAAGATGTTTTGATGCGGGTTTTTGTGTGAAAAACTGATAAATTCTTGTTTTTTTAGCTTAAAAACTCAAAAAATCTAAGGTATTAGTAAAAACTCAACATTTTTCAAGATTTATTTTCCATCAGATTTCTTTTTAGTTTAATGATTAGTAAATTAGACAAATTTGCGGATGGGGGTTAGTTCAAAGTTTGTTTCTGGTAAAATATGAAAAAAAATAAACCTTGTAATAACCCCTGCAATGTGAGGTCATTAAGTATTTGTTTTTCATTATTCTTTAAAAAGAGATGAAATTAGAAATGGCTGGACATTAAATGGGTTAGTAGTTGAAGCACGGCTGTGCTCCACAGTATCTGTAGTCCTGCAGAAGTACAGCTATGTTTCCATCTCATATGCATCTATATTCCAGTGTGTGCAATGCAAGTGTAGTTTACCACACTTCAGTATGGCACCAAGTATTCTTTGGCTAACCATATAACATTTAAAGGACAAGGAAAGTCTAAAATAGCATAAGGCTGGAAATGCTGTATTTTGTATAATAAAACTTACTGCACCACAAGCCTAATCACACAGATGATTTATGCTTTCAAAGTTGGCCACAGGGGGCTGTCATCTTGTAAGTTTATTAAACATCTTTGCAAGACTGTGCACATGCTCAGTGTGATCTGGACTAAGTTTAGGGATCATCATAAATTATCAAAATAGCACAAGTCAAATAATATCTGCCAGAAGCCAATACAGCAAGACTGATTAATAATCAGAATATACAGACTGCACTGGGTCCTGTGTTGTCATATAATCTAATGTTTTTATAGTTTTTGTTTAATACAAACTTTCTCCAACTCTGAAGAAAATATCCTCCAAATAGAATCCCAGTTTATCTGTTTAAATCTGGCTCCACAATCTTTGTTCCTGCAGCTGGAGTTTGAAACGGTAAAGGGGATGTAAAGGCAAAAATAAAATCAAATACAAATCTCTACACAGTCTTCGACTGCTGTACAGGGAAACAAAGCTGCTGGAGTTCTGCATGGCTGGGAAGTAAGGTGGGGACTCCCCCTGTTGTTCATAAGTATGATTGTTTTTCTGCAGAGCAGTTAGGGGCCGTCTGACAATTCCTATCCACAGAAGTAAATGAAGGAAGAATATCACTTAAAGGAAAACTATACCCCTCAATCAATGTAGGTCTCTATATAAAGATATTGCATAAAACAGCGGATAGGTAAAACCCTGATTCATGTAAATAATCAATTTTCATAACATACTTTTTTAGTAGACAACCCACCCAAATGTGTCTGGTGCAATAAATAAAATAAAAAGCCCAGGGCAGACAGTGTCTTTTTAAAAAGTAGAGGAGCAATGGCTGTTAAAACAGTAGTTGTGGTGATACATTAAAAAAGCCACAAACCCTTTTATGTTTGGCATTCCTAGTCCTTAATAAGACACCAAGCCCCTGAGAACAATGAGCACACTACACTGTAGGCATGGATTAACCATATTAGAGACAACAGAAGGTATTACTCAAAAATAACGTGAAGCTTGAGATGTGAGAAGTTGAAAAGGAGAACAAAAGCCTGCTTAATACCCAACACCATGGGTTGGTGGACACCCTCTTGTGCCACTTCAGCTTCTCTACTCTGCCACTAACCCTTCTCTAGGGGTGAGTTTTTTTCATAGATATGGGAATATGTTGGCAATATCAAAAAAGGATCTAGGAGAGAAAAAAAAAAGTTTCCCATATATCTATGTTGCTGGTTAAGCCCTTTCTGTTAAAGGACAGGGAAAGGAGAGGGAAAAGCAAAAAGTAAGTCAGCTTTATCAGAAAGGTCTATATAAATACACCAGTTATGCTGCTCAGATTCCTCTGTCAAAAGAAACAAGACATTTCTTTCATTCTATTGTGTACACATGGGCTTCTGTATCAGACTTCCTGTCTTCATCTTAAACCTCCAGGGCATGCTCAGTTTGTTCTTCTCTCCCTGCTGTAATCTGAGCCCAGAGCTAAGTGAGCAGGGAGAGACTCAGGCTTAATGTGATGTCAAACCAAGCTGAAATGGCAGCTGCTATCCTAAACAGAGTTTTGAGAGTTGTTTACTCGAGAATGGTAAAGCATTCTGTAGAATAGTGTTATAGCTTGCGCTATTGTGTTTAAATGACCAGTAACATCAAATTAAACAAAAAAAAGTCATTAGGATACGTTGAAAAACAGACAAATTAAACCTATTAAGCATGACTAGGCAGTTAATATCAGCGGCTATACCTTGTTTCGGAGGGACAGAGGAAATAGAAAAGGAGATGGGGGTATGTCTGTTTGTTAGGCAGGATTTAAAAGCATATATAAAGGAGGAGATTATGTTAGAAAATGAGGGGGCAGAAGGCTTATGGGTGGAGTTCACCAATTGTAAAGAGTCCAGCAAACTAATCTTAGGAGTATGCTATAGACCCCCTAATGTGAGGAGGAGGAGCCTAAACTCCTGATGCAAATAGAAAAGGCTGCTAGTTTGGGCAAAGTAATGATAATTGGGGATTTTAATTACCCAGATATTGACTGGAACAACAGTACTGCCAGATCAGTTAATGGGAACAAGTTTATAAACTTGTTACATGACAATTTTATGGCACAGGTTGTTGAGGAACCTACCAGAAAAAATGCTATTCTGGATCTAGTGATCTGAAATGACCCAGAACTTATAGCAAATGTGCAAGTCATTGAACCCCTGGGTAATAGTGACCATAATGTTATATCATTTAATGTCTGGTGCAACAAAAACCATAAATTTCGGAAAAGCTAATTTTAGTGCTTTGAGGGCTGCCCTTCAGAGTATTGATTGGGGCATTAAGTTTGCAGCTAAAAACACAGAACAGAAATGGTTATTTAAAATGATATTAAATCATTACGGTTCTCAATTTACTCCCTTAAGGAGTAAAAGTAGAAGCTCTAAGAATCATCCTATGTGGCTTAATACAGAAGTAAAGAAGTTAATAGGAACAAAGAGAAAGGCATTTAAAAAACTACAAATCTGATGGGACAGAAGCTGCATTTATAAACAATATAATAAATGCTGTAAATCAGAAAGGCAAAGAAAGAAAAGGAAGAGTTAATTACAGTGGAGGTGAAAACTAATCCTAAAAGTAACAGATACAGAAAAGGCAAATGTGCCAAATCAGTTTTTTTCTTCATTGTATACAATAAACTGATGGTTCAGCTCAATCTAGTCAGTGGCTGACTCAGGATGATTCAAAAAGCTTTAATAAAAATGAAACTAAAATCTGTTGGGCTTCATGAAGTCATTTGCACATGGCTAGGAAACTGGCTACAGGACTGGGTACAGAGGGTGGTTGTTAATGGTACATTCTCTACTT
>CM044445.1:78555822-78568537 GCA_024363595.1 Xenopus borealis
TGCACAAAATGTTTCAATGTCCTTAATATATTGAATATGGGTTGAGTGCACAGGAACTCTTGCCTATATTGATACAACACAGGACGTATATTTTTATTGGACATTACGCTGATGTTTCTCAAAGTACTTGAGCAGCCAAAACGTCCGTGTACTGTCCAGTAAAAATATGCCTAAATCTTTTATGTCCTGTGTTGTGCGGTTTCATATAGTTAAATATAGTTTAACTATATGTCATATAGTCATATAGTTCATATGTAAAATTGTTTGGAAACCTGCACCCAGGCATCTCTAACAGACTTTTCGTGAATGCCGATTTTCAAACCCACAGTGCAATACTTCATTAATCTAGCAACAGTATGGTCTCTGCTTACCATTCTCTCTTCGGAAGTGAGCATACGAAACCGACTCATGCCTTCTTTAATGATTTCAGACTCGTCAAGCTCAGAATTTTCAGACAAGATGCTTTGTCGATTTTCATCCAGCCAAAGCTGAAAGCCAGTTTTGGGCCTACAGCATAACAAATCAAAATGGTCATCTCGGATCAGCTAAGCAACTTAAAAATTCAATAACAAAATTTGTGAGTACTTAAAAACGATCACTTTATGGCCTACAATAAAGCAATGGACTGTGGTTCAATGTAGCCAAAGCACAGTATACCCTCCATGCAAAGCAAGGAAATTATCACACAAATAAAACATTCTGAGGGGGAAATATAACCTGTTTAAGCCCAACAATCTAAGAAAGACTGACAAAGATAAACATGACCTTAAGGCTAATGACACACTAGACCGTTTCACCTTTTGCATAGAAAGTCAAAGTAAAACAGCAGTCAAAATGCCCTTAATCCCATCACCACTTTCTTGAAAAAGTACTAATAATCCAACAGAAGGCTTGAATTAGAAACATTTGCTACACATTCAAGAGCATTAGAAATGAGGCTTTGTCAAGGATTGTAAAAACACAGTCCTTTCTTGGAAAGTAGAAATCTGATTCCAGTCATTGCCATTTAAGCTACTTCTGGTTTCATTGATTCTAAAGGTCCCTGAAGTGCCACTATAACTTGAAATGTTCCAGCAGAAATTGTGCTTAGTACAGGCTACATGCAAGTTTCTGCTACTGTGCCTGCACTATTAGGTACCAAAAGATTTGAAACAAATTAAATTTAATAGCATCCCTTGGGGTGTGATGTCAAAAAAGAGGATTGTTTTGCACAAATGGTAGGTCAGCTAGTCAATTGCACAGGCCGACCATGGTTTCAGCCCAACTGGGTCATGGGCCAAACAGACATTGAGAGACCCATTTATCAAAGGTCCAATTTTTAAGTCGTTTTTTTTTTTTTTTGAATATAGGTATGGGACCTATTATTCAGAATGCTCGGGACCCGGGGTTTTCCAGATAACTGATCTTTCTGTAATTTGGATCTTCATACCTTAAGTCTACTACAAAATCCTGTAAACATTAAATAAACCCCAAAAGTTGGTTCTGATTCCAATAAGGATTAATTATATCTTAGTATGGATCAAGTACAAGCTACTGTTCTATTATTACAAAGATAAAGCAAATCATTTTTAAAATTTTGGATTATTTCATTATAATGGAATCTATCTGGATATCGGGTTTCCGGATAACAGATCCAATACCTGTACACACAATTTAACTGGGAGGTTATGTAAGAAAAAAAAAATCAAATGACTGATATTCAATCAAATGGTTCTGATCCCAAAATTTGAATTGGATTGGATTTGTATGAATCAGATTAGTTTCCCCCCCCCCCAAAAAAAGACAAAACTTGAATGTCACTGCTATTAAAAATGGCTCAACAGACCTCTGCCAATGACTTGTACATGAACTCAGCGGGTTTTAGGTGGCGAATATTCTAACTGGCACAGTTTCAAAGGTTGAGTTGCGTGAAATCTCACATTCACATTCAAATAGGGGGGATTAAAATTTGACAGCTCAAAAAAGAAAAAAAGGCGGCACTGCAGTAAAATGAAAAGTTGGTTTATTTCAACAGGTCACTGACCAACATCGCCTGACGCATTTCGGGAATGACTTCCTTAATCGTCGAACTTCATGAACCTTCGACGCATGTGCAGTACTACAAACCGGCAAATGTGTCCTACTGCTGGAGGGGACCTGCACGGAAGGGTAAGTAGCGATTTAGGGGCATTTGCCCCGGGGGAGGGGGGCTATGCTGGAGTGGTTGAATTCCCCTTTGAGGGGTGATACGACAACTATGTATAAATATATAAGGGGATCATATAATAATCTCTCTAATGACTTTGAAGATGTTTAGAATGACTTAATCTCTCTAATGCTTTATTCACCAGTAGGTTTTTCCAGCTGATGCAAGGTCACCTATTTCAATTAGAAGAAAAGAGGTTCCGCCTAAATATTCGGAAAGGGTTTTTTACAGTGAGAGCTGTGAAGATGTGGAATTCTCTCCCTGAATTGGTTGTACAGGCTGATACATTAGATAGCTTTAAGAAGGAGTTGGATGGCTTTTTAGCTAGTGAGGGAATAGTGCGATTGCCGATTTTGGAGTCAAGAAGGAATTAAAAAAAAAAGTTAAAAAGGTTGAACTTGATGGACGAGTGTCTTTTTTCAGCCTAACTTACTATGTAGTTATGAACAACTAAAGTGTTTACATTTCCATGTAAATTTTACTGGAGAGTGCAATTCTATTGCATGTAAAAAAAAAAGCTGCAATGTTCAAGGATCACTACTTCAACAGCCTAAAAGAAAAACCCCAAAGGAAAAGATAAACATTTTGCACAACCCTGCGTGTTTATTACTAAGAGGTTCCTTAGAAAGGGAGGGTCCCTTTGGGGGTGTTGTCTGGCCAATTGGAGGGCAGAATTCATTTAGTGCTGCTTCCAATAATATGAGCTATAATTAAATGCAGACAACAGCTTTTCTTCATTTCCAAGAGAATGAGGAAGTGCGACTGTTGAATATCAGGAAAAAAGTTAAAACAAAGCATAACTATATGGAGTGGCAAGGACATTATATAGAAATCCTGTCTTAAGGCAGCTATTTTAAATATTTAGCTATTTTCTTTTATATAACATTAGATGTATATACCTTTATTAAAAGTATGGTGACAAAGCAAAATACTTGACCTCCTCCACTTGCCAAACACAGGCCAAGCTTCAACAGAGGGGAAACATAAAGCGGAGGCAAGGGCAGTAGTTGCAGCACCCCATGCCCTCACTTTAGGCCAATGGTGGCTCTATGCTTTTAAAAATGGGCGTTGGTTTGGGAATCTCTCTCTCTCTTAAAAGCCGCACAATGGCGGGGGAGGATATAGCCCTTATACTGAAACCAATGTTCATTAGACACTGACTATAGGCAATGCTATTATGCACTAAGTATTAGACTTTTTATTACAAGTTAGGTTTACAATTATAACTTTGTAACCAAAAATCCCCCGTTTCTATAAACATATGCATTAGTGATTATATTGAATTATTTAGGAGACAGGGGCCCAGTGAATGTGCATTGAGCACACCCATTATATTTAAATATATTTTGACTTCGCCTTTTAGTGCTCCCACAATCCCCTTTTTTTGTGCAATGGCAGTAGTCCTTATATGTGCAGTGTAGGGCACAACATACATAAACATGGAGGACTGTCTCCATTTTTCTGCATTTTGTACACTGCCAATAATAAAGGACTTGTTTTAAGAGCAAATACATTTTCATAGGTGCCACATACTCACTTTTTGTTTTCTGCAATGTCCGCAGCAGCTTTGGGTGGTGTGGGAACAGCTTTTTTTTCTTCTGCTGCTTTTTTTGCAGTGGGTTTAGCTTGGACGCTATGAAATAAAGTAGCTTGGCCCTTGAAAAATAAAATGCAAGAAACGCACATTTGAATAACTGCATTTCTACTATGCCTCACAATAGGCAGGAAAAATTAGATGGACACTTTTGGAAAAATCAAGAGCAAGCTGGATGTAACTGAAGACAACTGAACATATATATGGAAATTATATATACAGGTATGGGACCTATTATCCACAATGCTCGGGACCTGGGGCTTTCCCCATAATGGATCATTCGGTATTTTGGATCTTCATACCTCAAGACTACTAGAAAATCATATAAACATTAAATAAATCCAATAGGCTGGTTTTGCCTTTTATAAAGATTAATTATATCTTAGTTGGGATCAAGTGCAAGGTGCTGTTTTATTATTACAGAGAAAAAATTTGGATTATTTGGATAAAATGGAGTGTATGGAAGACGGCCATTCCATAATATGGAAGTTTCTGGATAACGGGTTTCCGGATAATAGATCCCATACCTGTTAAAGAGTTCCACAACTACAAACACCTGGTACAACTTGTGCTAGGAGACGATTTAAAGGCAAACTATATATTGTGAAATGCAACTTAAAGGAGAACTAAACCGTTAAAAAATATATATATATATTCTTTACCCTAAATAGACCTCCCTGCTCCCCCCTAACCTAACTGTTACCCCTGGTAAATGCTCCTAACTCTTTACTTACCCCTTGGTGCAGATTCAGGGCATCGGAGTTCACGGGCACCATCTTCTCTTAGGAAATCATCACGTCTTCTTAATTAAATTTTTTTAAAGTAATAAAAATATAATGCAGCATTGCCCTGTACTGGTAAAACTGCAGTGTTTGCTTCAGAAGCACTACTATAGTTTACATAAATAAGCAGTTGTGTAGCCATGGGGGAAACTAGTCAAAGGAGAAAAGACTCAAGTTACACAGCAGATAGCAGATAAGCTCTGTAGGACATAATGTTATCAGTTATCCATTACTTATCCTGTGCCATATAGCCATTTTTCAATTTCTGCCATTGCTACTTAGCTGCTTGTTTTTATGAACTATAGATTTCTGAAGCAAACAGATTAGTTTTAACAGCGCAGGGCAATACTACATGATATTTTCTTTATTTTAAAACAGTTACATTTTTTTGGTTTTACTGTTCCTTTAATTTTTGGCAATTTCCATAACTTTTGGCACATGCAAAGTTGTCGCGGAAGATTCCAATACACTGCTCTTTTCCCGAAGAGAAGAAGATGGCGCCCGTGAACTCTGGTGATCAGAATCTGCATCGAGGGGTACATAAAGAGTTAGAGGCATTTACCAGGGGTAACAGCTAGGCTGGGGAGATCAGGGAGGGGGTAGGGTTTTTTTTAATTAAAGATTTATTCCTCCTTTAGGGCCCCTGCACACGGGCGTTTTTGACCTGCGCTCCCCTTCGTTCTGTTTGGCTGCGTTCAGCCGCAGGGAAGCGCAGGTCTAGACGCGCCTCATTCTTTTCAACGAGGTTGTACCCACGAGACACGTGTAAGCACCTAACACAGGTGTAGACGTGTTACCTCCGAACCTGGGTTCGGCGCTTACACGGGTCTCTTGGGTACAACCCCCTTTTAAAGAATGAGGTGCATCTAGACCTGCTTTTAATAACAGTAATAACTTTACAACCGCTGTTTTTTACCTAAATATACACTGGAAAGTTGTTTAGAATATTTTCATTCATTACACAAAACAAACTTTTTTTGTTTTGTTGCTTAATCCCAAAGTATTTCGTTCAGCAATATCTGTTGATAATTTCTCTTATAGTCCTTAAATATAGAGTCAGGTGATAACATCAGTAATCTAAGCAAAGCAAAAACTGTTGTTTAGTACCTGTTTGGATTTGGCTTTTGGAGCCAGAGGTTTTATAACAACAGAGTCAGACTTGCTGTTGGAACTTCCACTAGCTGATGGCTTTCTTGAAAATTTTCCCATGTTATCCAAGATACTAGTAGAGCGAGACGAGTTTCCTGCAAATGCAGGGCTTTTCTGACTAGCAGACACCTTGAAAATTTAAACAAATGGTAAAGTAGTTCAACAAAAATACAAGGTAGTAAAAAAGACAGACTGCTACTTTAACAGTAAATTAATTAATAAAGGGGTGGTTCACCTTAAAAGTAACCTTTATTATGTTCGAAAACAACCAATTCTAAGTAACTTTAAGTTTTATAGTTATTTGTCTTCTGATTCTTTGCAGTTTTCAAATGGGCCTTGCTGACCCCATCTAAAAGAACAAATGCTCTGTAAGGCTACAAATATATTGTTATTGCTACTTTTTATTGTTGATCCTTCTAATCATACCATGTGCTATTCATATTCCAGTCTCTTATTCAACTCATTGCATGGTTGCGAGGGTAATTACCAGATTGCTTAAAATGCAAATTGAAGAGCTGCTAAATAACTCAAAAACCTTTAATAATAAAAAAAATTAAAACAAATTGCAAATTATCTCAGAATATCACTCTCTACATCACCCTCAAAAAGTTATCTCAAAGGGAAACAACCCCTTTAAAGGAATTGTTCAGTATAAAAAATTAAAACTGGGTAAATATACAGGCAATGCAAAATAAAACATGTTTCTAATATAGTTAGTTAGCCAAAAATGTAATGTATAAAGTCTGGAGTGACTGGATGTCTAACATGACAGAACACTACCTACTATTCAGCTTTCTTGTTTTCCACCCTGGTGACCAGGCAGTAACCAATCAGTGACTTGAGGGAGGGCCACACCGGCCATAACTGCTGCTTTTGAATCTGACATGAATGCTGGGGGATCAATTACAAACTCACTGAACAGTTATGTCCCATGTGGCCCCCCTTCAAGTCACTGACTAACTCAAAGTAAAGAGCTGAAAAGCAGGAAGTTGTGTTCTGGCTATTATATTAGACATCCAGTCACTCCAGACTTTATACATTACACTTTTGGCTAAAAAAATATATATACAGTTTTTATTTTGCACAGCCTATCTATTTATCCAGTTTTTATTTTTACACTGAACTGTTCCTTTAAAAGGTATTTTCAGAACAAATCTGTATCTGTTTTTAAACACATTCATTAATGTTAAGAGAAGTAATGTAGTGTCATACAGTATGAGATAATACCATGTTTAAGATCAAAAAATACTAACATGTATTGAGTTTTGACATTAAGAAGCTACTGCTGGAATAGTTTACTCACTTCAGTTGAATCCTTTTAAGTTATTCATTCAGAAGAGAGCTAACATAGGCAACAGTTCATGCAATAGGTAATTTTTCACATTACATTATTCAGTTACCTAGTTAACATGCATGCAAAAAGTACAGTAAATGTGGTGGGTAAAGAAATCAAAACAACAAACATAATTTAAGCGTACCTTGAAAGGATTAACTCGGCCTTGATTGCTGGATACAATTGCACCTTGGGAAAATCAAAGTGTATAACAAAGGTAAATAAATATTATGTTTGTTTATTATCTAGATTATGGACAGAGATAGGACAGATTACTTACCAGATTTAGACTCTGACAGATCTGGGGATTTTACACTTTTGTTGAAAGGGTTTGCTGCAGTAAATCGAGAGATCCCATTTAGAAAGAATAATAAATTGGCAAACTAAACATTAGATACAGAAGCATAGACCCGTTCATTTAAGATGAACTTGCTTTTAATTCCATCATTTTGGAGAGTGGCTTAAGCTGGCCATAGACGTAAAGATTTTTGAAAGATCCAATTGTTATCGTGAAACCACGATTGTCTCAAAACGATCGTTTAAATGCCTGATGTGTCCATCAACTAAAAAGACCATTTCAAGCGATATTGCCAGCAAAACTGAAGGATCGCAGCCTGCTTTGCCCTGCAAACATAGGTAGATTGCATGGGGACCGATAAAGATTTTCTAACCTGGCCGATCAATCATCAGACCAATGTCGGACGAAAAATCGTAAGATGAACGATCGTTTGTATCCCACTAACCGCACGATAATTTGACAGATTGGTCGGACTTCCCCAAGATCGGTCGTTTGGCAGGGAAAGATCGTTGTGTCTATGGGGAGCTTTAGGTTAATGGAACACAGGTAATTAACAGTTAGTTTCTCTGCTGGCAAATATACATCAGCAGAGAAAGGACTATCTGCTGCCTTCTGCTATCTGAATATGTGTGCACTAACAGGTATGGTATCAGCCTGCCAGTGGACAGAAAGAGTGGATTTTGGAGAGAAAATGCATACTAATAACATTTCCATGTTGAAATTACTCTTTATGTGCACAGATGGGCTGTTCCTGTCAGTCTGCATATATTTAGGTAGGGAAGCAGATTAGCCCGTTATGCTCAGTTCAATACAAGGCCATTTTAAGTCAGTCAACTTTCATTGCAGGAGCATGACTGAGTAGGGGAGCCACTGTACACAAACATGCAGCAAAACAGCTTTAATTCTACATAGCATAAGAAATGGCTGTATTCCAGGCAAACACACTAGAAGATTTTAGCATGACACATGCCTAGAAGTTTTTAACATGCAGCTTTGTTGAAATTTTAAAGTGCTCTTTTTCTTAATTTTACATTAGCCTTTAGTTCCCTGTTTATACAGGGTAACGAACAGACATTTGTCAATATAGCAAATACAAAGAACAAGTAGGAGTGTGACAAGAAGCAATCATAAATAAGCGACAATTTTAACAAACAGGCATATGCCAGCATTTGCAACACTTACAGATACTGTCATTCCTACTGGAGGTGTTGTTTTCTAGTGTTTCCTCTTGTTCTTTTTCCTCTTCTTCCATCTCTTCCTCATTATTTTCCTCGTACTGGTCTTGTTCAACTGGTTTTGCCCTTGAATTGCCCCACTCTGTTGCTGTTCTGCTATATCTGAAAGAAAGTCAAGACACTATAATGTGAGCAATCTAGACAAGGCTATGAAAAATAAAAGAGACTGCAATATATATATATATATATATATATATATATATACACACACACCTTATGACGTTCGCATATAATGCAGAAACGACATTAATAACAGTCAATGTTAATATAGTAATATATTGTCAAATCTATGTCAACATGCAATCTTTCGGAGCCGGGTTATTAAAGGAGAAAGAAAGGCAGAATCCTTGGGATACCAGGGACATAGAAAAAAATGGTGTTGCAGCATCACAAGTTAAGTACCTGGGGCTGTTGTATTTGTTAAAAAAGAGCTCCATTTACGGAGTTTGAGAAAACCGAAAAAAAAAAAAAATATATATATATATATTAAAATATATATTAATATATTGATAATGGGTTGAGCGCAGAGGTCCTTTTGTATTTGTGTATGTGAATTTTGTGGTCACAGCCTCATTGCACCTCCGCTTAATGTTTTTAAAAATTAGTGGTGAGCACAACTTTCCCTTGTTTGTTATACCCCTAGTGATTTCCCTTCTCTTTTATACAGAAGGTTGCCAATTTCATGATTTAACAGTGGTTAGCATATTAACAAAAGCAATGATTTTGCTATAAAATAAATAAAAATTAAGCTCATACCTCCCAACATTTTTGAAATAAAAAGAATGACAAAAACATTTGTTGCGCGTAGCATGTTCATTTTAAAACATTCGGCAGGTTATGAAAGTTTGAAAATATTTCTCTGTGTATTTTTTTATTGGTTTTACTATGATGGTAAACTGCCCATTAAGCTTTGAGTTACTTTTCCAAAGGGACCTCCTTATCTAAACTGTTACCATTACTTATTTTCTCATCTCAAAATGGTTACAAAGCATCTTATTTGCACCTGTTAGCTTTTCTGGGCTCTCTGCTAAAAGCCAAATAAGTTAGAAAGTTTGTTTATTTTTCTGGTTGTTCCGTGAACAGAAAAGAGGGAATTTCCAGTACAAATTGAGGGACTGTAGGTTGAGCTGTCAAAAGAGGGACTGTCCCTCTGAAAAAGGGACAGTTGGGAGGTATGAGCTTCTACAATTCTGAAACCATCTGTAAGGATAGAAAGGAATAGAAGCATCTAAACCTGTTTTCGGATATATTTTTATATTAGTTATCACTTTAACCTTTTAGCAGTTTGGCTTTGGTTAGTACCATTCTGAAATGGACATAAGGAGCCAGAGGGCTAAATCTATCCCTGACCATGGACACCTGCCCTTCTTAACCTTCCTATTTAGTTACAGCTTTAGTTAGCGATCGCTTATAAGACCAGTCTCTTATCTTCAGTACAGATTACTACTAATCTCCAATCTTTTCTAAGCAAGAATCTGAGATGCTGATCTTAGCAAGTGTGAAAAGCTTCTTCTAATTAGAGTTTGATCTAGTCGAAGCTTTTTTTTTTACTTAAAGGTATTGTTCACCTTTAACAATTACTGTCTATTTTCTATTTGTAATCGTTTTTCTAATACTGAAGTGTAAAGTGTCATTTTTCACCTTCTAAAGCAGCTCTGGGAGGGGGGGTTCTAAACGGATACTACATTTCTTGCCTTTGTCCCTGCTGAGCAGAATCTCTGGGTTTCATTACAGGCAGCTGTTAGAATTGATACAACAGTTGCTAATACTCTAGATAGAGATGCTGCTGAGAAATGTAACAACTAAATGTTGCAAAATTGTATCAGTTTAGACAGTCTGCACCTTAATTACTGAGCTGTCAGACTCAAACACCAGAGACACCAACATTTAACTTTAAACTGAGATTTTGGAAAAACAGTAAAAGATAAATAATGTAAAGTAATTGAAAAAAGTCTATTTATGGAGAACAATCTGAAAACCACTGAACAGAAAAAGTGTTTGGAAGGTGAACAACCCCTTTAAATTATCTTTTAGTATGATGTAGAAAGTAATATGAGATAATTTGTAATTGGTTTTCATTTTTTTTCCTTTGCAGTTTTTGAGTAGTTATTTAGAAGCTCTCCAGATTGCAATTGGGTTGCTAGGGACCAAATTACCCTAGCAACCATGCAATCATTTGAATAAGAGACTGGAATATGAGTAAGTAGGTATGAGTAATAAAAAGTAGCAATAACACAGCATTTGTTTTTAGATGGGGTCACTGGCCCCCAGTTGAAAGCTGGTAAGAATCAGAAGAAGGAGGAAAATCATTAAAAAAACTATAAAAAAAAAAACATACAAAAAGTTAAAAAAACCTTTTGTATCTGAAGGTCACCTACTGCACACAGACCTTTTATTTTAAATGTCTAATAATCATTACAGACACACACAAACATACATTATGGGGGCAATATAAAATTAGTTTGTGAATTGTCACACAACAACCTACCAGGCAGCATTAACTAGTAAGATATTAAAGGGGTGTTTCACCTTTAAGGTAACTTTTATTATGTTAGAGAACGGACAATTATAAGCAATTTTCCAACTGGTTTTCATAATTTTTTTAGTTTTATAGTCATTTGCCTTTTACTTCTGACTCTTTGTAGCTTTCAAATGGGCATCACTGGCTCACTTCTAAAAAAACAAATCCTCTGTAAAGCTACAAATGTATAGCGAAACTTTTTATTACTGATCCTTCTATTCAGGCCTTCTACTATTATTCCAGTCTCTTATTCAAATCAATGCATGATTGCTAGGGCAATTGCTAGTTACCAAATTTTGTAAGATGCAAATTGAGGAGCTGCTGAATAAAAAGTTAACCAAAAATAATAATGTACCAGTGTGTTGTACTCCTTTAGATATAGAAGAACTGTGTCTAAAAAACTAGTGTTTCAGACCAATTTAATGAATATTTCTGCAAAAACCCTATTAATCCCTCCATTCTCTTCCTGCTCCCTGAATTCCCAGGCTTTGCCGGGGAGCTGGCAGGCCTTGGCTCACTGCACTGTAGGACAGGAACCAATCAGCAGACCTGACAGGGAACTTAAGTGTGACTTTGCTTGTATGACTCCAGGGCTGCGATTGGCTGTCCCCTTACTACCGTGCTTCTGGCAGGGACTGTTAGGACATGCCCACCCTAATCTGAAACAGGGACCAGAGAAAGTTTATAGGGAGCTCTAATAAAGGGGCCATTTTTAAAGATAATTTTTATCACCATGTTAAAGCAACACTATATTATTTGTAATTGCCTACAAAATTAGGGTTCTTTCATTTATCCCACGTAGGGTTGCCACCTCACCCCTTTAAAACCGAACACATATGGAATACACAGCCTGCATGGCTAATTAGCAATACATTTAGATGCATGCTGCAGACTGAACTGATTTATGTGCAGCCATGTATCTAAATGTATTGCTAATTAGCAATGCAGGCTGTGTATTCCATATGTGTTCGGTTTTAAAGGGGTGAGGTGGCAACCCTAATACCACGTCTCCTTTAAAACATCTGTCTGGTTGTTAACAGTTGCTAGATGTGCATATACTAAAGATTTCTTCCATTACCGCAAATCATTCACAAAAAAACAAACCTTTAGTATTTATCTTACTGCTGGTTAAAGACAAAATACAGCATATGACATAATACCATCAGTCAGTTTCATAGAAGTATAAGAAAACATGGCTGCCCCCAGGCCGCATGACTGCCTACCTGCTGTGCTTGCTTACCACTTTAAATGGTATCACTACAGAAATTAACTGGCCCCTGCACTGTTTAAACCTCAAATTCAGACTAATCCCCTGTACTGTTTACACCTGAGACTGAAACTGCCCACATTGTTCACCTATTCGGGATTTGAGTTTGTAGTAACCAAATCCCGAAGGGATTGAATGAAACATTTAACTTATCTTGTTACTTAAAAACTTACTATGTTTCCTTTTTGACACTGTTTTGTTACTTTTATCAATCATTTACATTGTATCCCTTTACCTTGCAGATAACTGCTGAGATTAAATTATCTCCAGGGAAAGGTACTCCTTCCTTTAAGGAAAGTATAATTATACTGTACTGTATTTATTTACCTAATTTCTGCTAATTTTGAAAAA
>CM044445.1:78570782-78587790 GCA_024363595.1 Xenopus borealis
TATCCACAAGGGAAGAGGCAGCATATGGATTTAAAGGAATTGTTCAGTATAAAAATAAAAACTGGGTAAACAAAATTTTTTCTAATAGTTAGTTAGGCAAAAATGTAATGTGTGAAGGCTGCATTGACTGGATGTCTAACATAATAGAACAGAACACTACTTCCAGATTTGCAGCTCTCTTGGAATACACTGACTGGTTACCCTGGTGAAGGGGGGCACACGGGACATAACTGTTGCTTTTGAATCTGAGCTGAATGTTGAGGATCAATTACTAAGTCACTGAACAGTTATGTCCCATGTGGTCCCCCTTCAAGTCGCAGACCAACTCAAAGTTAAAGAGCTGAAAAGCAGGAAGATGGATTCTGGCTATTATATTAGACATCCAGTCAGTGCAGCCATTATATTACATTTTTGGCTAACTATATTAGAAACATTTTTTATTTTGCACAGCCTATTTATCCAGTTTTTATTTTTACACTGAACTGTTCCTTTAAAGGTATGACAACTTTTTTTCATGAGTGATATCCCTGCAGTGAGCACGAACCATGTTTTTTATTTGGATTGCTATCACAAACAATTAATATGGACATGGTCTTGTGGTAACATGGGTGTGGTTTCAAGTGGATGTGGTTTAAAAACAGGGAGTCAACACTGGCTTCCATTATTGGCCCACCACTATGTAGGCCAGAAAAATTTCAGCCCTCGGTAAGTTGGACAGCACTGCTCTATGATATTATGTATGTTGCAAATAATTCTACTACTGTTTTTTATAGTGTTAATAATGTTATGCAGGCAGCAATCTATCTCAGTTTATTATGCACAATGTTATGGTTTATAGATACAGCTAGCATAGAACAATGCAAGTCCTTTCAGGCAGCTGTTCTTAATCTTTCAGTCCTGAATGACTAAATGTAGCTGTTGCCCTGTGTACGGTGCCAGCTCATAACTGGCTGAAAACCAGCAGATATTCATCAGAAATGTTTGCTTTTGCCATTGGATGCAGTGCTTCTCCGGACTAGCTGCTGATGGGTTTGTGACAGAATCCTTCCAAAAATGTATATGTGACAAAGTGCATGTCACAGGCCAAACATAGCTCTTTCATTATAATACTAATTAACCTAGAACTGACTTACATGGCTAGTAACAAAATAAATTCAGTGTTGATGCTTTGCTGCCTTCATACTAGTGAACAAAATCCAAAACTTAATCTATATTGAAATTTGAAAAAATAAATAAAATATTGGACCAATTGTTAAAAATAAAACACACACAAAAAAAACACCCCTACATTCAGTTGACCAGTGTGTTAAAGGCACATGAGGTTAAGGGCTTGAATTTGGCTGGTGGTTAGTTTACTAATAATCTGAATCATGACTGGGGATTATTTGTGCTCACATTTTCTATTCTACTGGCTCTCTCCTTCTGGTGCAAGCCTTAAGCCTGGTACAGTGCTGCCACCAGAAGGCAGGAGATGGAGAAGCATGTGACTTACTTGCTCATAAACACAGTCTTGAGAAAAACAGCAAAAGAACTTGAGAACAACTGTGAAAACTACACATAACACAAATGAAAGAGGGAATAAAATGGCACTGTTTCTATATGGGATTATCTAATGGAGACCTGTTCAGAGGTATAGTTTCCATTTATATGTGCAATTACACCAGCTATTGATCTTTAATTTGGCAAGGCTGCTGTATAACATGGAATATTTACTTAATACAGGAATAAACAAGTATGTGAAAAGTCTGTTTTCTGCCTATTCCTAGCAGGCAATCAGAGGGGGCCACAAGGATGGATCTAGGAGCCCTGGTTATTCATAATATTCAAAATTCTATGGTACTAGAAAGCTTTCATAAGGCAAAACCAGTTATTCATAGCTGCACAAAAATCAACCAGGAATAATGCAACTATTCAAACTCAAATCAAAAACTTAGTCTACTTGCAGAAAGAATCGGATATAATCAAACAATGCTTGTTGCACATCTGCACACATTGGAACACAAATCCTGGCAAACTGCCATGACATCTACGCGGACAGAACAAATATGGAACCAGGCAGCATGCCATTTATCAAACAAATGTGCTAATAATCACCAAGGTTGTTGGTCCCCGCTCTGGCTTAAACCACTAGCTGAAATAACAGTAACAATAAAAATTAATACTACCGTTTAAATTATCCATAACTACAACAAAAAGGTCCGCACTCTCAGGACATATAAAAATCATAATATTTATTATAACTAGCGTTCTCTTTTTGCCCCATGCAGACAGATCCTGGCTACCCAGCCACTAATGAAGAGATTCAAATGGTAGCTATGCTTTAAAAAGGTACTGTAAAGAATAGATTTTCGTGATATAATAATGCATGTCAGCCTTGACACAGTGCACAATAACATTACTACTGACCGGTTTCGTACCTCACGGTACTTCCTCAGATACTCTGAGGAAGTAAAGTGAGGTACGAAACCGGTCAGTAGTAACGTTATTGTGCACTGTGTCAAGGCTGACATGCAAATAATATAACATGAAATAAAGAAGCTTTTATTATATCACGAAAAACGAGCCATGGAAATCCATTTTTGAAAGTTGTGAAAACGCTCTGTTGCCAGGGAGCTGGATTTTGGACACGTGATGGTCGGGAGCCAATTGGGGAGCTTCACACTGGTAAGAGAAGTGCTTTTGTAAAGAATAGATGTTAGGAAAATATTACCTCAAAACTACAGAAATTGTACAATGATGTTGCAGTTAAATAAATAACTAAGTTATAAAACTGCCGTTGATGCACAATGTGCATTTCTGAAACAAAGCTGGTTACATTTGCATATCATGACAAATTTATTATTATTTTACCCAGCATTAAGTCTACTTCTAAAATCTTCCTCCTGTTCATCCTCTTCTTCATGTTGTTCTGCAGATGCCAGTTCAGCTGCCTTCTCTAGAGCCATTTCACTAAGCCGCTGGGCCAGTATTAGTCTTTTGGAGCGCGAGGCATACTTAATAGCCAGGTTCATCACATTCTGAGTCATGAACTCAGCCAGCTCCATGCACCGGAATTCACGCTCTAGTTTGCAAGATAGCTTTAGGAAAGAGAATAGAGCAACCATGAAGGTTTGGAGAAACTTTTTTCCCACAAAATCTGCATTATAAAACATTGCTATTTTTTTTTTTTTGAACAGCGCAGTAGTAAACAGCTAGCTTTATAATTAGCAGTTCAGCAATTCTGTTAGTGTGCTAATTTTTAAAACAATTTACACTTCTTTTTAGACACTGCAAACGGAAAAATTTAATCTTCTACAATCTACACGTTTGCAAAAGAAAAAAAAGTTAAGATCTGGGAATTCACAAAGGAGGTTTCATTTTCCAGTTAAAGGTAGAGTGAATGGTTCTTCTAAAATGGTTTTAGGCTAATGTCACACACGCTTATATACTGACTTCTGCCCTGGCAATTACATTGGGCAGATTGTGGCAGTGTTTTTTTTTAATAGGTTTAGTTCTCCTTTAAGGATTCAATTCGACTATTCAGCACCTAAAACCTGCCGAATTACTATTTTTGGAGAAAAAACAGAGTTTGATCAAATTCTATTAGAGCCGTTTGAATTAGTCCGGGATTAAAGAATTCAATTTTTTAAATACATTTCCTAAAGTCGAATTTTGAGTTTTAAAAAAACTCACAAGAATTTGAAATTTGACCCTTGATAAATATGTGTCCAAATGTTATATATAGCTGATGGTCTACCACCTGGAATTAAAATACTTATATGGACCGTATTGGAATGTTTTTTCTCTTATCAGTGTGTAGAAAACCATAAATTAAATTTCTCTACTGTTTATCATCATTTAGATATAAGGCTGATGGCAGAAAAGATATTCTGTCCAGCAGATTGGAGCTGGTGGAGAACTGCATGAATGTCAATGGGCAGCAGATTGGCTGTTAAAAGGGTGATTTACATTATTTCAAACAATTACAGGCTGAACTATAACATCAGAGGAAAATAAGCCTCATTCATATGCCATATCTTAAAAATACTGTATTCTAGAGCGATTATCTGCAACGCAAATTTAAGCCTTACAACCCAATTAGAACTGCAATTGCATCCTCCATTTGTATACAGTATCTTATTAATATGAGCCACAATACAGTGTCTCAAGCAAACATACAATTTTTACAATTGTAGGGCATCTGTTAATTTGATTTAAATGCATATGAAAATGCCCTAAGATGCCCTTTAAGTTAACATATAGCTATCTGGTTACAAACACATTTAATATAAATGTGGAATGCTGAAAGCATACTTAGAAAAAAACAGTAGTAAGGGGGTGGGTAGGACCAAAGGGCAATGTAAGCATTTTCCTCATTATGTACGTATACAAACAGAAATAAGAACATCATGATACGTATGATTTAAATGTCATTTGCATTCTGGTCATTACTCCTATACTGTTCACTGTTCTATCAAAAATAGATAAATAATTAAATGGCATCAAAGTCTACACCACATTCATTTTAATAATGAATCTACTCACAGCAAACATCTTCATTAGCAGCTCCTGCTGCATTTTCTGTGTTTCAGTTTTAAAATTCTCATCACATTCATAACCATGTTTAGACAAATAATCTAAATGATTACTAAATATCTGAGAGCGCCAGTACTGTTCCTAAGGAGAAAGGGAGATGCACACAAATATGGGTTAAACTCACGATATACTGTTCACATGTTTGTACATATGCATTTTTTGCATGAACAGAAAAAAATACAAAACTTTAATATGTAAAGTGGCTAGTAACTATTAAAGGAATAGTAACACCAAAAAATTTAAAGCATTTTAAAGGAATGAAAATAATCCACTGTTGCCCTGCACTGGTAAAACTGGCATGTTTGCTGCAGAAACTATAGTTCATATAAACAAGTTGCTGCGTCGCCATGGGGGCAGCCATTCAAGCACAGGATACACAGCAGATAACATAAGTCCTGTAGGCTACAACAGGATTCTCCAGAGCTTATGTTATCTACAGAGTATCCTGTGCTTGAATGGCCGCCCCCATTGCTACACAGCAGATTGTTTATATAAAATTATAGTTATGTTCCTGAATCACACCAGTTTTCCCAGTGCAGGGCAACAGTGGATTATTTTATCATTCCTTTAAAACACTCCTTTTTTAGTGTTACGGTTCCTTCAAGAAAAAACAATTAAAGACAATATTACACAGATTTTTAAAACACAATGAAAACGTATTCCTTATATTTTTAAGTGGATAAACAATAGTTCAGATAGATTTAACACATACATGTAACAGCAGCATCCACAGATTACTGACAAAGTACTCACTGTAAAGCTTTTCCAATTTATATAATTTCTACTGGATAAATAGAAATAAGCAGGAAGAGAAATCCTACTTAAATTATTTTTAGCTAATTAAGCCTAAAAATATTTTATCTTCAATTAAATATACATTTTATCAAAGAATATGTACAATAACATTCACCATTACCCTAAAAGGGCACCTATTGGTTAAAAAATGCTATCCCCAATCAAAGGTACGGGATGGTAGAGCCTGCCCCACACCAGCGCTATGCTACACAGGGAAGGAGCTGCCAGTGGGAGCAGCCATGTCCGCTCACTCGCGCATGCGAATAATGATAAGCTGCCTCAATTAGGGACCGCTTTTCAATATGTGCATGCGAGTGCGTGGACATAGCTGCTTAAAGATGAGCTACCAATTTAACGCATCTTATCTGTATCTGCAGTAGTCATTTAGAACTTCAAGTGCAGTTGCACTCCCTCAATCTTCCTCATGGTCAGTTGCACATTAAAGAAGAAGGAAAGTCACAATCGCTGAGAGGTGTCAAAAAAGTTAGGCACCCCCCTAGAGGTTGTATTTGCTTACCTGATACCCAAGGCTGGTGCTACTGTTAGCTACTGTGCGGTTCATCTCTACAAGCACCACAGAGCAATAATTAATTTAATTTTGTCTTTCTTTGCTATCCAAGGGCTGATGCATCCGCAGTAAAGTGAAAAGGCAGGCTTTTTTGTTAAATCTCAGCTTTTCACTCTACTGTGCATGTGCACCAGTGTAAGAAGAAGCCTTGGTGGTGCTTGCCAAGAACCCTGGACCTGGTAGTTTTCCGCTAATAGGAGCACCATGGGGATCAGGTAAGTGAATACAATCAATGAGGGGTGAATTTTTCACCTTCTAAAGATGCTCGGAGGGGGCAGTCATGTAAACTGTCCTAAATTGAATTGTCCCTGCTTAGAAGAATCTCTGAGTTTCATTAAATGCAGCCGTTAGAATGGATACAATAGCTGCTAATACTCCAGAGATGCTGCTGAAAAATGTATAAACTAAATGTTGCAAAATTGTAACCGTTCAGAGTCTGCACCTGAATACTCAGCAGCCAGACTGAAAAACCAGAGACAGGAACACTAAACTTAAAATTTTGGAAAAACGGCAAAAAATGGAAAGCAATTTAAAAAAAAGTCTATTTCTGTAGAACGATCAGAAAACAAATTGAAATGAAAGGGTTCGGAAGGTGAACAAACCCTTTAATACAAAGGAAACCTGGAGCAATCACCACCTCTGAACTAGGCAGTGGCTCCAGGGTTCCCTGAGCAATTTACGTCAATGGGTGCGGCTCATGATTTATTTATATGATTACCTCCATTTGTCCTTTCTCTGTTGTGATTTGACAGTATGGAAGGTTGAAGGGCAGGACTGCTACTGCAGGACGAGGCAGTGTTGGGGGGAATCTTGAACCTTTACATGGAATACACCTGTGTATACAAGGAAGACATGTAAAAGGTCTACAGGTCACTCAATTTATTTTTACATTGGTTTTCTGTACAAATTTGTTTAGCCTGGAACACTCCTGTTTTCTGTTATCTACTGATGCCATCTCCCATAGACTGGATTTCATGAAAATACATTTTTAAAAAGAATTTCCTTTTTCTCTGTAATAGTAAAACAATACCTTGTACATGATCCAAACGAAGATATAAATAATCCTTATTGGAAGCAAAACCGGCCTTCTAGGTTTAATGTTTAAATGATTGTCTAGTAGACCCAAATTACAGAAAGCTCAGTTTTCCAGAAAAACCCCTAGCATTCTAGATAACAGGCCCCATGTCTGAATTTATATAGTGAATAAAGTACCCCCTCTTGTAAAATATAAGGATATTATAAGTTACCGAAGAGTTTCATGACCATATAAAAACACGAGGGTGAAGGTCGAGTGTTTTTATACAGGTCATGGAACTCCGAGGTAACTTCTAATATCCTCATATTTTGCAACTGGGGGTACTTTATTATAATACACAAGTTTCAGTGAGTCTCGTGACATCAGAACTCACCGTTTATAACTGATGACATCAGAACTCACCGTTTATAACTGATGACATCAGAACTCACCATTTATAAAGATATAATTTACAAGATATTCACGGCTTTTGTGTGTTATATATTTATTATAAATATATAATGCTAGTGATGTGTTTGCAACAATCTAGCAATGCACAAGTTGCTAAGAAATCATCTAAACATTCATTAGAGTAGTATTGATTTGCCATCATTAAGGATTAAATATATACAGTGGTGTGAAAAACTATTTGACCCCTTCCTGATTTCTTATTCTTTTGCATGTTTGTCACACTTAAATGTTTCTGCTCATCAAAAACCGTTAACTATTAGTCAAAGATAACATAATTGAACACAAAATGCAGTTTTTAAATGAAGGTTTACGTTATTAAGGGAGAAAAAAAACTCCAAATCTACATGGGCCTGTGTGAAAAAGTGATTGCCCCCTTGTTAAAAATAACTAAGAACAAAAGTAATTAAGATCTATCAGTCTGGTAAAGGTTATAAAGCCATTTCTAAAGCTTTGGGACTCCAGCGAACCACAGTGAGAGCCATTATCCACAAATGGCAAAAACACGGAACAGTGGTGAACCTTCCCAGGAGTGGCCGGCCGACCAAAATTACCCCAAGAGCGTAGAGAAAACTCATCCGAGAGGCCACAAAAGACCCCAGGACAACATCTAAAGAACTGCAGGCCTCACTTGCCTCAATTAAGGTCAGTGTTCACGACTCCACCATAAGAAAGAGACTGGGCAAAAATGGCCTGCATGGCAGATTTCCAAGGCGCAAACCACTTTTAAGCTAAAAGAACATTAAGGCTCGTCTCAATTTTGCTAAAAAAACATCTCAATGATTGCCAAGACTTTTGGGAAAATACCTTGTGGACCGACGAGACAAAAGTTGAACTTTTTGGAAGGTGCACGTCCCGTTACATCTGGCGTAAAAGTAACACAGCATTTCAGAAAAAGAACATCATACCAACAGTAAAATATGGTGGTGGTAGTGTGATGGTCTGGGGTTGTTTTGCTGCTTCAGGACCTGGAAGGCTTGCTGTGATAGATGGAACCGTGAATTCTACTGTCTACCAAAAAATCCTGAAGGAGAATGTCCGGCCATCTGTTCGTCAACTCAAGCTGAAGCGATCTTGGGTGCTGCAGCAGGACAATGACCCAAAACACACCAGCAAATCCACCTCTGAATGGCTGAAGAAAAACAAAATGAAGACTTTGGAGTGGCCTAGTCAAAGTCCTGACCTGAATCCTATTGAGATGTTGTGGCATGACCTTAAAAAGGCGGTTCATGCTAGAAAACCCTCAAATAAAGCTGAATTACAACAATTCTGCAAAGATTAGTGGGCCAAAATTCCTCCAGGGCGCTGTAAAAGACTCGTTGCAAGTTATCGCAAACGCTTGATTGCAGTTATTACTGCTAAGGGTGGCCCAACAAGTTATTAGGTTCAGGGGGCAATTACTTTTTCACACAGGTTTGGATTTTGTTTCTCCCTAAATAATAAAAACCCTCATTTAAAAACTGCATTTTGTGTTTACTTGTGTTATCTTTGACTAATAGTTAAATGTGTTTGATGATCAGAAACATTTTGTGTGACAAACATGCAAAAGAAAAAGAAATCAGGAAGGGGGCAAATAGTTTTTCACACCACTGTATTAGCTGGGTAAAAGCTTTACAAGTTTTTTTTTGTTTTATTATTAGAGAGTTATTTGAAAGAATAGTAATGATTAAAAAAAAATCTATGGGAGATGGCTTCCCATAACTCAGAGCTTTCTGGATAACAGATTTCTGCATAATGGATCACCACCACTATAAAACAACCCCTCTCTTCATTTGCAATTTATTGGTTGCAATGTATTTTTAATGGCTTTCATAGTGAAAATACTGGTGTACTTTCATTTTCATTTAGGGGACATCATATCTCTATCTCTAGATCTATCTATCTATCTAGATCTAGATAGATAGATCTATCTATCCAGATCTCTCGATCTCTCTCTCTATCTCTCTCGCTCTAGCGATCTCTCTCTCTCTCTCTCTCTAGCTCTCTCTCTAGCTCTCTCTCTAGCTCTCTCTCTAGCTCTCTCTCTAGCTCTCTCTCTTTTTGCAGCTTCCACGATGTTATGAGGGACTTAGGAAGTTTGCCGGCATCTCCCTTCCCTCGTGGCGTCCCTGTACCCGCTCGCGTCACTTCCGCTTTTCACCAATAGGCTTCCTCAGAGGCATTGGTGAAACGCGTAAGGCGGAAGTGACGTGAGCGGAACCTGCAAAAAAAGAC
Organism: Xenopus borealis; assembly: GCA_024363595.1. NCBI lineage: Eukaryota > Metazoa > Chordata > Amphibia > Anura > Pipidae > Xenopus > Xenopus borealis. The sequence goes on from CM044445.1 coordinate 78,580,418, forward strand.
TTCATCCGTATTCTTAACTCAAAGAATGCGAGTGTAAATTTTAAATCATTTTAAGTATTTAATAAAACGGTTTTATACTAGGACGGTTTTTAACCTTATCATTGGAGCATTGGGGAAAGTGGAGAAAATTGCAGCATTGATATGACGGGCAACAATCCTACCTACAAGTTGGTGAAGGTTTTTCTTTTAGGAAAGCAAGTTGAAACTACAGGCAATAATCCTACCTACATCTTGTAAGTAGGCAATTTGGGCAAAGTTGGTGAAAGTGCCTTCTGGGAGAACACACTAATTTATATATTCAAAAGCACTGCAAAAAGTGGAGTCTGGAAAAAGACACAAGAGAGTCACTTTTTTCCCCTTTAAAGCACTGGGTGTAGAGGAGAAATACGAAGATACTACACTATATATTTTTTCCTCTCCGTTTGCTACAGGCGCTGGTCCACGAAATACATTTGTTTGTATGTGTGCAATACTCAGTTGAGAGACTGAAGGGGAACGGCGGGAGAGAGTTATTCGGAAGATCAGCTCGTTCTTATTAAAAAAGTTTTTTATATTGCCCAAATTTTTGCACAGCCGGTTTTTCACATTTGATTTAATTTCATACAACTGAATACTGTTTCACTAAAATATTTGTTCAGAAAACACCCCAGTACTCACACCCCAGTAGATTTTCCCTGGAAATGAAAGACATACCACCGTCATCTTTTTTGTTGAAAGTGGAGTAAATTATTATGCAGGCTGAGAGGGGTTCCCAAACTTTTTTTTTATATGACTGTATATATCATATGCACACATACATATATAAAGAAAGCAATTGTTCACATTCAAACACCTCACTAACCATCTTCATGGCTGCCAGAATTAGACTATACCAAACAAAATTAGTATTATACTATTTATAAATAGTATAAATATATAAATAGCATTATTTGTGGAAACCAACATGGTTTTGCAAAGTTGATGAATGGGTTTTTTTTTTTTAACAGATTTTCTTTGTTGCATTTCAAACATCCATTTATATAGAAAAGAAAGAAAGTATCAAAAGAGAGAGTGTTTCAGAACATTCTAAAATAATCTAAAAGATTAGAGAAGAAGGGATTGGTTTCCTTAGGCATCTCAAAGTATTTCACAATATATATGCAGTTTCCCCTGTTGTCTTCTGCAGAGGAAATGTAGATGTCTTTCAATCATCAGACCCAATCAGGCATTCCATATTTTCCCAAACTTCCCTGGGCAGCCTCTTGCCATGTATGTTAACTTTTGACTGGGAAGAACACGGTTGATAATGCATTATTTCCCAGAATCTCTGCATTTCAGGACAATCCCAAAAGTGGAGACCGTAAAACAGGAAAACTGTTGTTTGTTTGTTTGGGACCACCTCCAAACATCTGTTAAATTGGATGCCTGAGAGCAGAAGAGTCACCCCGGCTAGGTTTAAAGGGGACCCTACATCCCAAAATAATATTCAAAATCCTATTTTATCACATTAGTCAAGCCAAATGAACTTTAATTACACTATATAAATTATTTGGATCTTGTTTCCTTCAGTTTTGGGATTCATAATTATAGCAAACAGGCAGGAGCCATTTTGTGGACACTGTTATTAAGGCAAGCCTCCAATCATTTCAAAATCTTGTTTGAGCACCAGAATGGGGGACCCAATGTCCATCCCCATGCCCTGGCTACACAATTAATGGGAAGAATGTGGGAAGAGCAGTGACATCTAGGAAGTGCTGAATGGAAAGTGAAAGTAATTGTCTGCCCCACCTCTATGCCTAGGCACAGAGGAGTGGCAGACAATATTTTATTGACAGCCGAGATTTTTAAATTAACTTAAACCAGCTATGAATGCTTTAATACAAAACTGAAAATGGATTTCATGTTTAATTTGAAAAGGACTTTTATTATACAGGTTTGTGTGTCTGGGTGACAGGCCCACTTTAAGAGGGTGGATCACTGGGACTGGTACTGCATTAAAGTCCCCCATCCAGATTGTGGGGAAATCCCCTAAGTTACCCACTTTCCTCAGTATACTCTGCAGGAGGGCAGTGTCCCCTGGAGGTGGGAAATAGACATTCACTAGTATAAGTGGAGTCGATGCTATGCTCAATTTAAGAATTATATATCTGCCATACTGGTACGAGATATTGGACTCCATTATAGGTATAAGTGTTTTTCGAGAAAGGATTGCCACCCCCCTTGAGTACGCAGTATGAAAAGTGGGATGCAACCAGTGTCTCCTGAGAGCCCTTACACTTTGCCCTACTAAATGAGTCTCCTGAAGAAGTATTGAATGCTTTAATTATAAAAAGAAAGGACATTGGATTTACTTTTTGGAACTTGAGGGCTGAAAGGATATATTTTGTTTACTTTATGAGCTTTCTCAGACAACTGACATGGGGGTATTAGAGGGGATTTTTAAGGGTTTTGGCCTTGAAGGAGTTATGGCCTACAGAGTCAACTGTTATGTTTATTCGCATAGACAGAAAATATATAGCATTTCATTCTACAGTGCAGTAAGTATCATGCTTTCATCATCTTTGTTCTTCTATTCATTGTTACTGAAAGGTTACTATTTAAGTTACTTACCTCAGTTGCTGTGGGTTCTCGTGGATCCCAACAACCCAATAATGATCTGATTTCCCCTTACAATGCTCCCTGGTGTTACATATAGGGACCCATGTGTCTCCAAAGTTTCGGTTCAGCAACCGCACTATGCCTTCTGAATCCACATAACATGGGCTACCTGAACAAAGAAACCCAGAATGGAAGATTAACACCAGGCAGAAATAGTTTTTAGCTATAGTCAGGTGTTCCCACTCGGGCAATATAAGGGAAAACATGTTTGGGAGTTTTAACCTTGAAAGCATCAAGTAAGTAAAACTTAGTCCCTGTGTAGAATATATATATATATATATATATATATATATTTTTTTTTTTTTTTATAAATCACAAGGGCTGCCCAATAATTCTCACCACAGAGTGTATTTCACTGAATACTCATTTGATTCAGACTCTTGCTTGGTCACCTCATACAAAAACTAGTCTGCAGACAAAAACCGTGACCTGTACTAACAAACCTAATATAATGTGACTGGCCTCCAATTTTTTCTAAATTAGAACTACAAACTACCATATTAAATAAGAAAGCTTTGTTAAAACACCAGATTCAGGCAAACAAGCACAGATATTTAAAATCCCACTTACTAAACCGTTAGAAAAAATATAAATGGAGCAGGTTATAACTTCCATTAAAAAGTTATGGTACTTGATATTTGGTTTAAAATTTTTTCATTTATTTCTGCAGAAATTAATTTTCTTTAATGAGATTGATAAGATTAATAAGATAAAAATGTAGGCAAAGGTAGGTTAAATGCATCGGCGTAAGTGTAATACTTTACCTTCTGCAGTAAACCCAAGCCAAGAGAGATAACTTTTTCTAGAGAGAGGCAGTGGATCTCCATGCAAGACCTGTTTCTTTCTTTTCCCCAGCTCCAGTAATTGTACTCCAAGGCACTGATCTCCATCAAATCCCATACCTATAGTTAGATTGAAAGGATTATTACTCAGACCTGGCCTAAAATGAACAGTAAGAAGTTTAAACACATACTTGGATTTCTTATTACACATGTATTAAAGCAGCCACACACGAGTTTGTTTTCAGAAATTAGGCAGAGAGGATGGAAGTTGTAAAATGAACAGATGTTCGGCTTTGTTGGCAGTGATTTTCTTGTTCAGTTGATTGAGAAGTGGAAGTAAAAGGGTGGTAGAGACTTGTTATTTAAGGCATATGAATCATTGGTGTTTGATTGGAACAGACAATGCTCAAAGGAAGAAATGGAGTAGTCAAAATGCCCTAACACGTCATATTGCTTTGCTGAAACGAGTTGCCAAAGCAGATAAATTACATTTTACCTGCAACTTTGTTGCTTTTAAATAAAACTCACATGGTTGGCTGGCACTGGGATCAACTGACTGTAGCTGCACAACCATTTGTGAGTTTTTTTGTTTTTTTTTTTAAGGGTAAGGCATTTTTTTAGCAGGTTAAGGCACAAAATGTCTCAGTGTACTTAAATATTAGAGGTCCTCTGCACTAAACCCACTATAAATATGTCTGTAGGTTCTGGGATCATTTCTGGTGTGAAGGCCAGTTAGCATTATTATATATAATGTCATTGTACTGTGTTTTAAACAATGATAAATCCTAGGGAGTAGAACCATAGCAATTTTCTGCCAGTGAAAACCAGACCAGCTGAATAGTTATGGATAACAGGGTGCAGGTCAATCTTCTGGATAGAGGACATAGCTGTGGCAGGAAAGTGGCTACTTTCAAAGGAAACAGTCTGCATATGTTAAATCAAGCTACAGGGGAGCTTCATTTAGATATATAAAATGGCCACAAGGGAAGCATTCCTTTTTCACAGAAGGGTGTGAGTTACATATAAGAGCTATGTGAGATTTTTGAGGCACACAGTGTCACGCCATGCCCAGGAGGTCCCCACTGCTCTCGTAGAATGCGCCCAAATTCCCTCAGGCGGTATTCTTCCTTTTGCAATGTAGGCACGTTTCTCTTATCCATCAGGATATTGACGTTTTAGAGGTTGCTTGCCCCCTGCGGGGTCCAGAAGGAATAACACACAGAGACTGAGAAGATCTGAATGGCTTGGATCGATCTATGTACCATCTAAGGGCTCTGACCACATCGAGTTTGTGTAATCGTCACTCCTTATCATTCTTTGGGTCCGGACACAAGGAAGGTACTACAATGTTTGGTTAACGTGGAATGGGGAAACCACCTTGGGAAGAAAGGAAAGGACTGTGCGAAGTACAGCTTTATCCTTATGAAATGTTAGATAAGGGGACTCACAAGACAAGGCACTGAGTTCTGATACTCTTCTGGTAGAAGAAATGGCTATAAGAAACAGTCTTCCAGGTAACCCAGGTGTCTGATATTGAATTCAACGGCTCGAATGGTGGCTCCAGTAGGGCTTCCAGCACCAAGTACAGGTCCCATCCCGCCACTGGGGGACGAAACGGAGAGGCTGAATTCCGTGGGAGAGGAGTCAGTCTCCCCGCACCAGTTGAAGTAAGAGCGCCACACTCTGTAGTAGGACTTAGATGATGATGCCTTGTGTGTCTTCAGCATTGTTGATATGACCTCTTCCGCTAAACCTTTACTCCGCCAGATGGATGTCTCAACAGCCAAGCCGTCAAGTGAACAGTCCCAGGTTGTGATGCACTATTGGTCCCTGACGTAGTAGGTCTGTTCTGGAGTCTAACCGAATCGGGCTTGCTACTGACAGCTCCTGCAGATCGGAGAACCAGGTTCTCCGGGGGCCAGAAAGGCTATATTACTATCACTGTTACTGGAGACTGCTTGATCTTCTTTAGTACTCGTGGAAGCAAGAAAGAGGTGGAAAAAAGTATGCCAGGTCGAACTGCCAGTGTTGTGTCATGGCATTTACCCCTGCCGCCAGTGGATCTCAATGGCGAGCAAAGAATTTGAAGGCCTTTCGACCACAGTACCCCTCTGTCTGCCTTCTCCGCTTGTGGTAATCCCAGGGTTTAGAATCAATACAGCTAGTAACCTACGGGATGACTCCACCCCTTTCCTTTTTTCTAACTTGTTTCAATTATTTCTAAATGGGATTTTTTGAAGCCTGGACAAGTTGATACAAAGTTAATTTGCTACACTTCTGATTAGGATTGATACACAGTAAAACTTCACAGCAAGTTCATCCTCAGGGAGCCTGTGGGTGTTTTTTTTCTTAGGGTAATTGGGTTATTTATTATCAATTGTCTTTTGATATAACTTTTAAATATAAATATTTGTTATTCAAGGGGAGATTAATTTAATGGAAGTGCATTCCTTTTCCTAAATTATGGTTATTTCCAATTTTAATGGATCAGTGAATCATAATTAATCTCATCACTTTAAATTAATTGAACACTCATTGATATTGATCATCAACTGTGGAAGTCCACAATCAGGTGGTTGATTGATCGACTGAATGGTGAAAGTGATAATTTTGCACATAAATTATTGATGGTATAGATAGTACCATAAGCACTAGCACTTTATATAATTTATTATAAACAACAGATAACGGTGGCATAGTAATTAAGTGAATCCAGGCTCCTATATGTTGTTTTAAGTACATTAGTATACAGTATTAAGGAATAAAGACATACGGGGTTGTTCCTTTTATTTTAATAGGTACTCTGGACATGATAAATTTCCTGGGTGGCAATGCTGTGGAGTTCAGATGGTAACCCCCCAACACAATTTCGTTGACCCAAGCATCTAGTGAGTAACGAATCCATGCCTCCTGGAATCGTAGTAGTTTTCCTCCGATTTGTTCTGACGATTCCGGAGGGTGCACTACGTCGTGCTAACGCAGATTTGTCATCGGGAGAGCGATTGTAGGACTTAGGGTTCTTACAGGCGGTTCGATTCTTGTATGTTCCCTTTTGTCGAAAGTGAGAACGCTGTGGTGAATTATGTTGTCTTGTACATTTCCAGCTTTGGCCACGAAAATGTCTTCCCCTTATGGCATGCTGTAAGTTGAGGATCTCCCTCTAAGCTTGTGGGAGAAATGTAATTTTACCGCCTGTTGCTTGCAAAATGATTTTTTCAAGTTCGTCTCCAAATAATTTTTGTCCCTTGAATGGAAAGGAAGTTGAGGTTTTCTTGGAGCCAATATCAGCTGACCAGTTCTTTAGCCAAAGTGTTCGGCGGGCTGTTAAGGATAGCACTGATGTGAGTGCAGTCATCTGAGATGTGTCTAAAGTGGTGTCACAAAGATAACTAGATGCCTCTGTAATTGCCTGTGCAGTTGCCAACAATTCCTCCCAAGGAGTACCTCCTTGAATCTCCTTAAATAGTGTCTCAGACAAGGATTGAATAGCCCTGGCCACCCATGCTGAAGCCAGGCAAGGCCGTAGTGTCGATCCCGCCGAAGAGAAAAATCGCTCTTAGAAACCCCTCTAATCTTCTATCTGAAGGATCCTTGAATGCTGCTGCATCAGTAACTGGTAGAGTAGTAGATTTAGACAGGTGTGACACTGGTGCATCTACCGCAGGCGGGTTAGACAATTTGTCAGTTAAGTCCTTAGAGAAGGGGTACAGACAACTGAATCCGGCACATCCCATTCATCCTGAATGATAGTAAGTAGTTGCTCATGCTCTGGAAAACAGGCTGACGGCTTAAGATGTCTTTTGAAAAGCACTGGGGATTCCCCTTGCTTCCTAGTTTTCTGAGAAATGTTAAGTTTCCAGGACCCCTTTGATAATGCGGTCAACGTCATGGACAGTGTCCCTTTCCCGACACTCCTCTAGTTCCTCTTCCTCGTCAGCAGAGGACCCGTCAGAA
>CM044445.1:78614967-78636287 GCA_024363595.1 Xenopus borealis
ACCAACACTCCTATTGAACCAAAAAGGTTTTGTTTTGCAAAGACGTTCCTTGCTTACAAGCGGAATATACTGACATAGCAAGGGAGGAAAGAGTGCTGCGGAGTAGGACAGTTTACTCATCCCAATGTCGCACTGGCAAGACCACCTGCCTTCCTCTGGTAGCAAGGAGGAACTGTCTGGGTGGAGAGACCAGAATCTTACCTTGGTGCGTTATCCCATGGAAAGGGGTTACCCGAGGAAGGGTCAGGCATTTCGGACCCCGGTTTCACCCCAGGTGTCAGTGCTACCCACTGACCGAAGAAGTTTCATCTGTTTCACTAGAGACCAGGTTAGGCTCCGGCCTCCTAGGAGCAGGACACTTGAAATATCGGATTGTAGGAGGAGTTAAGTGTAGGGTTAAGCCTAAGTGGGCAAGCAATACCTTTTCAAATTAGCATCAAGTGTCCTGCCTCCTGGAGGATGGAACTTAACCCCATTTGTTCCACGAGTCCCCCCCCTTTAGACAACAGAGAAAACATTTTCTGGAAAAAAAACATGGGTTTTTCATGGAGCTTTATGAAATCAATGCTGTGAGAAGAAATGCCAAGTGATATTGCTCTGCTTAAGAAATTTAGAATAATTAGACATTTCTCTGGCCAGTTCGAAGCAGTGCAATATCACAAGATGTGTTAAATTTATTTTCAACTGCCTGTAGCCAGATGAACAATAAATAAGACCAGCAGATGGCTCTGTTGTTTCAAGTTCATTATATTAGCATTTAAACAAAACAGATATACAGTGAAACTTCAATTTTACACGCTTTATTTTCCTGTACTTATTTTAGTCCCCCACCAGATTTTTTTTTCTGGTACCCTAAAAATCATGAAATGAGGGGGTGGTTTTCTGAATATTAAAAAATAGAAAAACTAATTTATAGATATGACAAAAGTAAAAGCCCTGAACAATTTAATTCATTTGTTTTTAAGGTTTATATTTCCTTTAAAAAGTGGTATACAGGCAATATGTGGCTAGTGGAAAGGCCAGCAATTATATTTGTGTAGAGCCATTAACATGCACCCTGAAAATGTAAAGAAAATATAAAGCCATGATGCACTTAACACTTAAGGGCCGATTTACGAATTTCACGTGAAATGATCGAAGTTCGATCGAACAAATTTTTCGGGAAATCGTAACGTGAAATTTGGCCAATTCGATCATCGAATAATCAGATATTCGATCATCGAAGGAATCAAAATTTAAAAAATTATTCGACTGCCTACTTCACCAGATTGAACCTACCGAATTGTAATAGAAGCCTATGGGAAGCTCCCCATAGGCTACAGAGACTAAGTCCTTCTCGAATACCATTCGTACGATCGTAGCGTTCGATCGTTCAAATTTTTCGGACTCTCTAAGGAAATTTCACGATTCTTTTGTGAAATCGAACGATCTGTATCCGATCGTACGAATTCATCGGGAAATCAGATACAGAGCAAAATGATAGCCTAAAACTATTTGATAAGCATTCGATAGTCGAATACTTATTGAATTGCGAATTTGGTAGAGCTAATTATGGGGAATAATAGTAAATTTGCCCCTTAATGTGTTAAAAGAGAGAGCAAAATAACCAGATATTGATGGAAAGTGAAAATAAGTGAGCTTACTTTTAAAGCAAATGAATAAGCCTTTTCACCAATACTAATTGACTTGGGATCATCGTCGTCTAAACTTTCCCAGATTCGTATGTCTCCATCACTGCCGCAAGTTACAAGAAATCTGAAAAAAGAAAGCACAATAATAAAGAAATTAAAGTAGCATAGAAATATGTTATCACTGTATCAATAACAATGCTGAGCAGTTCAACTACTAGGCTGAGCACTTGTGGGGGCAAACAAATCATTTCCATCACTGTATGCAGTACTTCTTTAGATGCTCCCAGCAAATGTCTGCTGTCTCCTTTTTAAAAAGATCCCACAAAAGAAAATATGCACAGCCTAAAAAAATTTTGTGAAAACAATTTCATCATGCATTGTGTTAATCAGGCAGGTCATCACATCCATATTCAGCACTACAGAGATATGTGTATGTAATTTTTCGGTCTGATTCGTATATGAAGGAACTGTATCATAACAGCAAGTACAGTAAATAGGACTGCTAAATTCAGTCAGACTGCACAGACTTAGCAGTGTAAACAAGGCCAAAGTTAAGAAAAATTGTATTCTTCAATTCAGTTTTTATACTGAAAGGAACCATTAAAATAATACATATTGTCTAAAATTGAAACAAAGAGAAATAATGCTTACTTTCCACTATCATCAAAACTGACATCTGTATGCCCCTCTGGATGGCCATATCGCATATTCTTCTTTACAGCTGGCATCTTCTACAAAAAAAAAAAAAGTATTTTAACGGTATTCCCTATTATAAATCTTATTTTTCACACGAAACTCATAGCAACCAATCAGCAAAAAAAGCATAGAAGCACAGAGCAGTTGGCAGGCACTCTTACCTTAGCCTTCTCTTCCTAGAAAACTTTTTATCTTGTGATCCAGTTTTTTGGGAGGTACAAAGAAGCAGTGACCTCTCCAAGGGTACTAGCTTATAAATATGCCTAGTTCTCCTTTATTTCGGATTTTATAACACAATGCCTTGTATACAAAATTGTAAAACACGTCTTTTAAGTAGGTTTAGCTATAATTTTTGTGTTCATTTCTTATACTGAACAATCTTAGTTTTGCTTAAAAGAGAAACAACCCCTAAAGTAAAAAAAACCCTACATAGACACCCCTGACTCCTCCACCTCATCCTAGATGCTACACAGAGCAATGACCCGATGTCTTTACTTACCCCTCTGTGCAGATTCAAGGCATCAGAGTTCATGGCAGCCATCTTCTCTTCAGAATCTTGCTGTCTTCCAGTGGTGATTCAACAATTTTCGTGAATTTCTGTGCATGCACAGTTGCCGCAGACCGGAAGACTGCGTGAACTGATTGGAACGCAGATACACTGCTCTCATTCCAAAGATTATGGAACAGCAGAAGAAGGCTGGCGTGAGCTCCGATGTCCTGAATCTGCACTGACGAGTAAGTAAAGACCTAGGGCCATTTGCCTGCGGTAGAAGCTAGGCTGGGGGGGTGGGGATGGTCTATGTAGGGTAGGGTTTTTTTAACTTTAGGGTTTGTTTCTCCTTTAAGGATATTAGGTCAATGCAAAGCTTTGTTATGTTGGCAAGTGAAGTTGTGCTAAAATGGACACATTTAATATTGCGTATGTAACAAGTTATTTATGGCCCTTGCATCCTGCATGTCTTTATCTCTGCTAAACTGTGTTTGCCTATTGACAATGTGGAACACTTGAACTACGGTTACCCTGAATATGGTGGTAAACAGAGTTCCCACAGAAGGTTGCGTCAATAGTTGCACTTGACGCCAAAATAACAAGTTAATGCGGTTTTAACCTGACCAAAATCCCCACTCCCAAAAATTTTAGTTGCAACTTCCACCCAACTGGCTAATGCACAATTGTAAATATCTTGACACATCCGATACAGTTGCCCAGTGGCTCAACTCCTACACTGGGAATAAAAACAACATGTAAATTACATGCAGGGGCTGAGCCAGGGAAGTATATCAAAGAGGCTGGAAAGAGGACATTAATGGTACGAGTGGCTCTCGGGTTCCACACCAACCCAAATTGCACAAATGTGCTTGTATGGATTAAGCATACAATGTCATGGGAAAACAAGTTGTTTTTTTTTTCAAGACGCATTAGTTAATAGTGCTACTCCAGCAGACTTCTGCAATAAAATCCAGTTCTCAAAAGTGAAATGGATTTTTCTATATTCAGTTCTATATCGAAATCTGACATGGGGCTAGATATATTGTCAGTTTCCCATCTGCCCCAGTCACGTGATTGTGCCTGCACTTTACTCAATGTAACTGAATCAGTCTCAGTGGGACTTGGCTTTTACTATCGAGTGTTGTTCTTAGATCTACCAGGGAGCTGTTACTTTGTGTTAGGGAGCGGCTATCTGGTTACTTTCCCATTGTTAGGGTAGGGACAGACAGGGAGATTCGGGGAGATTCTGTCGCCTGGTGTTTTTAGCAGGCGACAATCTCCCCGAATTTCCTTCTCCCTGTCTGCCGCTGTTATGTGCACACAGGAGGGGCTGGACAAAAAGGCAAAGGCGTAATTTACCGATGCTCTGGCCTGCTCAGTTCTATGTGTGACAGGAAAAACAGAAATGAGAAGAGAAGCTGCATGTGCGGTTTACTAATGTCTAGCATCCATATGAATGAATGAACCATGTCAATTATTTATTTGCTGAAAATTACATCACAAAACTGGGTGAGGTGGGATGTCATTTTAACATGGCCCCCAAAATATTAGCAAAACGAACTGGAAAAGAGCGATAGAAAAATATATTGTTAAAAGACTGATCATTCATGAAATATTACATTTATAATGCAGACGACTTTACAGGACATAATTATTATGATAATGCTTTAGATAAGTCTGTAAAAATTACTTTATCAGTTCAATTTACTGAGATTTCATATAAACTACTCTTCGACGTTGTAGTCTGCAAGATGAATAGGAAAACTACAGTCAAAAACTTGCAACTAAAAGCAGCACTGCCACCACGGGAGGAGCAGTCGTCCGGGTCTCAATGGGGTTTCGGGTGGCCAAAATGTGTTGCACTTACTTAAATTACAGGGTCCCCTGCTGTCAATGTGCTGCACACAGTCCCGGCAAAATACTTACAACTCCCGCCAAAGCGATAACTACAGGCTCCTAGACAATCCCACCGCCACAGGTCTCATCGCGCGAGACTTGCGTCACGACTACACGTAGCCGCCTTGTGGGACTGAAGATTCGGCGTTAACTCAGCGTCATGTGGTCAGACAGAGGTGCCTCTGTTCTGTAGCTTCTATCGCACCAGTTCGCAATGTTTTTGCTACCTCAGCTCGAAATTTCTGTCGAAGTCGTTTAGTTTTCTGCTCAGAATTCCGCCTCTGTGACAGGGAACTAAAAAAAAATTGTTACACGGTTGCCAACAGTATCTGTTGCTGTGGGAGCTTCTTCGGCCAATGTTCTGTTACCGAAAATGAAAGCGGTTTTGTGCAACTAGACCAGAAATTGTCATTGTTTTTTTTTTTGTTGTTCCACGTCTTGACAGTTCTAGTAATGATGTCACATACAGATCAGCGTTATGAAACCTTCAAGCCGTTTTATTAATTCAACACATATGTCCCGCAGTCCTGGGCGCTGTTCCAACCGGACATCAATGAGGGCCATGCAGCTTGTGTGAAAAAATGGCTTTATTTTAACACACTAGGGGGCAGATTTACTAAATTCACATGAAGGATTCAAAGTTTGAATGATTCGAATAAAAATCTATTCGACAGTCGAATTACTTCCACTTTAAATTTTTATTCGACTGCCTAGTTCGCCAGATCAAAGATAGAGAATTGGGTTTCATTATTTTTGGTTGAATAAAAAAATTTGATTGAATTGATAAAATCGTTCGAATAGTTTGATTGAATTTTAGCTATTTGAATGTTCGACCAATCGAATAATGGTAAAATCCTTTTTCATTCCCCAACTATTCCAATGGTCGAATTTGACCATTAGTAAATCTGCCCCTTGGTGGTACAAAGTAATGTGGTGGGAGGGCCCGAAGACGAGCCTTCAGGGAGTAGCACTTCGGAATGTTGGAGTGTTTTAAAGGATTTTTATTTTATATTTAAAAAAAAACTGTAAACAGACCCCAAATAACATACATTGCACCCTACATCTAGTCATAATTATAATTAATAATCCATTGATGGAGAAGTATGATCCCCTAAGAGAGAAGTGGGCATGGGATTTTTCAATTTTGAAGGACTTTTGCCTTTTTTAAGAAAGTCTGGATTGCCTCTCTGAGCACTTTTTTGTGTTTTTGCATTTTTTGCTCATCTGGGTGACCCGAATAGGGTTGCCACCTGGCCGGTATTTTACCGGCCTGGCCGGTATTTTTGATGGTTGGTCCCAATGTTATTAATAGGAAAAAAAGCTAAATATATAGGAAGGCCGGTATTTTTTTCAAGAAAAGGTGGCAACCCTAGACCCGAAGCATGCACTTTTAGTTAGCTAGCTTCTGGAAATTACATGTTAGTTCCATATTTTATTTGACTAACCTTTTGTGGTGGTCTAGTGCATGTGAACAATGAAGTTAGTGGTTGGGTTCTGTATTGCTAATTTTTATGAGAATTCATCAGAGCATTTGTAGTACCATTGAAGGTGTGGCAGAAGTGCGAGGCCCAAGAACTGCCAACTTGATGTGACATGTAGAGAGTAGGCTTTGCCACCTGGCCGGTATTTTAACGGCCTGGCTGGTATTTTGTGGTGGATGACCCCAATGTTGTTAATAGGTGGCATCCCTAGTAGAGAGCCAGACTGCTCGGTCACCTACCCAAAAGCTGCCTGCAACTTTTGTAACATGTTTAAACAGAATTGCCATTTCCTTTAGTCCTACACTTGGGAAGTTTGTGATGGTTGTTGTATTGTTCTTACTGCACATATGCGAGTGGTCTTGCTGGTATGTGTGTGTCATTAACAAGCAAATCTGGAAGGCTTATGAATTAAGCAGAAACTTAAATTATCTGGCAGCTTCTGACTACCTTAGAGCGCCAAACAATTATGACAGTGATAAAAAGCCCTTATGGGAGGAGGGGGTTGAAGGGACATGCCATCTAACAGAGCTCTTTGTCTCTATTAACATTTGCTGGCTCCATCTTTAAAGGAACAGTAACACCAAAAAATGAAAGTGTTTTTAAGGAAAGAAAATATTATGTAGTGTTGCCCTGTGCTCTTAAAATTGATGTGTTTGCTTCAGAAACACTACTATAGTTCATATAAACAAGCTGCTGAGTAGCAATGGTGGAAATTGAAAAATGGCTACATGGCACAGGATGAGTAATGGATAACAGATAACATTATGTTCTACAGTGCTTATCTGCTATCTGCTGTGTAACTTGAGCCTTTTCTCTTTTGAATGGCTGCCCCCATGGCTACACAACAGCTTATTTATATAAGTTTCTGAAGCAAGCACAGCAGTTTTACCAGTGCAGGGCAACACTGCATTATATTTTTATTACTTTAAAACAATTTAATTTTTTGATGTTACTGGTCCTTTAAAGCAATTGATCATTATAAAAACTGAATAGATAGGCTATTCAAGATAAAAAATGTTTTCAATATAGTAAGTTAGCCAAAAATATAATCTATAAAGGCTGGCCTGACAAGATGTCTAATTTAATAGCCAGAACACTACTTCCTGCTTTGCAGCTCGATGATAGGTTGCCAGTCAGTAACCAATCAGTGACTTGTGGGGGGTCATACGGATTATAACTGTTTGCTTTTGAATCTGAGCTGCATGCTAAGGATCAATTGCAAACTCAATGAACAGTTATGTCCCATGTGGCCCCCCCTTAAAGTCACTGACTAACTCAGAGTTAGAGAGCTGCAAAGCAGGAGTTGAGTTCTGGCTATTATGTTAGACATCCATTCACTTCAGCCTTTATAAATTACATTTTTGGCTAATTAATTATTAGAAACTTTTTATTTTTATTTTACACAGCCTATCTATTTACCCCGTTTTATTTTACAGTAAACAGTTCCCATAAAATCACATATAAACTGGCGTTATATGAAAATCAATGTAACTATTCACATCCACAGTAAAACTGCAGGAACCAAACAGCTGTGTAACAAAAAAGAAGCAATGTCTATCTTGACAGTCAGCTGTTAACATAACATATAACATATCTTTTCCTGTCATCACCACTCACTCAAACATTCAAAATGCATTCTGTGGGTGGGACAATAGGAGGGAAATTAATGCACAGAGCTGGGTCTATAGGTCACATGGAAATTAAATCTAGAGAAATATAATGCCCACCTAGCCTGCCCAGAATGGAGTCTTTTGGTACTGTGTTGATATTCAAAGTTTCTATGGTTAGAATGGACAAGAATAAAATGAAAAGCTCCTTCCAAGAAGTGGCACCACTTGATTGCTAAGAGTTCTCTGTCTCCAAAATAATGGTTTCTTTCAGAGGGAAAGCTTCCTGGAGAAAAAGTCTACTGTATTATAAGACATACAAGAGAACCTATTCTCTGTGAAAGGATTGCCCCAGTAGCCATCTCAGAAGCATCCACCTCAGTGCTGAGAGAGGTCAGGGTGTACTAAGATAGATGCGTTTTTTTCAATTGACCATTTCAAAAGCAATTTGTGCTATTGGTGTCCAGAAACATTTTCTTGAATAAAAGTTAGCAAAGCCAATAATTCTTTAAGGCACTCTACAATTAGAAGGTTCTGACCAGTCCAAGACTGAACAGATTTTACAAGGATCCAGTGAAGTACCTCAGACACGGTGAACCAAGAAGTTCTGTTCTTTCAAACATGCCCTTCTCAAGCTTAGCATAGAGCTGATGAGTGCCTCTCCTCAAAAAGACTTTTCGGAGATGGCTATTATATTCTGCTGTAGAAGAGGAGAAAATTGAAAACTAAAAAGAAATCTAAAGAAATCATTCAGGAAATGTTGAAAAGTAGTAGGGGCTTATGGGAACCATGGTAAACAAACTTTTTCCCAAATGCTGCAACTTTATCCATTTTCTCATATTAGCTATACCTCTACATTAATATTTTCCTAGAATTACAAGTTTAGCTGACAAAACCATAAATCAGCTTGAATTGCTTCTCCCCTCAGCTGTCAGCCTCTAGTACTATCACTAATACACATTTTATACACATTTTGGGACCTCAACACATCATCTGTTCAAATGCCAACTGGTATTCTTTTTTATGTTCATGGTAACTGTCAACACTTTTTTTTCCACTTAATTCTCTCTTTTTATTTTATTGTTTTCCAACTCAGGAACACAGACCTGATGTTTCTTCTTCTATCCTTTTCTTCTTTCCAATAGATATCGGTTATGCATTTATCAGTTACGTTTTATCTGATTTGTATAATTTGAAAATGCAAATAAATACTATTTAAAAGTAGCAGGGAATTAGATAGTCCAAAGGGCATTATTAGGTACTCATGCCCATAGCAGGTTGCACACCCCTGCACTAAATTATAAGCCTTGCCTTGACCCAGTTTAGAGAATGCTTTGGCTGAACTCAAGAATTAGAGGGGAAAACAATTCTTAATCACGACTTTATTGAACAAACTATAATCGATACAAGGATGGACTGCAACATCTTCCTTTTTGACAGAGAAGATGGAGAAGCTGAAGGTCTAGTAAAAGAAAACCAACCAATTAATTATTTTATTATCTTTAGTTCAGGTTCCAAGAGAGACACAATAGATTTTGCCCTAAACTCAAGCTCCTGACTGGGCTGTCAACAGTTGACAATGCTTGACAAAAGGTCGCATGGCCTGAAACGTTGCTGTGATGCCCAAAGCTGAAATAAAGGCTTTTTAAACACTAAAGTTTCACAGTTTGGGGCTGTTCTACATGCAAAGACTGTCAACTGTGAGTAACCACGTGACTGGCCTAAATCAGGGCTAACAAAATGTGGGTGAGTTGACATGTCTCCTGCCGATATAAAGGTAAGTGGGACAAAGGCAGACTGGCAGTGCAGAGGCTTATCAGGACCATAAGGTTGTGGTTAGGGTTGCCACCTTTTCTAGGAAAAAATACAGGCATTCCTATATATTTGTCTTTTTCCCCTATTAATAACATTGGGATCAACCATTATTTTTACCGGCCAGGTGGCAACACTAGTTGTGGTACATCTTGGTAAAAAGGACCACTTACCTCTAGACCAGCCTAGGGCCAACCAGGATTTTTCCTGATACATTCCAACTCTGGACAGCTTTAGATGCTGAATATTATATACATAGTAAGTGGTTGGTTAAGTATCTACAGCTGAGTTCAGAGATGTAGGGTTGCCACCTTTTCTTGAAAAAAATACCGGCCTTCCTATATATTTATCTTTTATTCCTATTAATAACATTGGGATCAACCATCAAAAATACCGGCCAGGCCGGTAAAATACCGGCCAGGTGGCAACCCTAAGGGTGCGGCAGAGTTACAAAGTGCTTTTCCACAGCTCTGCTTTTACTATCCCCTTATTTGACTAAAGAAGGTATGTTATTTATTACAATACACAAGTAAGTCATGTGACAGAAATTACATAATTGAGCAGAGACTTTAACTAATGCCAACACTAAGAACCATTTATGGGGATATAACTGACAGGATATTTTGGATCTTGTGTGATATGTATGTAAACATAAATGTGCTGATTTATAAACGTGGAGTTATTTGTGAGGACATTGTCTGCAAATAAGTGAAATTTCCATTCACAAGTGATAATATGGCCTTTCCCATCCCCATAAATAAATTGTTTTCAGATGAGAAACTGAGTACATTGCTACAATCTACCCCTCCCCACTATTCAGATGATGGTTTTTATTATGTCTAGCTTTCTTGCCTTACAGCCACCCCAGCTCCTCCTCCACCTCCTCTGACCCTGGCTCTGCTGCACTGGAACCAGAATGTGCTGAAAGAAACCAGAGCCTGCAGCTCGCAGAGTGACTAAGGAGTTAAGCAGAAGAGCCGCTGCCGTGCATGCCGGGAAGTGCCTTAGTCTGGGTAATGTAGTTGTGCACAGGCAGGAAATGGCTGCTGTCTGCTCTGACTTCTGCTACTTCTCCCGTTCTGCTGTCACAATTAGCACTTTCTTTGTCTCGATGGCTCCATAAATTGCCAGGCTCTGTTCTGCTGCCAAGGAAGGTAAGGAATTACTCTCTCCCCCAAGCCTGTCATTGAGTCCATTTCTGAGCTATCTATTTTCTCCCCTATTCCCTGGGAACACAACTGGGCTCAGTCCTTTTGCTCTACAATTTCCTTTGCATTATGTCCGTTCTGCTCAGATGTCGTGTATGTCCCATTATTGTGGATTTTAGCCTATTTTTATATAGATTCACTTCTCCAGCTGCAGTGCTTCTTTGTGTCCCAGACATGATCAGACTTAATCACAGCCATCCCTACAGCAGGACAGTGGGTAGATAAACAGCATATCTTATAGTACAGACTATATTATAATATATATAATCACAAATTAAAAGAAAATAACTCTACATTTATACTAATTCATCTTGAAGTTTAATAGTCACTGAGACATACTCATCTCTTGCAATACCCAGAGCTATTACTTTACTTTCAGTCTTACTTTCACTTTGCTGGGACTAAGCAATTGCAGTTCTATTATTCTTATTTCTGCTGTTTGTGTTAGAACTACAGTATCATACAGGTATGGGATTCCTTATTCAGAAACACTGTATCCGTACAGCTCAGAGAAGTACATCTGTTTTCAGCAATTTATTAAAATGTTTTAATGAGCTTTCCTGCACATCCCTGGGATGGACTGTTATGTGACTGAAGATAGTCAGGAGAGAATGTATTATGCAGAAGATGGAGATGTGCTCCTTGGCAGATAGGAAGTTTCTAAGCATCGTTATTTTAATTGATGAGTATTCCTTAAGGTGACCAGTGGTCACCACACTTCATTCAAGATAATGTCTGAGCTGGCAAGTCCTCTAATTCACTTGGCACTTATCATGAAATCGATAGACCTCATGCTGGCTGATTATAACTTAAGAAGAGTGTAGTACTGTGTTAGCATTATAATAAATAAGAGTTAAAAACTTCCAGCTGGCCATGCAATTGATTGCTTGCTTTTAGGCTATCCACACACTATAGATGCATCAGATTGTACCAATTAATTGCAATAAAAGTAGAAGGAAAGTCAATTGCAATGGTTGCTCCAAAGGAGAAATGTTTGGCCAATTCAATTTAAGGGCTGTTCACCTACAGATGGTCATGATCTATGCAATGTTTCAATTCATCTTTTTTTGTTTAAAAAAAACATCAGCCCTCATAGTCATCATCTTTACAGTGGCAACCATAAACAAACTAACTGCGAGACTTCAATTTTTCTTTCTGTTCATACTGTCTCCAATTTATCTTCCATTCTGCCTTCCAAATTCTGCCTGGTTGCTAGGGAAATAAGCCTTGACAGCTGGAAAGCAGTCTTGTATTCCTACTATTTCTACAACTACTGCATAATATAGTAATCTTAATTTGCACCATTCCTGTCTGGCGATCTTCGAAGCAGGAGTTTTTCATTTATTAATCTCCAGCTGTTGATGAACTACGATTGTCAGACAGGTTCACTTTCTATTCTCTGCCATGGTAACTCAGGCTTTTGAAACCATTCGCGATTCTGGGAGATTAATCGCCAGGCGACTAATCGCCTCTTCTTTGGGGCAACTAATCTCCCTGATCCGCTTCCCCCTGTCTTGCACCGGCTATAATGAAAAGTCGCCTGCAGCATGACACACGCATCGCTTCGTTTCCAAAGTTGTCCGAAGTTTCCTTGTGAGGCAACTTCGGGTGACTTTGGAAAACGAAGCGACGCGTGTCATGTCGTAGGCAACTTTTCATTACAGCCGGTGCAAGACAGGGGGAAGCGGTTCAGCTTTTTATTCCGTATCTCTACAGTTTGCAATTTTAGTCCAAATTTCCCTAGCAACCATGCATTGATTTGAATAAGAGACTGGAATATGAATTGGTGAGGCCGGAATAGGCAGATGAGTAATAAAAAGCAGCAATAACAATAAATGTGTATCCCCCATTTAAAAACTGGAAAGAGTCAGAAAAATAAGGCAAATAATGAAAAAACTATAAATGAAAAAATGAAGTTAACTTAAAGGTGAAGGTAAAAGGTGAAACCTTTTTAAAGAAGTGCTGCTTTCAGAAGAAATAGTTTTTACAAATAACTTTCAGTTTTCAATGCATGTATGTTGCAAAGTTCTTTTATTAGGCACATATTTATTTTGGGCTTGACTTGCTCTTTTAAACACTATGTACTATTATTTTAATGTATATAAAAGATGAGGGTCTTTCTCTTGCATTCTAATCTCAGCAATTTACTATATACCCATTCCTCGGGGCCCACCTTTATTGCTGTGGAGATTTGTTTTTTTCAGGACAAAGGGGGGGGCACAATGCAAAATTTGAGCACCAGTGCAAATTATGCCCTTAAGCCTTTGCTTCCCCCACGGTCATGCCAGCTTCATGAATGGCATCTTTCATGTTATTGCCACTGCATTCAAATTATTAACTTTAAAAAGAGCAAACATATTCTGTAGCGCTGTACAATAAATGGGTGTAAACATAGCTTCAAAACCAATAGCCATAGAGGGCTATGCCCAAAAGAGCTTACCAGCACAGTACTAGGAATGAATTGTTTCATGGACATGACTAATTCCCATGTTAAAGTCTTTAGGTGATAATTGCTTTTGTGTACTACAGATGTGTAACTACAGAGGAAGCATATATTGTTAAAACAGGACAATACGTCGAGGGCACTAAAATTGATTTGCTGTATGGCCCAGTAACATGCCATTACACCACTTGTGTGCCATAACCACAGTGTGCCAGTATATTTTTCTCTCACTTAAAATATTTTCATTCACTTAAAATAGAATTTTCTAATTTGGACAGGCACTTTTCACCCGGACAACACTTCCAAAAACCGAGTGTCCTTCATAACAAGTTTATTTTAAGATGCGCTAATCCATAAAGTCCTCACAATGAAGGAAAGTGTCACTTTGGCTTTGGTCAATTCTTACAATTGAACAGTTCTTCTCTTCCATTTTCTTGAATAAACTGTCACAGAAGGATTTCCAGCCAGTTATAAGCAACTGTTTTCTAATCTATCCCAGCATCACATGCCAGCTTTATCATGGCAAAGCCTAGGGAATCTAATGGATGTTTCTTCTCTTTCAGTAATAGACTGGGTAATATCGAATAAATACAGGAATCTTAGTTGATTAAAAACCGAGGCACCAAAGCAGTTTATTAGAAAGCTGATAATGGAATGTGGATTTATGAATGAGCTCAGCTCTTAGTAATATTTCATGAGCTATCTCTCCTTTCAGAGGATTTGCGCCACAGTGCTGAGGTGTTGATTTCATTAGACTGAAACATAATATTCACTTTTTTAACTTGTAAACGTTATTTCATGTTTTTTGAAATACTAAAAATGTACTGCTCTTATAGGTATATTCCTCAGTGATCAGATATGTATCTGTGCTTCCTGTATTGTTGTGTATGCAGATATGAGTGACTTCATAATTTCAATGTGCAGCAGAATTGCAAAGACCATTTGGCACAGTGCTGTTCAACTGAAATTATCTGGCCTATGTGGTGGAGGGCCGATTATGGAAGCCAGTTTGCCCATGCCTGGTTTTTAAACCACACCCACCTTAAAGAGATACTGACACCTGAAATTAAACTCTTTTTTTTACATCTATTATAATATTGGCTTTGAAAGCTACTTCTAACTTTGCCATAAAGTATTTGCATGATGCTTTTACATTAGCTGTCTGATCCCCCATGTTCCTGTTTGAGGGGGGCTGCCATATTTGTGCAGCAGGAGTCCGTTAGCATTAGAAACTGTAACTAACAGGCTGAGATGGCACAGCCAGGTTGGCAAAGTCAGAGAGTCAGGCTTAGGAACTTCAACTAACAATTATATACAAAAACAAACCTCTCAGCAAAAAATGATCAACATGACCTATAGGTAACATTTAATGTACATTCATATATAAAAAGTCAATATTTTAGTGTTTGTATCACTTTAAATCACATCCATGTTATGGCAAGTACTTTTAAAGGAGACGTGAAAACCCCCTAATATTGTAGGCAATAATTTATAATAAAAAATGGCTCCTTCAGTGGAGCTTCCTATAGATCTGCTTCAGTCCCTGTCTGTGCTTCAAATGAAGGGTAGGCATGTCCTAATGGTCCCTGTCAGAAGCATTGTAGGTGGGAGATAGCCAATCACATCCCTGCAGTCACACAAGAAAAGACAGCTGTCAGCTCCCTATCAGGTCAGCCTAGCTGCTGATTGGTTCCTATCCTACAGTGCAGTGTGCTGAGTACCACTAGCTTCCCTGCACACCCAGAGAATTCAGCCATCAGGAAGTGGAAGAGAAGGTTGGGTCTAGTAGAGTTTTTGATGGAATTTTCAATAAATCAATGCCCTGGTACATTCTTGGTTTTCACACAATATGTATCCACATTAATAGCGGTAGCACACCAAAAAACCAAATGGTTGGTGCTCATTGCAGGGATATTATTCATTATGCATAAAAAAAAATATGGCTCCTCCCCTATGGATAGCCTAACAACTGTCCATACATAATTAGCCACTATAAAGACCCACTAACAACTGTTTACAAATGCTAACAACCCCCCACCAGATCACCTCCCACATCAAGCATAGGACAAATAGAGCATGGCAGGCACAGACAGAGTAGCGCAGTAGACAGGGATACCAATCAGCCTTCTACTGAATATTTACTCATCTGCTTTGTCCCAGGTGAGAAATTGCTGTACTTTGTATTTGCCATTTAACCTATACCATATCTTCTTGAGACAAAGAAAATGGAATGTGGAGACTCGTGAAACCTGCTGTATTGTATTATAGTGTACTCACCTGGTCCTTTTTGCTGGGCGAATTGCCTGGATCCCGCCACATACTCCACGTTAGAAACTTTAATCTCAAAGCATTAGGACTGTGCACTTTATTTGCAGAAACACTCAGTCCTGTTGATTTCTGTTATAACTGCTGTAATAGGAGAGGTGGAGGAGGCACATATTTATTTTTGTCTACTGGCTCAATTTTTTTTTCTCTGTCTGCCACTTTTTTGTGTATTGTGGCGGACATTTTGTATTGTGAAGCCTGCCATCAATATAAAGGTATAAAACCTAATAAACATAGCAGCTATAAAGCAGCACAATATTTGGACTAGGCATGATTTATCGGTTATTGGTTGTTTTGTATGTAATCTGTGTGTTTATTGTACACCAATTTATGTTACAACACTACTGAATATGTTGTTGCTTTATAAATACATGTTAAAGGGGTTGTCCACCTTCAAACAACTAGTTATTTTCAGATAGATCACCAGAAATAACGACATTTTCCAATTACTCTCTATTTTCTATTTGTAACCATTTTTCTAATATTGAAGTGTAATTTTTCACCTCTAAAGCAGCTCTGGGCCAACTAAACTGATACATTTAATGGATACATTTCTTATCTATGTCTCTGCTGAGCAGAATCTCTGGCTTTTATTACAGGCAGCTATTAGAATTGATACAATAGTTGCTAATACTCCAGAGATGTTGCTGTGAAATGTATCAATTAAATGTTGCAAAATTGTATCAGTTTAGAGTCTGCACCTGAATTACTGAGCTGCCAGACAAACACCAGAGACACCAACATTCAACTTTAAACTTAGATTTTGGACAAACAGTAAAAAATAAATAATGGAAAGTAATTGAAAAAAAGTATTTATTTATGGAGAACAATCTGAAAACCACTGAACAGAAAAAAGTGTTTGGAAGGTGAACAACCCCTTTAATAAAGGGGCATTATTACTATTCATTTTTGTGTTTATAAGATAATATGGCTAATTTGCAGACATAGCTACTAAATTGCACTAGTACAAATTAGATTTTAATTATTGTATACAGTGTTTATGTGAATCAGACTTGTGTAAAAGACAGCTATGGATTATTAATAAATTAGAAACAAGTAATGTTGAGTAAATGTAGAAAATATGTACTTAACGTCTGTAAATATGTATAGTATTATATAAAATTACATTCTGGATGTTCTCTTTCCAGTTCCCTAACTGAAACTAGAGCAGAAGATCATTTTAGCCATTCATCAGACGAGAAGGTCTCTTGGGTAATCATGGCTGAAAATATTGAGGATAAACTCAATGATCTTGATGTCAGGCCAAAGAGCAACCGCAGTCGAAGTGCAGACAGAAAAGACGGGTATGTCTGGAGTGGCAAGAAACTTTCTTGGTTGAATAAGAGTGCCCACTTATCTGATGGGGATGCCATAAATGTGGTTGAAGATGAGGATTGTTCTTCTCAAAGCCAAGAAAGAAAGCATAGCTGCACTTCTATGGAAATTGATTTGGATCGAACATGTGGACATAAAATATTAGGTCGGTCTCTGAAACAAAAGTTGCAGGATGCTGTGGGACAGTGTTTTCCCATCAAAACTTGCAGTAATCGGCACTCCTCTGCTTTGACTTCCAAACGAAAAATTCATATAAGTGAGTTGATGCTAGACAAGTGCCCCTTTCCCCCCAAGTCAGATCTGGCTTATCGATGGCATTTAATTAAAAGACACACAGCACCAGTGAATCAGAGTAAGGAGGAAATGGTAATCAATGATGGCTTAGATTTCGATGGCAATGAAACCCAGGTTCAAGTCAAGAATGCCGATGGGGGTGAGGACTGTTTGTTAGATGGACATGCCACATCTTGTAAAGTGAACACTGGTAATGTAGAATCACTTGCCACCAAAGGTTCTAGAAGCATCAAGGAGGACAGTGACCTTGATTCAGACGATGAAGCTGTCACATTGTGTTCTAGTTCGAGAAAAAGGTACAAGCCAAAGTGGGAAACAGATGATGAGAGTTTCCAGGCAGAAACGCCACCTAAATACCATACACAGATTGACTATGTCCATTGTCTTGTCCCAGACCTCTTTCAGATCAATAACAATCCATGTTATTGGGGAGTAATGGATAGGTATGCAGCTGAGGCTCTCTTGGAAGGGAAACCAGAGGGAACTTTTTTACTTCGAGATTCTGCACAGGAAGATTATTTGTTTTCTGTTAGTTTCAGACGCTACAGTCGCTCATTACATGCTCGGATTGAACAATGGAATCATAATTTTAGTTTTGATGCTCATGATCCATGCGTATTTCATGCTCCCAATGTTACTGGCTTGTTAGAACATTATAAAGACCCAAGCTCTTGCATGTTCTTTGAACCTCTCCTTTCTAGCCCTTTAAACAGAACTTTCCCCTTTACCCTTCAGCACATATGCAGAGCCGCCATCTGTAGCTGTACAAATTATGATGGAATCGATGCGCTCCCTGTCCCTTCTTCCATGAAACTTTATTTAAAGGAGTACCACTATAAGTCCAAAGTACGGGTTCGGCGAGTGGATGTACCAGAACAACGAAACATGAAATGATTTTAGAACTTTCAGAAGCAAATAACACAAGATGTAGAAGTATATATTATCTTAATATTTTAACCCAACCCTATTGCAAATGAAGCCTGTGAATGCTG
Organism: Xenopus borealis; assembly: GCA_024363595.1. Taxonomy (NCBI): domain Eukaryota; kingdom Metazoa; phylum Chordata; class Amphibia; order Anura; family Pipidae; genus Xenopus; species Xenopus borealis. The sequence goes on from CM044445.1 coordinate 78,633,178, forward strand.
GCTTCCAAAATAGCAAATGGGTTTATTAAATACATTTCTCAGCCTTGATGAGCTCTGCTTTGCAGTGGTCTTCCCATAATCCTTTGTAACTGCTACCTTATTTTCATACTGAACTCATATTTACCTGAATGGTAGTTAATATGTTACTCAACTAAAACCCTTTCTAGAGAGAGGGACATTCAAAGTATATTGTTGGTGTCTTTGTTAGCAAATGTATAGATGATGATGAAAGACACTATCTTAGTTAGTAGTTACCTTGGTTTACAAATCGGACTTGTTAAGAAGCTGTTTTGCACTGTCCATACGATGTTCTTTTCCAACACCTATGCACTTTAATTTCCAATATCCACAGTTTCTATACATAGTGATGCATCAACACAATAGCAGTGTATAACATGTAGTTTTCTAAAGCAGAACAAAATAAATAATCTCAACAGATTTACGTGTTGCCTGGCAATTCAGTTTATTACTGGAAATTATCATAGATTTTTTTTCCAGATCCTTTTTTGTTGTTTTTTGACACAAATTTTATGTACACAAAATATGCATGTAATTATTGTTTTCTTTATGTAAGAAATAAGCAGATGCAAACGTCCTTGTTATAGATTTGCTAACATTTAGAAATCTCCTATTTGGATTCTCAACCACTTTCTCAAACAATTTGCTACTAATGGTGGCTACTGTTTTTCTGTATAAAAAGGGCTAAAATATTTTCAGTCATGAGCATGGATTATAATTTACCCCTCATCAGTGCAGAAGAGCACTCTCAAACACACATTTGCCATTATTGTTCAGATTCTTGAGTGGAAAAAAATCAGGATTAAAGGTTTTTCATAAAAAAAATGAGGAATTTAGTATAACAAGGACAAGGTTTTTGCTTATTAAAGGGATTCTGTCATGTTTTTTTATGGTTTACTATGGTTCTCAATTACACTGTTAACATTGCAAATAATTCACTCTACCATTTAAAATTTTATTCCTGAACCAACAAATGTATTTTTTAGCTGTAATATTGGAGTGGAGGCAGCCATCTCAGTGCATTGTGCTGATTCTTAGCTTTGAGAAGGAGGCAGTACTTCAGGATGGAACTGCTTTGAGGCAACGATTATTTCTCCCCTTTGTATTTCACCACTACCCAAGTTGTGCTCCCTACCCCTAGTGGTAGACATGAGAATAGCACCCAAGCAAGAAAACATTTGCTTCTTTTAGCAATGCAAACAAACCATTTAGCAGAGGTATCAGGTAGCTGCTATGTGGTTTGCTGCCCATTCCGTCCGTTGATGGACTGCTGGGGTGGGGGGGGTGATATCACTCCAACTTGCAGTGTAGCAGTAAAGAGTGACTGAAGTTTATCAGAGCACAAGTCACATGGTTTGGGGTCACCTGGAAATGGATATGTCTAGCCTCATGCCAAGTTTCAAAATTAAATATAAATTTGCTATTTTGAGAAATGGATTTCAGTGCAGAATTCTGCTAGTTCAACACTGTTAACTGGTGCCTTTAAAATACTTCCCATGAAGTATCACTTTTAAGGCCTTATCTGCTACCATCAGACAATCTTGATTAGGACCATACCACCTGTGTCTAACCTTAATTTCCAGACTTTGTAGGGATGCACTGAATTCAGGATCGTATATGCAAATTAAGATTCAAATTTAGTTTAGGATTCAGACTAATCTATAAAAAGTGGATTCGGTGCATTCCTAAAAATGTGTAGTCTTCCTCTACTAATATATGCAGCTATGCTAAACATATTCTTAATTTAAATGAAGATTAACTAAATCCTAGTATTTGTTATAGCACAGATCAATAATTTGTCTGCTCTTCATGTCATCATTCTCTGGAGGACAGAGCTGTATCATTTATTAAAGGAAAGCTATACCCCCAAAATGAGCAACAGTTTATATAAAATTAAGTGACATATTAAATAATCTTACCAAACTGGTATATATATTTAAGTAAATATTGCCCTTTTACATCTCTTGCCTTGAACCACCATTTTGTGATGGTCTGTGTGCTGCCTCAGAGATCACCTGACCAGAAATATTTCAACTCTAACTGTAACAGGAAGAAGAGTGGAAGCAAAAGACACAGCTCTGTCTGTTAATTGGCTCATGTGACCTAACTTTATAGTTTGTTTGGTATGTTTGTGTTTACTGTTGAATCATACAACCCTAGGAGGCTGTCCTTATTTTTTAAAATGTTTTCTATTTATGATTACCCAATGGCACATGCTACTAAAAAAGTATATTATTATGAAAATGGTTTATTTACATGAAGCAGGGTTTTACGTAGGAGTTGTTTTATGCAGTATCTGTTTATAGAGACCTACATTGTTTGGCAGGTATAGTTTTCCTTTAAACTTGGGGCAGAATAATAGTCTAGGACTGGTATTCATAAAATTTTATAACTCTAACTACTTCGGTATGATGTCTGAGAAATCCATCAGTTGTGTAGAACTGAAAGGGAAAAATATACTCATATTTGACACAGGCTCATTGAGTTGGTTTTTTTCACTCAGACATTCCTAATTCCACAGATTGAAAGAAACCATGATCACTTCAGTGTTCTCTAGAAACAGTCCCACATTCTCTTAGGCTTGCAGTGTAATGCTCTTAATTTGATACATTGTGATAGCTTCTGGGACTATAAGTGCCTCTGCTATCCAAAATAAATCTGTGCACAGAACAGACAAAGGTGAGAAAGGGGTTGCATTAGACTGTGAGCATACGGATGATGGAGAACTGGTCCCAGTGAGCATGGACCAATTATCATGGTTTCCTTACAATATGTGGAATCCGATATATATATATAAAACAGTCGGAAGGCATAGATAATCACGAATATAGGCAGCGCACTCCTGGGATTTCTTAAACATATGAAAGTTTATTTCTTCATATTGCTGTAATCAACGTTTCGTCTTGTGTCCAGAGCTGATTTATTTTTTGGAGTTCAGATAGTGTTTATTCACGTTTTCTACATAAGCCCAACTCAAAGGAGTACTCATATTTTCCATTTAAAGTACAAGGGAGTTCTGGGAACACTCTAGGGAAGTGGTCCCCAACCAGTAGCTCGCGAGCAACATGTTGCTCACCAACCCCTTGGATGTT
>CM044445.1:78636768-78650764 GCA_024363595.1 Xenopus borealis
ATATATATTTGCCACTGAGATCTAGATCCAGACTGAAATAATGTATTGTCTTAAAACAACAGTGTCAAAAGCAAAGCAACAACAAAGTTTGGCCTTTTCCAAGCATTTAATTACCTTTTGTCTGACAACACTAGACCAATAAAATCAAAACTTTCACTATTCTGGGCTACTAGGGCTTAATTTTGTCCATGCTACCTCAAATATGAATATACAGGTATGGGATGCGCTGTATCTTGTTTCATCAGTGACCGGGTGATCTTAGCATGGTTTTGACAATGATCAAATATAGAAAGAATCTAGTTACAATGCAGGCTGTAGTTCTTTTGCAGTGAACTGTTGTTTTTGGATTTGAAGCTGGTGACAGAGGTGCCTAAAACTATTTCTCCCACCTTTCATTGGCGTCAATGGAAACTGCCTGTTACTGCTGGTGCAGGTGGTTCTCAGTCCGCATATTGGAGCATTTTTAGTCCAGGATTTCTCTCAGCTACCAATGTTGACTATTAAAACCACTTGGAGAAAAGCCCTATATCATTTATATAAGTATTTGTAAAAGGATAAATGATGCCACCTACCTGATTGTGGTACACCCTGTAGCTACAAATTAAGAGCACTGAAAGGGTGCCTTGATCACACATACCTTGGCTCATTTATTTACAACAGAAATGTATTCTCAAGGATGAGACTCAATGAATTGACTGGGAATGCAATCTATAAATGAAATCCTATAGTCCAAATGAAGGAAATGGTCTGTGTCTCAGAGCAATGGATTTATTGATCCAGTGAGCAATACTTTCCTGAATTTAAACCTATTAAGCAATTGTGGCTTTTAAGAATGATGTCTTTGTTTAATGATTTGAAAACGAGTTGCAGCTGTTGTCCATCAGAGAGGAAACAAATCTGGCTTATGTCACAAGCCTTGTCTCAGACAAGATGTCTCTGAATGATTTCTAAAAAGTGGAAGCATTGTATTTTTTGCATCGTTCTGTTAGCTAGAGGGAAGAACAGTCATATATTGACTGGCATACTTTTGATGCTCACTTTTGAGTGCAGACTCCTGATATCATAAAAGAGTACAAATCAGGGATGGGCTGTCTGTAGCCTCCATGATGTTAAAACAGCTACCCCAAAACCAATCTTTGGTTGCTGGGTTTCCTAGTATATCATATCATATCAAGTACAACATGGATATGCATCAGGATTATAGTGTAAAATATTTACTTGTATTATAAAGACTGTAAACTTTAGATCAGTGATCCCCAACCATTGGCTTGCAAACAACATGTTCACCAACCCATCCACTGTTGCTCCCAATTGTTTTAGAGTAGGTGCTTATTTTTGAATTCCTGCATTGATGGCAAGCTTTAGTTGCAGAAAAACCATGTGTGCTGTATAATAGAACCTTCTGTAGGCTGTCTACATTACCGATAGTCAATCACAGCCCAAAATTGGCACCCCAGCAACTTTTTGCATGCTTATGTTAAATTCAGAGACCCCTGCTCTAAATGCTGGAAAACAGCAGCTTTCAGCATTCTTTCTCCAGCTGAGTTGCAACAGTGGAATTATTTGTAGTTCTGTATTTTTTTGAGTCCATAATTGCCTATACATGGAACAAATTAACAAACTAACTCCTGAAAAGAAATACAAGCTGAATATCACTTTTTATAGATTACAGATTTGCAGCCTATTTTCTCTCTTTGGTGTGCTTCAAACTAGTTTTCAGCAGGCTCAAGATAGCTGAGAATTGTGAAATTTTTGTAAGGACACCTCAGTAATGGGCTTGGCATGCAGACTGTGAGAGGGTCTTTTGGCCATAAAATATCTAATAAAAATACAATATATAAACACAAAATAAGACACTTTCATTAGGCTAAAAGAGTTACATACAGTTTCAAGTAGCCTAATCAGCTTTAGGGCAGGGGCACACGGGCAGATTCAAGGAGATTTAGTTGCTTAGCGACGTATCTCCTCTTCTTCTGGGCGACAACCTCCCCGAACTGCCTTCCCCCTGCTAAAATGAAAAATCGCAATTGCAATGCATTTGTGGCTCTTTGAAGTCGCCCAAAGTTTCCTTGTGAGACAACTTTTGGTGACTTCAGAAATCAAAGTGCCGCAAGTGCATTATAGCAGGCGGGAGGCAGTTCGGGGAGATTGTTGCGCAGAAGAAGAGGTGATTAGTAGCAGGTGACTAAATCTCCCCCGAATATGCCTGTGTAACTTTACCCTTAAAGGGACTGTTCACATTTGAGATATCTATCATTTCTATGATGTAGAGAATGATATTCTGAGACAATTTGCAAGGTTTTTGAGTTATTTATCATTTTATTCGGCAGCTCTCCAGCTTGCAATTTTAGCAATCTGGCTGCTAGGGTCCACATTTAGCAGCCATGCATCAAGACTGAAATATGAATAGGGGAGGGTCTGCACAGAAAGTAATAATTTGTAGCCTTACGAAGCACTTGTTTTTAGATGGGGCAAGTGACTCCCATATGAAAGCTGGGAAGAGTCAGAAGAAGGCAAATAATTGCCTTTTTTTTAAAAAAAATTGCTTAAAATTGCCCATTCTATAAGATATCAAATGTTAACTTAAAGGTGAACCACCCCTTTCATGTCATGAATTTCCAACCTCTAGCCCTTCACTAAGAAATTATAACTACAATCCTTCTGATAGTCAATGGCTGTCCACGGGTGCTGGCATTTTGTTCTCAGCAACTTCTGAGGCCCCAGGTTAAATATTACTCATGTACCCAAGTGAGGAGGGTGATATCTGTGAATGAGGCCACCAAATGTTTTTTCCATGGTTTTAGGTTCTCATCCTCAAACCTTGCTCTGTGCATTCACAGATTTTGCATTACTACTTGCTGCTTTCTAAATAAAGTGCTGTGCAGACTACAGAGAATACAAGGTACATGGGAGTATCAGTGGAGCGGTTTCACATCTGCTGCAAGGCTCTACTTACAGATATGACAGGTCATTGTCTGTTTCGAATAAGTACGGAAGCCAATGGATATCTTTTATAGACTCATTGAATTTTCTTTCTCTTTCAATTGTTTTACAGGAAAGATAAATAGCCTCTGCAATTATTTATTTATGAACCACTTCCATTAGGATGATAAATCAAATTATCAGCTTCCTGCTTTGCCAGTGCTCTACTCGTTTTTATGGATCAAATAATGTAATGACAAGTTCCTTCCTGTGAAACAGTGACCTTTAGAGACCTTGCCATTGCAAATGTAGGCAGATTTCCTTTCTCTTCACAGCAGACTCATGGTATTTTTCTTTCTGATAATCCAATCTCTAATAATCCATAGAGACAAAGCACTTCTATTCAGTTGTGCTCACAAGTTCACATACCCTGGCAGAATTTAAGATTTCTTAACCATTTTTCAGAGAATATGAATGATAACACAAAAACTTTTCTCTCACTCATGGTTAATGGTTGGCTGAAGCCATTTATTGTCAAACAACTGTGTTTACTCTTTTTAAATCATAATCACTTCACAAACTACCCAAATGTCATTGATTAAATGTTTATAAACCTGGTTGATTTGGCCTGATAACATGCACACAACATGACACCTGTGATCTGTTTGCTTGTAATTAGTGGTAATCGGCAGTGTTCAATCTCTAATTAAAGGGGTTCAACTCACTCCCAGCGCACACTATCAGTTTTACACTGTTGTAAGACACTGGTGATATAGGGACCCTACCCCACAATATGGGGAAAAATATATATAGGATTTCTACCCTACCATGAGATCTTAATTGAGTCCTATTAACCTTTCATGCAACACCTTTTGGGCCTCTGACCTGTTATAGTTATCAGTACAGTGCCATCTTACCTTCCCAAGGTAGTTTCTACATCTCATATCATTGAGGAACTTATTTTCCATCCCTATGCCTACAGCCCTCTAATCCCAAAGAGAAGGCCCCTCATATCAATGAGGAGCTTAATTTTCCATCCATATTGCCTGTAGCCCTCTAATCCTAAAGAGAAGGCCCTTAACAAGCAAGATTTCAGGGTGGTTCAGTACCTACACTGATAGGTAACATGCCTATAGAAATTTCTACCTTTCTGACACCTACAGTGCTGCCATCCAAACAAACCGTTACTAGGTGGCTGGCCGCCATTATATACTTGTCATACAACCTTAAAGGATTACTGTCATAGGGAAACTTTTTTTTCAAAACGCACCAGTTAATAGTGCTACTTCAGCACTGGATTTTTTATGTTTAACTTAGAAATCTGACATGGTGCTAGACATATTGTCACTTTCCCAGGTGCCCCCAGTAATGTGATTTGTCACATTACTGATGCAGTGCAAATTGGAGTGATATCACTATCCCCCCCCCTCCCAAAAAAAGCAGCCCAACAGCAGAACAATGGGAAAGTAACCAGATAGCTCCCTGGTAGAACAGCACTCAATAGTAAAAATCCATGTCCCTGCAACTCCTTCAGTTACATTGAGTAGGAGAAACAGTAGCCTATCAGAAATAAGTTCCATAGTGCAGCACTAGCTCTTTCTGAAAGCACATGACCAGGCAAAATGACCTCAGATGGCTGCCTACACAACTATATTACAACTAAATCTTACATGATGGAATGAATTATTTGCAATGAAAATTGCGTAATTTAGAAATTAAAAACTACAACATAAAAATCATAACAGACTCCCTTTAAGAGCCTTATAAAAGTCTTTTCAGTCAAGGCACACTCAACCAGAGCAGTAATTACTTTTGGGCCTTATACAAATTTGCCTCTTGAGCATATATGCAAGGTCCATTTTTTTAATTTTGCAAAATTCTGTAAATGTGTTTCACTCGGCTCCCGCAATTATTGGGAGGAAAGTCTTCCAGGCTGTGGTGTCTGCTATGACCATCCTAATACAGTGGACAGCCTTTGGACAACCCCATTGTGTCTGCACTGATAGGTTGGCCAACTTCATGAAAAGGATATTTTGTAAAATTGTTTCTAGAATACCCAATTTATCAGTGCAGTAAGCCCCACAGTGCAGTACTTATTAGATCATAGCTGACAGTTCAGTATAAGTCAGCCAGCACTAATTGTGGCTAGTTAGAATAGTTAGCACTTTCTCTCTCTTTACTTGTGAGCCTGTCCACTCCACCTCATCCAGCTTGTTATCAAAGCTGAAGTGCTGAAGAAGAGGTTGAAGTGCCTCTGTCTAGCCTTCACAGCTGAAATAAATACAAACCCATAATACCTGCCGAAGGAAAGGATTTTACGGTAAGTCCAAAATCCCTCTATCTGGAATATATCGATAGTAAACAATTTATTTTGGACTGTGGTAGGGAGTAGGAGCTTGAATGCAGAAAGTCTCTGAGTACTTCTTAAATTAGAGTTGCTGGTCTATCATTATAAAAGTTTATTTTAGTTAGGAAGAAACAGTGATAAGGAAAGTAATAAGGAATATGGCTAAGGGTTAAGCATTTCAGCATTAATGTTACACTATGGGGGGCATGTGCAAGACCTCTGTGACAGTCACATGCTCAACCTAAAGGAATAAGTGACTGGTGCATGGCTGTATGAGGTGCAGACTAGTTGGACTTAACTATTTACAGACAGAACAAGGGCAAAATATGCATCTGGTTAGTATTTTAATCCTTTTAATTTCACTAATAATAACATTCACAAACATTCATTTTTGGGAACATCAGGACAATGTTTTGGTATACAATCCAGGAAAATAATATGTAAAATCAGGGAATGTAAAAATGGAGGTTTCTTTATATACCTTTTAAAAAGAAACATTGCATGATGTACTGCCTTTTCCCATAAAAATTACCGTCTCTTTCGTTCCAAGCCATCCCTTTACCACTACCCACTCCACCTTTTAAGTTGTGAAAATAGAATCCCAGTAATTCAGGTTTTTCTTGTACTACAGTGATGTCTTTCAGAATTATGCTGTAGTTGGGATTTAAAGGACGTAACAGTCTTTAAAATAGGTCACCAAGGATAGGTGAGCTGTTTTGTAACAAGCTGTGTTACAGCAGAACCAAGGCAACCCTAGTCACCCTAATCCCATCCCACGCTTATCTTTCCTGTGTTCTGAGCCGATCAAATTGAGTTGCATTGCTTGTGTAGAGAGTACAATTTCATATTGCACAGTGTTGTACAATAAATGGGTGCATACAATAAATATACAAGAATACATATACAGTAAAAACAGACAATGACCAATACCTGAGGTAAAGAGCAACAGCAACTAAAATATATCTTGACCTATTTTTTCTGCTTTCATCACTATTCATAGTTCTGGGTTGTCATGGGGTGGAAGGCATAGGGCAGGACCATATGGCAAATACATTCACATCCCCATGTGATTACATGCCCTTAAAGACTTAGCTAGTAATGAACTCATATTAAAACCTGTAGTGGCACTAGCTATTTTTAGACTGCTCTATAGGTTTTGTCTGGGTAAGTTTGTCACCTTACAACCATCAAATCAAATCTTTATTTGATTTGATGGTTGTAAGGTGACAAATATATTTTTGTGAATGGAAGAAATAAAAAACTTTACATTTGCCAAGACAAATGCAAAATCATAACGATTTTAAAGGGGATATAAAGGCAAAAAAATTTAATCCCATTTTTACTTTCTTTAATAAAAAAAGAAATCTGTCCCCAGTATACTTTAATTTAAAAAATGTCTACTGGTTTTATCATAAACCTGACTGTATGCAGTGAAATTCCACCCGTTTTATTTAGTCTGACAGCTGTGGATAGGAAACTTCAGACAATCCCTAACTGCTCTGCAGGGAAATAATTATACTTTCAAATGGCAGGGGGGAGCCTTGCTTCCCAGAACTCAAGCAGTTTTATTTGTTTCCCTTTAAAGCAGCCGTCAACTGTGTAGATTTGTATCCACAGACCCGGGCAGTCTGTATATTCTGATTATTAATCAGTGTTGCTGTATTGGCTTCTATGACAGACTTGTGTTGTTTTGATCATTTGTGAAGATCCCCAAGCTTAAAGGAGAAGTCAACCCAATCGGCACTAAAATCCCTCCCCCCCGGGAGGCAACACAGGGGATTTTAGCTCCGATTGGGTTGACTTCTTCTTAACCTCCCAGCTAAAGCCCAGACCACACTGAGCATGCGCGTAGTCTTGGTATTGCAAAGATGTTTAACAAAGATGACAGTCCCCTGTGCCAACTTTGAAAGCATAAATAATTTGTTTAATTAGGCTTCTTCTATATTTAGTATACAAAATAAAACATTTCTAACATTACTCTATTTAATTTTAGACTTTATTTGCCCTTTAAGGGAAAATAATAATTATTATTACAAGAAAATCATCCAAACATTCATTAAACCCAATATGCTGGTTTTGCTTCCAGTAAGGATTAATTATATATTAGCAGGTATTAAGTACCAAGCACTGTTTTAATATTACAGGAAAAAAGGAAATTATTTAAAAAAAATTGAGTCTATGGTAGATGGGCTTTCTGTAATTTGGAGCTTTCTGGATAACAGACCCCATACCTGTATTCATAGTTTTCTTATATTTGCCTTATATATAATCTAGCACAACTGGTTAAATTAGTGTTGCAAAAACAAACAGGAGAAGCTAAACGAGTTTGGGGGGGTCCAGTTGGTACTTGTCAGTCCCCGCAGGATCTGGTTCATTTAGATAAAGCCACATTGTGTAAGAGAAGTGTTTCATTTCCAGACTATACTATTGCTGACATATTTCTCAGATCTTGTTGGAAGTGGAAATAAGGTGGTGGTGTTATCATCCCACCATAGAAATTGCTAAGAATCAAGGGCCTAAGCAACTGAAATAGCACTATATGTCATTGACATGGTGGTTCACCTTCAAGTTAACTTTTAGTATATTGTAGAAGGGCCAATTCTAAGAAACTTTTCAATTGGTCTTCATTATTTATTTTTCATAGTTTTTTAATGATTTGCAATTTTCTTCTGTTTCTTTGCAGCTTTCAAATGGGGGTCGCTGATACCATCTAAAAACAAATGCTCTGTAAGGCTACAAATGTATTGTTATTGCCACTTTTTATTACTTATCATTCTATTCAGTCCCTCTCTTATTCATATTCCAATCTCTTATTCAAATCAATGCAGGGTTGCTAGGGTATTTTGTACCCTAGAAACCAAATTGCTGACACTGCAAAATAGAGAGCTGCTGAATAAAGAGCTAAATAACTATAAAACTACAAATAATAAAAAATGAAAACCAATTGCAAATTGTCTCAGAATATCTCAGAATATTGTCTCTACATTATACTAAAAGTTAACTCAACGGGGAACAACCCCTTTAACGTACAGTATATGAAGTTGCACTCAAGGTGTTCCAGAAATACAGCTTCCTACCATTAAACAAACATGCATAATGTTCTAATTCTGCCATAAGTTGCATCAGGTTGCTTTTTATTGTTGTATATGCATTTAAAGATTAGTGGTCAGTCAGCCATAGCTTCCCCACTGGTAATTCAATGGAAACCCAGATCACAGCCTCATGCAATTTAGTGGTCTTGACTGAATTCAATTTGAAATGACTGTTTGCATGAGAAATCAGATTCAAATGGCTGCATCTATACCTAGAAATCACATTCATTTATTTCTGCTGACATTCTTGAGTATAATCATTGCATTGTTGCAGTTAATTAATTCTTCAAGTGGTGACAGTGCAAGTCAGCTTGCATGCAATTACACGAAATTCAACAGCCATGATTTCTGTAGTACGGCTCTAGGCAGACAGATGTTCAATATGAGTGGTAGGTCTGAATGCACTTAAATGGAAAACACTAATGTGTATAAAGCCTTAATTGTCTTTCCTTGATGATCCATTACCTTCCATATCACTCTGTGCTAACCATTTTGTTTTCAAGCAATCTCCACAAAGCAAAATCCGTTTGCACACCTAGTGCTTTCGTTAATTTAATAGCCAATGCGAATTAAGTCTCATCACAGAGGTTTATTTAAAATCTAAACTGCCATTGAGATGTCATCTTAAATGATAACAGAGCATAATATGATCTAGGGACAGCATTTTCCTATAGCACAAAAGGGAAATAGGCAATGTATTATTAATTCATCTTAATTACCCTAAGTCTAACTCCTACTTTAGCAACTATCTGCATGCAATGAGAAGGCCTTTGGAGAGCTCTTCGGCTTCTCAGCCATTTCTCTAAATTAGAACTACCTGCTATCCTGCTTCTAAAATCCAAAGAATGTGCAGCAGTCAGAATGCATTGTGTGCCATATCCTTAAGAACCCCTTAGTAGTACAAGAGGCATAGGATCTATTATCGAGAATGCTTGGGACCTGAGGTTTTACGTATAAGGGGGTCTTTCCATAATTTGGATCTCCATACCTTGTCTACTAAAAGATGATCTAAACATTAATTGTATACAATGGGATTGTGTTGACACCAAACAGAATGAATTATATCTTAGTTAGGATCAAGTACAATGTACTATTTTATTACAGAGAAAAGAAAAATCATTTTTAAAAATTTGAATTACTAGATTAAAATGGTGTTTATGGGAGATGGTCTTCCTGCAATTCAGAGCTTCACAAAACATACCTTTTATAATGGAAGGAAACAAGTTAACTCCCTCTACAATAGTGAACTGTGAACACATCCTTGAAAAGATTTTTACATAATGGAGTCCACACCTTTACATCTCACTAGGCTCGAAGAGGTGCTTTTCACTTATGTATTTTAAAAGTAGCACAGTACAATTTTTTGTCAGGCATTGAAGTGACGGGATTACCAAAATGACCAGTTACAGTTACTGGATCAGGTAGAGAAGGCATCGTACAGATTTCCTCAAATTGTGCTCAGCGCTGTAACAAAAGCAAACATAACCTACAGGGACACCACATCCTGCTTAAAGGAACGGTTCAGTGTAAAAATAAAAACTGGATGAATAGATAGGCTGTGCATAATAAAAAAAAATTCTAATATAGTTAGTTAGCCAAAAATGTAATGTATAAAGGCTGGAGTGACTGGATGTCTAACATAATAGCCAGAATCCAACTTCCTGCTTTTCAGCTCTTTAACTTTAAGTTAGTCAGTGACTTGAAGGGGGGCCACATGGGACATAACTGTTCAGTGAGTTTGTAATTGATCCTTAGCATTCTGATCAGATTCAAAAGCAACAGTTATGTCTCAGTTATTTCAGGTGAAATACAAAACATACTGGAGGAAAATTTGCACTCAGAAGCTGCGCATGGGACGTACTTGGACATTCCAACATGAAAATGATCCAAAAGAGAAGGCCAAGTCGACCTGTCATTGGCTACAGCAAAATAAAGTGAAACTGGGGTATGTAAACTTATGATTAGGGTCATTTGGGTAGTTTGTGTAGTGATTATGATTTAAAAAGAGTAAACACAGTTGTTTGACAATAAATGGCTTCAGCCAATCACTAACCATGAGTGAGAGAAAAGTTTTTGTGTTATCATTCATATTCTCTGTGAAATCATGAATTCTGCCAGGGTATGTAAACTTATGAGCACAACTGTATATTGTAGAATCCCTCCATTAATTTTTGTACCCACTATAAACACTACAGGGACTATACGTATGTCTGAAAGGCCCAGTGAGGGATACTTAACTCTAAAGTCCAAAATTATACAAATAAAGATAACATTTATCAGTTTCAGCCTCCTAGATACCACTCTTATAACATAGAGAGAGTGCTAAATGCTATATATGTCATGTTTGTGCCTGAAAACAATGTGCTGTTTTAATAGTGTTAGCTCAATACATACACAAAATTCCCTAAAATATCCAAGCAGCACTACAGTTTTATTAAAAGTATTTTTTGTTGATAAAAGGGTTGTATAATAGAGATTGCAACTGTGTTAAAGAAAATGTATGAGAATTCTCTTCTATGTGATAGCCTAGGTGTCACAGGTTGCCTGGTCCTAGTTTACATAATATATTCAGCAAGCTGCACCCAGCAGGGGCTGAAACTGTTACTACCTGAATAGGGGAGGAAGGAACAGATGAGCAGCATTGAGAAATACCTCCATTTCTGCCCAAGTCTAAGGGCAAAGCTACATGGAAGGATTTGTAGTATAGTGTCAGATCGACAGATTGCATCCTACAATTCTAAAGCAGTTATATGAGGAAAAAAATAATGGGACTGATATATATATATGTATAAAACTGATGTGTAAAGTACATGTAAGATTTGGCATCCAACACGACACACCTGTTGGAAGGAAATGCTGCCTACTGCATCTGCGTCCAACAATATAAAATATAATGGTGTCTTTTTTCTCATTGAAATACATGGATTGTCAGATATAAATTCTTGGGATGCACCGAATCCAGGATTCGGTTCGGGAATCGTCCGAATATTTCTGCCTGTCCAATCCGAATCCTAATTTGCATATGCAAATTAGGGCCAGGGAGGGAAATCACATGACTTTTTGGCACAAAACTTATACCCCTGACGAAGCTGCTGAGCAGCAAAACGCGTTGGGTGGTGTAGGTGGAGAGTATAGTTCCCACTCTTCCCAACGTAGCTAGGTAGAATTTCCTGGGGAAGGGTGGTATGGTGGGCACCGAGGTGACCGAGTATGTGTTATGATTATATCTTTGGGAACTCATAAGGAATGTGTCCATTCAACTGCTGACCCTTTAAAGGGAAACTGTCATGGGAAAACATGTTTTTTTTTATAAATGCATCAGTTAATAGTGCTGCTCCAGTAGACTTCTGCACTGAAATCCATTTCTCAAAAGACCAAACAGATATTTTTATATTTAGTTTTGAAATATGACATGGGGCTAGACATTTTGTCAATTTCCCAGCTGCCTCGGTCATGTGACTTGTGCCAGCACTTTAGGAGGGAACTGCTTTCTGGCAGGCTGTTGTTTTTCCTTCTCAATGTAACTGAATAGTACGCAGTGGGACATGGGTTTTACTATTGAGTGCTGTTCTTAGATCTACCAGTCAGCTGTTATCTGGTTACCTTCTCATTGTTCTTTTGTTAGGCTGCTGGGTGGGGGAAAGGGAGGGGGTGATATCACTCCAACTTGCAGTACAGCAGTAAAGAGTGATTGAAGTTTATCAGAACACAAGTCACATGACTTGGGACAGCTGGGAAATTAACAAAATGTCTAGCCCCATGTCAGATTTCAAAATGAAATATAAAAAAATCTGTTTGCTTTTTTGAGAAATGGATTTCAATGCAGAATTCTTCTGGAACAGCACTATTAACTGATGCATTTTGAAAAAAATGTTTTTCCCATGACAGAATCCCTTTAACAGTGGGTTGTTGATTTCGGATTATTAGGAATTTTGATGGAGTTCTTTGTTACTGCGTCTTTTTTGATTTTGAACCCTGAAAATTTGCTATCCTCTACCTATTCCGCCTGCGCAACTGGTTTTAATATATGTTGATGTTGTTTTAGGGACATGGTCCCGCACGGTGGTGAATTTAACACACTGTGTGTGTAGTGTAGGAGTTGTCTGTATAGTTTTTTAATGACTTTCTATATTTAAGGTTAAGTTTTAATACACTGTTGCGATCGTAGCCTGAACTGGCTGGCTTGCTACATAGTAACTGGACAGGTGTACACTATACACTCCAGTACTTACTGTAGTTATTTTGTTTCTTGTTTTGTACATAAATTGTTACCAGCTTGCAGGCTAACAGATACTGATTTCTAGGCTAGCCCTGAACCATTTCTATTATTCACAAAACAAGGAAGTTAAAAATGTTTTCCCCTTCCCACCCCTAATTTACATATGCAAATTAGGGGTGGGATTCAGTTCGGTTTTCAGACAAATCTTTTGGGAAGGATTTGGGAGTTCGGCCGAATCCAAAATAGTGGAAGTAAATTCATGAAGAAAAAATAGTTATATAATGAATAGACCTTTGGTTTGTGTATGTGTAAACCCTTGTGTTGTTGGGTGGATGGTATAATCACAGATTTGTCTACAATCAGTTTAAAGGACACATAAAGTCTATTTTACTGGAGAATGCCAAAATGTTAGACAGAAAACTGCACCCTCTAAGCGCTGTACTGGCATTTACCTTTATAACTTCATTTGTTTGGTGATCAAGCATACCCGGTAAAGTCAAATTTGCCAGGATGGCTCCATTGCACAGGAATTTGTGCAATGGATGCCAGTATAATATAAAATGTTGGCAAGGTGCTTTTTTTCCACAGGCATGCGCAGCCTCAGCGAAATAGACTTTACATACTCTAATGGACACATTGGAAAATCGATTCACACAACAGAGGTATGGACTAATAGAGGCCCACTCTAAAAACAATACTATGTTGCCAAAATAAATGCTAATAGCTATGCCATTGGAACAGGAGGGAATTCCTGGTGTGGAAAGTCATGTTTGGTGACATGTATGTGCATATTAATTAGGTCTCTGAGCTTGCTAATTATGTGCATGACATCATGTGCATGCACATAAATGAATGAGGAAGGCACTCTAATGCTTAGAATCTCTACATGGCCACTCACACTGAGAGCTGCTTCCAGGAGTGGGCAGTAGTGATGTGTGTGGGTCGATGAGCAGAAGGAAGAGTTCAACCTGAACCATCTAGCAACTGCAAACTATGTGTGGAAGTTAAAACAGGCAGGCATTCTTCTTCCTTCTTCATCAGCTTCTATGTACTCTGTGGCTTTTTCTGTGGCATAGGCTCCCTTTCGGCTTCGGCTCCCATTCGGCTTCCCTGGGCCACTTAACCCCAAATTTAGCAGCCCACCGGCATTTACATGATTAGTCAGATTTGCCAGTCCAGGCCTGGGAAGAATAGCTTTTGCTACAAGCACTTTTCAGCAAAATAGTCTGTTTCCCCTAAATGGAGTGGCTTTATTTCAATTCATAATTGCAATGTGGAGATGGCAAATTGCTTAAAGTGTTTGCTTTCACAAGCCATTGTGACCACATGCTTGCAGTTAAAAGTCCAATGTAATGAATTTCAGGTGTGCTTCAAAAGTGAATAAACAGCTCTTTGCAGCCCCGGGTGCCAGCTGTG
>CM044445.1:78673342-78688503 GCA_024363595.1 Xenopus borealis
CAGTCCAACACTGAATGGAGCTCATCTTTTTCACATAAGGTTCTGATAACAAGTAAATTAACTGACCAATTCTGTCCATTAAAAATTCAAATCTTGAAATGGAAGCCCATGCTTTGCTGTTTACTTGCTAATTTGCTCCATGGGTGGGGTGCCTGTAGGTTAACTTTTAATACCTTCTAGAATGGCTAAGCAACTTTTAAACTGGTCTTCATTATTTACTTTCATATAATTTATTAAATATTTGCCTTCTTTTGACTCTTTCCAGCTTTCAGATATGGGGGTCACTGACCCCATATAAAAAACAAATGCTCTGTAAGGCTACAAATGTATTGTTATTGCTATTTTTTATTACTCTTTCTATTCAGGCCTCTCCTATTCATATTCCAGTCTCTTAGGGCTGAACTCCACCAACAATTTTGGCGCAATCCTGCATAAAAATGCAGGCGTCACGTCGATGTGACAGAAATAAGGTAGATAATAGTGTTGTCGGATGGTGTTGCAGCTCTGTTCCGACGCGACACAACTTTTAGATGCAGATGCTGCACGCTATATCAATGCTGCAACTTCATCCGACATTTCCATCTCTTACCTTCCGTTACATCTGATGTAACACCTTTGCTTTTGCGCAGCGCGTCGGATTTCGCAGAAAAAGTCAGTGGATTTCAGCCCTTTATCAAATGACTGCATGGTTGCCAGGGTCATTTGGACCCTAGCAACCAGTCTGCTAAAATGGTAAACTGGAGAGCTGCTGAATAAAAAGTTAAATAACTCAAAAAACCACAATTAAATCCAGTTGTAAATTGATGCAGAATATCACTCTTTACATTATTTTAAAAATTAATTGAAAGGTGAACAGCCCAATTAATGGTAGGCAGGTAGGTATAATGTGTTCGTGAATGTATATCTTTGTTTTAATAGCAAAACCTGTATACACTATGATGCGCATTTTTAGAACATATTAGTTGCACTTACTAATCCAGTTTTTTCAGTGCAGTTTTTAACTATTCAGATTTTTTACAGGAGACCAGCACAGAGATTTCTGTTTGAGTAAAATATATAATTCTTGCTAGAAATTCTATAGCAATGTCATTAGAGTAGTGAAGAACTGAACATATATATATATATATATTTGCATTAAAGGCATTTTAGGTTCTTGCCATTGTTAGCCCTTTAAGACTTCAAATCAATGTGTGTTCGTGAGGTCTGGAGTTTACAGCTTCAGCCCTCCAAACTAATATTTACTCTGTACAGTGTAGGTCACGCTTATGGTTTGAATTGTATAAGCAAAATCCTTGAATGGCGCACACATGAAGTCCAGGTAGGATGACTGATGAGTAAATTGCTGATATTCTCAGGGTGATACACTGGCTTGGTTTGTCTGTGTTCTCTCCTGTACTGGGACATGCAGAATGTTTACTTTGCCTTTATGACATTTCTATTTTCTAGGTGACAGGCTACTTGGATGACTGTACTTGTGATGTAGAAACAATTGACCGCTTCAATAACTATGGGCTGTTTCCTAAATTACAACAACTGGTGGCAAGCGACTACTTTCGTTACTATAAGGTCATTTTTACTTTTTGTATAAAATTTGTAGAAAAGCCATAAAGTCACTTAGTGCCTCAGTGAGCACTGTATTTTCTGTTAAACGTGTGTCATGCAGAGGCTTGTTTACTCATTTGCTAACACTGGCTCACAAGTTGTGCACTAATTCAAAGCAACTAGTCAGATTTTCTTCGATTTATGTATCTAAAGATAATTGCTAACTGATAGGGCAGATGTAGCCAGTCTTAGTAAATAGTTCTTCCCTCTGTCTCAAATAAAATGGAGTCATAATTTCACTGCCTTAGTCACATAGCCATTGTTTGGATTTGGGTAAGATTTTGAAGTTGCAAACAAAATAAGAAAGAGACTGCTCCAAGCTCCCCCTTGTTCCAAGCAGCTCCTAGGGGCCCGGTGCTTAGTCCACAGCGCCCCCACTGTAGTGATATATAGTGGAACACAAAAATGGGCTGGAGCCTGGATGGCAATCTGTTTAAAAAAAAATGATTGTTGCAGGCTGTGGATGTATCCACCTAACACGTTTCGGGATTCACTCCCTTAGTCCTAGGCTGTAGTCTTACATACGCAGCCTGCTACTATCCATTTTTTCTAACAAGAGTACCATCCAGCTGATTTTTATTTTTTTTTCGCTAGGATTTTGAAGGCACCAGAACACCGGCCATTGCTAGTACTGAATCCTCAGATACAGGTAGAATTCTATTGTTTCCATCTGTATATCTGACGATTCCACTCTAAACGTGTGAATTGCAACAAACAATCTTTCCTGGAAATATCTTTTTTCAGGAAAGATTATAATTGTAACATCTATCGCTACCTTTAGAGGTCACTCAGATTTTCATCTTTTGTACAGTTTCCTTTAACAGGCTTCTTTTATTCTTCATAGAAAAAAAATCTTAATTTATGGAAATTCTGTTAGAGGTAACAAAACGTTTGGGTTTTATTTTAGGTGAACTTAAAAAAAAGTTGCCCGTTTTGGGAGGATAACTCTCACTGTGGTGTCAGAGACTGTGCTGTGAAGCCATGTCCAACTGTAAGTATTTACCACTTATACTTCTGTTATCTCTGAGATTCATCTTCTTTGTGTCGGTTGCACAAGCTCATTTTGGATATATTTAGCATTGTTTAAGAAATGGGAACATTGGTACACATTTTGGTGGGACTGGCCAGTTGCACAAACTCATTGGAAAAGGGTAAATGCTCTGCTACAAGAGATTTTTCACTGCAACATTCCCACTGATCCCATGGGAATTGCTGCACTGTCTTCTGATAAAAAAAATTAGCAGTACAGACTGTTAGCCAAACATTTGCTTTCTGCAGTGAAATAGCTAGAAGCTATAGGGAAATAGCTATACGTTGGTTAACACCAGACATAGTTTGGCAACAGACTCTGAAGAAAAGTAATGTAATTTACACAGTGGATCCATTTGTTGTCATTTGGATGCCATGGTCTAATTAAGTTGCTGTGAAACAGCTTAAATTTTACTTATAGTAAAGTGTTGGGTATAGGTCATATGCAGTTTATATTAGTGCCACAATGAGAGTGGGGCACTTCACCTTCCTTGTTATTTTTTCCTTTCAATTGTTTTTCCTTTGTTTTAGTTACTTTACTGATGTGTGAAGCATGATACTGTGAATTTAACAAAATGTATGTTGTGCATTTACATGTTTTCCTTTTCTTGAAAATAAAAGCTTTTCTGCATAAAAGAAAGACATTATATTCCACCCAAACCAATAATTAATAAGTGAAATCATACCCCCTCCCCCCCAAAAAAGAAATGGCAATATTCCATTAACAGAATGGTCCAAGCAGTTTGAACGTAGAATTCCCTTTATACATATGCTTTCATTATACTGGCCCATTTTCTGAATATAATGGCAATCACAAAGATAAGACAGGATTGTACATTGACTATTATTGTTTCTATCAAGAATTTGAATACAGTTTGCAGTAACCCTACTGCACTAAATTCCTACGGGAGCCACATCCTTCTCCAGTCATGAAGAAAATATTATTGCAGAGTGTTTTTTATTTAACTGTGCATTAGGCAGGGTTAGGTTAATTTCCTGTTAATTTGAGGCCTTGGACCCCAAGACTTGTAAAGAAGGAGAATCTCAGAAGTGTGCAAGACATTGTGGGAATGTAGTCTTAGCTGTTGGGGTTTCAAATGTGCACGTAGTCAGGAACAGCAGTGGAGAGAATCTAAAATGACAGACAGGTGCTGCAAATTTTCATTGCGTATAGTGTTAATTGCTAAAAAGTACTTTGGGTAAGAGGATATTTACCTTTTTTAAAGGTTTTAATTAATCTATTCGACCATTTACATACGTTTTCAGTGTGGTTTCCATACAAAAAAACCCAGCATTTTCAATATACAGTATCTACTAGAGAAGGTAATGCTGAATATGTACAAAATATATATATATATAGATAATTACCAATGTTTTTATTTTATCCTAAGAACTGTATATTGCTAATTTTCACCCAACAGGGTGACAAAGCATGCTTGTTGTATTGCTTCACTGTCTGAGGGGAGGGAGATGGAGTTGCAAGTGGACAAGGGGTCAGGCGTGCTGCAAGCTGTCATATGTGGTGCCACTGTTTACACTGGTACTTTAGCCTGTCACAGCTGTGCAGCACTCTAAGGTCAGTATGGCATTTGGGTAGCATGCCCCCACCTGCTACAAGTAAAATGTAATGGAAAAAAAATACATTCTGGCTTTATATTACAATGTTTATTGCTTTAATTTAACTTGACATCATTGTATTTTTCCAGGATGAAGTTCCAGGACTTAAACCTCCAGGATTTAAGGTATTTGCCCCTTGTTTTCAAGCAGTTAACAGGCTTGAAAATCCACTTCATCTTTTGTACCAGAGCAGCAACATTACTGTGTGTCTTTAAAGAGGTCTTACAATTGACAGACACATTATTCCCCACCATTGTGTGAACTTTCTAACAGAAGATAATATATAATTTATTTTGTTTTCCCTTGGACTAGAGGACACCTTCACAGTTGTTCTGCACAGTGGCACTGATCCATTGATCTGCCACATCTATTGTGGTTTATTTTTAAAGCATATATAGTTCTGATATATGTACAGCAAGTAGCAAGATTTGTACTAGCATTTAGGCCAATATCTTACTGCATGACTTCCTCATGGTCAAATACAAGAGGTCCTCTGCACTCAACCCATTATCAATATATTTAAGACATTTTGCACATACAGCTACTAAAAAATGCCCTACCCTTAAACAAAACAGGGACTGTTTGTCCATATATTGCAATATATTTAAGCTGGCCAACTACGTCAGTCTTCCCATATCTGGCCAGTCCTACGCTCAATTTTCATCTGATTCATTAAGAATTCTATTGCTCCGTTATACATTTTACAAAGAGACTAAGTTTTACCTACAACTTACTAGCTACTTTCAAAGTAAAACTCCCAATCTTGGTTGCTCTTTTATTAGACACCAGTGGGATCACCTGACTATAGCTGGGAAGGGTGGGGGCTACAACTTGGAGCTGGTCACTGCTCCAGTATAACTACAACAAACAAGAAAAAGTTGTGCTCACCACTAATTTTTAAAACCATTAGGCGGGGGTGCAATGAGGCTGTGACCACTAATTTAAAATTAGTGGTGAGCACAACTTTTCCTTGTTTGTGACTTCCTAATGGTGATATTCCACCAAATGAAACATGTTGCAGGTGTCATCCACAACACTTGTTGGTTGTTCTTGGTGACAATGGCACAAAGCAGCCTTGTTGTCACATGCAGATATATGTTTTTCAGAGAGCACCCAGTTAGATGTTAAACAGAAGACTTTTTTTTTCAGTTTATTTGAATAACCATTCCTTTGGGCCAGTTAGCGGCAGAACACAGTTAACCTGTGAGAACATCAGTTATGATGACTTTGGGGGCTTCTCTGCTGGCCTGCTTTATACATCTCCAACAGTGCATTCTGGTGAGAATGAGAGCATCCACTGATGTTTGACTTCACAGACCTGGTGACAAGATTTGTGCAGTTTGATCATCTGTATGAATTCCCAAACCACACAATTATGCACTACTTTGACAATCGGGGAAAATGATCCACATCTTTAGAAACTGGCTTGTGTGCCAGGCCTATTGTTTACTTGTGTTGATACAACTGAACAACTCCTGAAATTAATTTGAAGTGCACATTAGTACTGAGGGCATGGTTCAATTAAGTGTTATTTTAAATGTGATTGTGTTATTTTAAATGCTATAGTGTTATTTATATTTATTTGCAGTACACAGAAGAAGCAAATAAAGCAAATCATGTGCATGAAGAGGTAGATGACTGTGAAAAGGAGAAAAGACTAAGTGCTGTTGATGAATCTCTAAGGTATTAGACATTGTATGAAACGTGGAAGGGTTTATTTTTTTTGAACCATAATAAACGTGTGTGTTCTCACTCTTCACAGTGTGGAGGCTCAGGAAGCCATGTTAAAGTGGAATCGACATGATGACTCCTCGGATAACTTCTGTGAAGTAGATGGTATTCAACTTTTATTCCCCTTAAGAGTTGTGTTTTTAAAAATAAAGAACCATATTGATTGTTTAATTCCTATTAAAGACATACTGACACCAGAAAGGAAATCATTTTATTACATATATCCTTTGCATCTCTTTGCATGCTATTTATAAGTTTTCCATAATAGTATTTGCCCGATGCTTTTTACCCATCTGATCCCCTATGTTCCTCTGTGAGAGGGCTGCAATATTTGTGTCTTAGCAATCTGTTTACATTTGAAACTCTGACACGTTGAGAAGCAACAGTCCGATTTGCAAAACAGTCAGGTTTAGGAACTTCAATAACAATATTGCACCTAACATGGGGAATAGAATGAACAAAGGATAAATAATTAAACAGGAGTATTAGAGGACCCAACTTGTAAAACAAGTAACATAAGAGAGACCACACATTATCATTTATTTATGTTACAGGTACTTGTGGCCTTAGAAAAAGAAATGATTTTGTGAATGTTGTTTCCTTTGATTGGTTAGCACAGCAGAAATATGATTGGGCATAAACTGGCCAATAAGCTGCACCTGCACAGCAGCTGTGTCCGCTTCCTTTCATGTGGTTTTGTTAAAATACCCCTAGATCAATGTGCAAATGCAGTGGGTAGAAAGCGGTAATGCAATATAATACATTCACACACTGTTCACATTTACTGTGAAGTACTGGCACTCATCACGTTCACAAACAGAAGTCCACTGTAGTACATAACAGATGGAGGGACACAGGATCAGGAACTTTGGCATGCATACATACCTGACAACAGGGCCCTCCTCTCCAAAAGTTCCTTGCACTCAAGGAATAAATGAAGTAGGTTTTTTTTCTGGCCAGCTAAAGATTCTGTTGCCTTTAACTATTAATGGTGTGACCCAACGGGTAGTAGTTAAGAGTAAAAAAACACAGGTTCGTCAAGTTAACCCCTTCCGCATAGATAATTCCATACCTACTTTGTAGTTCAAACACTGAAAGGCCATATAAAAAACTGCAATTGAAAAAGTCATGTGATCTGCATTGTTACTTTATGCATTATGGCAGCCATCTTGTATTGTTTCACTTGCTAAGCAATAGGTCTGTATCGAAACTTTGTATTTAACTGTACAAATTAGGAATGTCTGCTTATAACATAAGAACTTTTCTTCACTGATTTTCTAGATATAGGTGATACTATGGGGCAGCATAAAGTATTGCTAATGTCTTTTTTTTTTTTCCTCTCAGATGAAGAGTCTCCAGATGCAGAATATGTAGATTTGCTAAAAAACCCTGAACGCTACACTGGTTACAAGGGAGCTGATACATGGAGGATTTGGAATAGCATATATGAGGAAAACTGTTTCAAGTATGTATGGGATGTGTATCTATAACAATTACGTTTTGGTTCAATGTGTCTAAAAGTGGGTATTACTGTTCATAAAATTCTTAAAAAAATAGTCCAAAAGTTAATTCACTGGTGTAGACCTTTGATACTAAATGTTTTGTAGTGAGTTTTCTCTACATTCTTTAACAGGTTAGTAAGTGAAGCTAGCGGGACTACAAATGAAGTTGTATATTACCTTCACTTGATTCACATAAACTTACTTTTGCAAAGCAGCAAGTACCTGAATATTTTGGTCATTAAATCCACACAGGAGAGTTTTCTGGTCCAAATGCACCCTCTGTATATGGTGACAGATACCACTCCTATCAGTGATTGCACTTGCAAGGTGACGTCTGGCAGAGTTGTTCCCAGTTACTAATGACCATTATATATATATTTTTTTTTCAACAGACCAAAAGCAGTTCAGAGACCTTTAAATCCACTGACATCATCACGAGGTACGGGCCCCTAGCTGTTTATTTTACTTGCAACTTACTTGCTGCTTTCAAAGTAAAACTCCCAAACACTCTTGGTTTCCTTTTTATTAGACACCAGTGGGATCACTTGACTATAGTTGGAAACTGGTGGGAGCTACAACATGGAGCTGGTCACTGCTCTTGTATACCTTTTTCATGCCTAAAAGATGTTGCTTAAAAGTATTGGGGGGGGGGGTAACCAAATGTTAGGCACAACCCACATGATTATAATCAGTTGCACAGTTGAGCAAAAGGCAATGTTTTAAGCAAGAAACAGTCTTTTTCACTATAATGCACATACACTGGCCTGGGGCTATTGAAG
Source organism: Xenopus borealis (assembly GCA_024363595.1). NCBI lineage: Eukaryota > Metazoa > Chordata > Amphibia > Anura > Pipidae > Xenopus > Xenopus borealis. Next base: position 78,681,603 of record CM044445.1, read on the forward strand.
CTGAAAATGAAGGTTGCTTGTGATGGTGGCTGGTAAGTACCCTAGTCTGGTACAGTTTTTTGCTAACTGGTAAGTGATTATAATGCCTTGGGGGTAGAGCCTAACATTTAAGAAAACTCTCTTAATGGATCTTTGGAACTTCATACCTTAAGTCTACTAGAAAATCATTTAAACATTAAATAAATCCAATAGCCTCCAATAATGATTTATTGTATCTTAGGATCAAGTACAAATTACTGTTTTATTACTACAGAGAAAAAGAAAATCCATTTTTAAAAATCTTGAATTGTTTGGATAAAATGGAGTCTATGGGAGACAGTCTTTCCATAATTCGGAACTTTCTGTAGAACGGCTTTCCAGATAACTGATCCCATACCTGTATAAAAAATGTGTTCAAAATGACATAATGTTTGCAACATTATCTGACTGATGTATTTTTGTTTTCATTGCAGGAGAAAATGAAGGTAAGAGCTTTATATCTTTATCATTTCTAATGCACTTTATGATGCAATTTGTGCTCTTATATATAAGCAGCTCTGTTGAGCACTTCCTTGGGCTCTTGGATTTTAAAACCCTTTAAAACTCTTAAATGGAAATGTAAACTCAGAAAACTGAATGAAAAAAGCTCAGAGTACATTAGCAGTATACATTTAATTATTTTCTCTAGTTTTCAAGGGATTGACTAAATTGCCGCCTGCTGGTCATTTTGGCCAACTGGCTGCAGTTTTGCAGAAAATGTATTTCCTGAGGAAAGTAACGTTTTGTGATATTACTCTTCTTTAAATTTCCCTTTTACTAATGCATAATGGAATGTTGCTTAGAATTTAACTTTTACAATACACTTTGATGTGTTAAAAATAATCAAGACAAAATATTAAATAATTCCAGACATGCAAAATGAATTAACTGTCATTGATCCACTTTTAACTAAGCAAAGAAAGCGGATTTTAATATATGAAAATGGTTACATTCTGTATTTCTTTTCCCAACACTTATGTTTTCCATTCATGTGTTATTCCTTGTTCCTTGTTTTCTGGCTCCATCCACAGCTTTTTTTTCTTTTTTTTTTAGCTGGCTATATGAAAAATGAGGTTAAAAACAAGTTTACGTTGAGGGTGTGTCTATAATATGTTGGATCATAGTGTGGTGTAGGCCAATCATCCTTAATTCTAGTTTCTTTTCATTGATGATTCACACTTTTCATTTTTATGTGAGGGAACTTTGTTAGCGGCTGGCAAATTTGCTATTGTAATTACAATGGCTCCTCTATTGTTTGCAGGCAATATGTTTTACAACTGGCTGGATGGTAAGTTTGTTTTTGTTTTTTTATTATTTCTTTCCTGTCTTTTAGAAAAGGTACATTGTGTTTGGCAGGCTTTGCTGCCTCTCCTATGAAACATTAAACTTCCTTTATTCTTTTGATCATTTTATGCAAATTGTTATTTCAGGTCTGTGTGTAGAGAAAAGAGCATTTTACAGACTTATTTCTGGATTACATGCCAGTATCAATATTCATCTGTGTGCAACATACCTGCTGAAAGGTAAAACATTTTATAGTGTTATTATATAGTTATTATATATATAGTGTTATTATATAGTCCCAGGCCTCCATACTAGAGAAGTGTTAAGAAGAACTAAACCCTCTGTCGGCCTCCATCTCCCCCTCCATGCTCCCTCCCTGCAACTTCTACTTCACTGAAAACTGTCCCTGTATGAGCAAGGAGATGAAAGCCACGTGAATGTTGTTGAGGTTTGTGGGAGGGTTTAGTTCTTCTTTAATATGTGAAACTGCTTGTTCTATTTTCAGTAAAGTTACTTCCTGCATGTTTTCTCCACAGCATTTCTGATTCCTTTCAAAACACTCAGAGGGTGCTGTGATTGGAAAACGGCATTTTCCACTTTTCTCTGGGAAAAACTCTTGATTTTATGCATGTTTACTATTATGTTTTTTAGACACTTGGATGGATAAGATTTGGGGTCACAATGTGGCTGAATTTCAGAAGAGGTTTGATGCTACCCTCACCCATGGTGAAGGCCCGAAGAGGCTGAGGAACTTGTATTTCATCTATCTAATAGAACTGCGAGCCATATCCAAGGTCCTTCCTTTCTTTGAACGTTCTAACTTTCTACTGTACACTGGAAATGAAACTAAAGACAAAGAAACCAAAAAGATACTGTTGGATGTCCTTCAGGATGCCAGGTAAGTTTTTAGTTAATAAACATGAGGGCGAAAACAAATACTTTCATAACTGGTTAGCAGTAACCAGTGTCCTTTCAACAGTCCTTTCCCATTTCAGTGTTTTGCTGCCTTACATGCAACAGTGGCAATGAATACAGTTGTACTGATGTGGCCACCTGCTAATCCATGTGTGATTACAGAGCGGTTGTAAGGGGATGTCCTAGAGAACTGACGTAGAATTTTATAACCTTAGCCCTGAACACAGTTGTGCCCAACTATACTGCTTTGTAGCTGATTCTTGTTCCCTTTTGGTGTGACCCCATCACCTGGAAAGAAAAGCAAAATACAGGTATGGGACATATTATCTGGTATCCAGTTGTCCAGAAAGTTCTGAATTATGGTATGGCCATCTCCAATAGACTCCATTTTTTCCAAAAGTTTTTTTTCTCTAATAATAAAACAGTACCTTGTACCAACCTGTTACGTTTATTTAATGTTTACATGATGTTCTAGTATACTTCAGGTATGAAGAACCAAATTATGGGAAGATCCATTATCTGGAAAACCCCAGGTCACAAGCATTCTGGATAAAAGGTCCCATACCTGTACTGCCAACTTCCAACCCCACTGGGGTATAAGCTACAGCAGCGTATTTTGGCTTTCTGAGAACACATGCACATTTTACAACAGCAGACACTGTGTGGGTTTGTGAGGGTCTCGTTCTGCACTTTAGTATTAGCAATAGCGTGAGACTGCACACTTATTTATCTTCTGAACCCTAAGTCGTATAACAAACTAAACATTTTATCGGGGCTGTCCTTTAGAAAATGTGACTGATCCACAACATGCAGCTGTGTGTCTCTTCTAAAGCTTTATTGGCCTGTGAAGCTTTTGCACCTGCATTGTGAATATATTTTTAGTTATTTTAATAAATGTATTTATAGTTTTATGCTATGAGTATTCGCTCCTGTGTATTTCATAAATACTTCAACTGTTCAAAGTTTAAATTGTAGTTATCGTTGTTTGCGCAGAATATGTCGCAAAGCTCCTTCCGTTCATATGCTGAAATACATTTTTTTTCCCCCCTTTAGAGATTTTCCTTTGCATTTTGATGAAAACTCCCTTTTCTCTGGAGATAAAAAAGAAGCAGCCAAGTTAAAGGTACCTGCTAGCATGTTAGTGGCTATAGCTTTCAGTCTGAAACCGTATCACCCAGCACAGTAAGGTTTATATCATGTGGCATTTTCTCTGCCGACATATAAAAAAAAACCCATTCTGCCCTGATCCATCCTGGATTTTAGCCTGAAAATGGACAACTGAGCATTTTTGGGATGGATCTGAGCAGATTGAAGTTTCTCGGTGGTTATGTTTACACTGGTATAGAAAGCACCACATATTGCATTAGTCTTAATTTTTCTATACATGCTTGGTCCTTAAATATATTCTCATTTATTTATGATATGCTGACATTTTCACCAGCACTTCACAGAGCTTATAAATCATGCACACAAGTCCCTGAATCTTTAAAAACTGTAAATGTACTAAATTATGAATAGAAAGCTTGCCATATGTGCATGATTGGTCAGGGACAATAGAACATTTAATTGGTGATATAGATGTTATTTATAAGGAACTCTGGCACAAACACGCGCTGAAGGCTGTTTGTTGTGTGTCTATTCCAAAGTGAACCTTGCATACCTCTCTTACAGGAAGACTTCAGGCAACATTTTAGAAATATCTCCAAAATAATGGACTGTGTTGGCTGTTTTAAGTGTCGCTTATGGGGCAAGCTGCAGGTGGGTATATATGAAATGGAATTACAGTAACCTCCTGCTTGTAATTCCTTTTGTTTCTAATTCCATGTCTCCTCCAGACCCAGGGTCTGGGCACAGCCCTTAAAATCCTATTCTCTGAAAAACAAATTGAGAATCTGTCGGAGAGCAACCAACCTAGTCCATTCCAGCTGACGAGGCAAGAAATAGTGGCACTGTTCAACGCATTTGGAAGGTTGGTATATTGTTTGCGCACACTCCAAACGCTTTGTACTTTAGTTTGCTTTTAGTCAAAATTAGAGGAAATCTTAACCATTTTGTAAGTAGCTATTTACATGCAGAAAAAAAAATATATTAATTATAGAAAATATTTTTATGGGGAGGGAAGTTGTCATTGCTGTTGAGGCACAGCTATTTATATTTTATTTTATTGATATGCATGAGTAATATCATGTAAGGTCTGGTCAATCCTATGCAAATATTCAGAGAAGATATTCCCTGTGTCCACAGTAAGTTAAAACCTTACTCAGGCATTGCTTTAATAATCCATCAGTTTACACAAGCATTAAGCATTTTTTAAATGTAGTTCTTCACCCTAATGCTGGATTACCAACCTGCTGCCACTACCTCTGCATCACAGCTGATGTTGCAAGTAAGTGGGTTTGGGTGCAGACCAAATAGTACGATGGTACAGCAGCCATAACTAAGCCTTTCACCCAAATTACTGGTTAGGTAATGGAGGAATACACAAACTTGTTGCTGTCTGACCAAAAGTCAGATATTGAATCATTTATCCACATAAAAAGACCAAATAGCATCAATCCAACAATTGGGTGTTATTTGTAAACAAATGGATCACTGCTCCCCAACTCAAGAAGCACTCACTAGTAGGGGCTTATTTATCAACACTGGGCAAAATTGCTCATGGGCAGTTACCTATAGCAACCAATCAGTGATTAGCTTTTTAAAGCCAGTTGCAAGTAGAACAATGAAAGCAGCAATTTGATTGGTTGCTACTGTTTACTGCCCATGGGTAAATTTGCCCAGTGTTGATAAATGACCTCCAGTTTTATTCAAAGAAAAAATAACCAATAAGTATGCAGCATCATCTACTGAAACTGAACCCTGTAAGGCAGTGATCCCCAACTATTAGCTCGCGAGCAACATGTTGCTCTCCAACCCCTTGGATGTTGCTCCCAGTGGCCTCAAAGCAGGTGGTTATTCTTTAATTATTGGCTTAGAGGCAAGTTTTGGTTGCATAAAAAACAGATATACTGCCAAACATTCTCTCCTGTAGGCTGCCAGTCCATATAGGGGCTACCAAAAAGCCAATCAGAGCTCTTATTTGACATCCCCATGGACTGTTTCATGCTTGTGTTGCTCTCCAACTCTTTTTTTTTAAATTTAAATGTGGCTCACGAGCAAAAAAGTTGGGGACCCCTGCTCTAAGGTATCTTCCATACCCACAAGGTCCATAGAAAGATTGAAGTAGACCAAACAGCTTGACCCTACCTGGATATAGATATGTTGTTCTTACATTTGCTCATAGGGATGCAATAAAGTGTGTAGGTATCCGAATATAATACACAAGAGCCATGAATATCCTGTAAATGATATTATTATAAACTGTGCTTAGTGATGTCTTCGGTTATAATTGGGGCTTAGTAATGTCATAACTGTCATATGGCTCTCACTGAAACTTGTGTATTCTAATAAATAGTTCTATTAGATAGATGACATAAAGTACCCCTGTTGCAAAATATGAGGATATTAGAAGTTCCCTCAGAGTTCCATGACCTGTAAATCACTTGTTTTTATATTGTCATGGAACTCCTTGGTAATTTATAATATCCTTAAATTTTAAAAGAAAGGGGGTACTTTATCCACAATATACAAGACACAGTTCTGTAGGAAATTGGAGAGCAGCATAAAGTGATACAGCTAAGAGTTGTCAGTAACAATTCTTCATCTTTCTACAGGATTTCTACAAGTGTTAAAGAACTGGAGAATTTTAGGAAGTTGTTAGAGAAAGTTTAAAGGTGTTTCAACCTCCCTGAATTCATTGGCAAACATCTGGGTTACCACACTATTGGCACTACTGAGAGACTATGCAATAATGAATATAAATGACAGCCCTCGTGGGAGGGGCATTCTTGGTTCCAATGTGCTGTTGATACGGGTACTTTTTTAATAAACCGAACCAACTATGTATATAGGTAAATAAAAGATTCTGAATATTTTGAATTTGTGGCTCTCTAATCTGAAGAAATGAGTATATTTGTTTAGAAGAGCAATGCAATGGCTAGAAATAATGTACTGAATATCAAAAACCCATCTCGTGGGGAGGAGGTTTTGCTTCTTGTGTCAGGTTTAAGTATGCAGTGTCCCTATTGGCCTTAACATCAGCCTTAAACAGACAAGTACAGTGAAACAATGAAGGAAGTGGATTTAGTAATTAAAATATACGGTGTCTTGCAGAAGTATTCACCCCCCCCCTAGTATTGATTGAGTCAGTACTTGGTTTGTCTTTGGCTACAGTTACAGCTTGACAGTATTTTGGAGTAGTTATGTACCAATTATGCACAGTTGTTGGGGGGTGTCTAGATTTTGACACAATTCTCAACATCAGAGCTTTGACTGGGCCATTGCAAATCTGCCGCTGTCTACACTTCAAAATATGCCATAAAAAGAGAAAACCAGAATGGGTGGCGGGAAGAGAGTTGTAGTCTGATCTTTCAGCAGGATCATGATCTTAAGGCCAAAATAACTATGAAGTGGCTCAAGCACAATGGCATAATCAAAGCCATGATCTGTTTGTTTATCTGGGGAAGTGGGTTTGTTCTGTGGAATATGTTTATGAAGATCCTCGCATAGCTTTATGGTTTCTCTTACTTCACACCAATGCTGTTCCGCTCTAAGGGTAGGGACAGACAGGGAGATTCGGGGAGAT
>CM044445.1:78746917-78756929 GCA_024363595.1 Xenopus borealis
GGGGGCTGTTTAGAGCAAATTTACAGATAGAAAAAAAAACGTTTACTTGTTCTTTAATGCAAAAATGATAGCCCTATACTGTTCTGAGTTGCCAGATGAATCCATACTAGTTAAGATGGCTTGCCTAATTGCAACAGTGTTCAGCTGACCAAAGCACTAGTGATCCTTTGTTGGGGGGCTCCACACATGGAATGATAATGGCACGAATCAGGTGGAATTGTATGGCAAAATCAGTTGGTGTATGAAAAACAAGAAATAGTTAGGAACACTGTTTTCTAAAGTAATACAGTTTGAACAACACTTTGACCTGTAATTTAATAGAAACATATGTAACATACAACTGTATTTTAATTGAAGTAAAATAATTTTATCAAGTGATTACAGTTAATTTCCTGCTTTTGATGCCTCTTAATGATCTTCTGCTGCTTGGATTAGAAGTGAAGTCCAGTATTGCATAAACTTGTAACATAATAAACAGACCGTGTGGTCGGGAAACAGCAGTTCCTAGAAGAGAATGGCATCTGGCTTTTTTTTTTCGGTTCACAAAGTCAGTTTGTCTTTTTCATGAGAACAGAAGCCAGTATTCCTGAGAAAATTTGGTTTTACTGAATGTAAAGGGGAAGTTGCCCTTAATGTAACTATTAGTATCTTTTACACAATTGTAATCTGAGTTACTGGGGTTTTTATTTTGTTTGGATTCTGAATCAATTGCTTTCCTCTTCTGTCTCCAGACAGCAATTTAACTACTATCTAATTTTGTAAGATTAATGACCCTTGAAACCAGAATTTTTAAAGGTTAGAATTTATTACTAAAATGTGTACTTTAGCATATTCCTTCTATTTTAGATTCTTTGTCTAGTCTGTCAGTTGCAAACTACAGTATCATAAATAAACACCCTTTTTCTTGAAAGCTTTTATTTGTTGGATTATTAGCCCTAAAATTGTATAATATTTAATTGTATTGGCATATAGGGCTCATTTATAAAGAACGGACACATTTGCCTCAGAGCACTAGTAGCTCTAAAACTGTAAAATATTTAATTGTATTGGCATATAGGGCTCATTTACAGTTGTGCTCATAAGTTTACATATTGGTAGTTAGAAGAGAACAAGAATAAAATGAAAATGACTCACCAGCCCCAGACCCCCAGCTGTAGGGAGCGGTACAGCAAGAAAAGGAGCGTGGGCTGGATGTAGATGCAGATTAATTTTTTTCACTTTCTATAAATAAAATCATTTTTTTTATTGAATTTCTCTGGTCCTGTGGAACCGTTTGAGTGCCAGTCGGCCCTGATTCCATTTCTTCTTATAAGTTTACATACGCTGGCAGACTTTATGGTTTCTTAACTATTTTTTAGAGAATATGAATGATAACACAAAAACTTTTCTTTCACTCATGGTTAGTGGTTGGCTAAAGCCATTTATTGTCAGACAACTGTGTTTACTCTTTTTAAATCATAAACTACCCAAATGACCCTGATACAAAGTTTTCATACCCTGGTGATGGCCTGATAACAAGCACACAAAAGGGTTAGAATGGCTATTAAAGGTAACCATCTTCCCCTGTGATCTGTTTGCTTGTAATTAGTGGGTGTGTATAAAAGGTCAATGACTTTCTGGACTCCTGACAGACCCTTGCATCTTTCATCCAGTGCTACACTGATGTTTTTTGGATTTTAAGACATGGGGAAAGCAAAATAATTGTCAAACGATCTGCGGGAAAAGGTAGTTGAACTCTTTAAAACAGGAAAGGGATATAAGAAAATATCAAAGGAATTAAGAATGTCAGTCAGCAGTGTTCAAACTCTAATTAAGAAGTGGAAAATTAGGGGTTCTGTTGAAACCAGACAAAATAAAACTAAAATCTCAACCACAACTGCCAGAAAAATTGTTCAGGATGCAAGGAAAACCCAGCACAGCCAAACAGCACAGAGACAAGCCTCAAACCTTCTGGCACAAAGTTGGAGTGATGAGACTAAAATTGAACTTTTTGGCCACAACCATAAACGCTACATTTGGAGAGGAGTCAACAAGGCCTATGATGAAAGGTACACCATTCCTACTTTGAAACATGGTGGTGGATCGCTGATGTTTTGGGGATGTGTGATCTACAAAGGCACTGGAAATTTGGTCAGAATTGATGGCAAAATGAATGCAGTAAGTTATTAAAAAATACTGGAGGAAAACTTGCCCTCATCAGCCCTGAAGCTGTGCATGGGATGTACTTGGACATCCCAACTTCACAATGATCCAAAACACAAGGCCAAGTCAACCTTTAATTGGCTACAGCAAAATAATGTGAATGTTCTGGAGTGGCCATCTCAGTCTCCTGACCTCAATATCATTGAGCCACTCTGGGGAGACCGCAAATGTGCGGTTCATGCAAGACAGCCCAAGAATTTACAGGAACTGGAGGCTTTTTGCCAGGAAAAATGGGCAGCTTTACTGTCTGAGAAGAGCCTCATCCACAACTACCACAAAAGACTTCAAGCTGTCATTGATGTTAAAGGGGGCAATACACAGTATTTAAAATTTTTAGGGTCATTTGGGTTGTTTATGTAGTGATTATGATTTTAAAAAAGTAAACACAGTTGTTTGACAATAAATGACTTCAACCAACCACTAACCACGAGTGAAAGAAAAGTTTTTATCATTCATAATCTCTGAAAAATGGTTAAGAAATCATGCATTCTGCCAGGGTATGTAAACTTATGAGCACAACTGTATAAAGATTGGGCACATTTGCATCAGGGCACTAGTAACTCTAAATCCGTATAATATTTAATTGTATTGGCATATGGGGATCATTTATAATGAAATGGACACATTTGTGTCTTCAAGTATCTTTGCTCTATTAGGCTACTCTCACAGTGAGAACCTGGTTTATTCACCAGGTTACATGAAACTTTATTTTGTCAGGAAAAGAACGGTATCAGAAATCACAGGGTTTTTTTTGCATCACCCGCTATCCAGTGTCCAAATGCCTGGACTGCCACTGGATATTTATGCATTATCTCCATAAGTAAGCTAAATACTTTTCAGAATTAACTGTACCGACAAAGGCATGACAGCGATTGCAAGGCATTTCAGCACCACTTATGATTTCTAGTAAGACCGTATACAGCGATTCACCTCTATCCCCGTAGATCTCCTGTGAATGATAGGCTTGAGAATGGTTGGAGGGGTCGGCACCTCTGCCAGTATCATATAAACATAGAAATAAAGTTACCAAACTCCAAAGCAAGTGAAGCGGGGAAAATCCTCTGCGTGTTTATTCTTCACCTGATGTAACGTTTCAGGGGCGTGCCCCTTCATCAGACATGTCTGACAAAGGGACACTCCCCCGAAACGTTTCATCAGGTGACGAATAAAGACACAGGGGATTTTCCCCTGCTTCACTGGCTTTGGCGTTCTAGTAAGACAGCCCAACGCTGATATGCCTCTCCCTTAACCTAAATGGTAATTGCTTGGAATATGCTGGTGCACTCAGAGGTCAAACGATTAGCACTCAGAAACAGAGACTTGTGCATTGCAAAGCAATAATTGTCTTATCTGGACCCTGGAAATAGCTTGAATCTGAAAAATACACCACCTAAACCTGTCAAGGTCATGTAGAAGTCAATGGAAAAGGCCCCTTGAACCATTTGCAGAGGTTAACAGCTTGCTTGATATTAGAGTTTTATTTTGGAGGATTTAAATCAATGGAGCGATTCGGGTTGCGGCAATCAAACTCACAGGATCAGGTTTTCATCATTTATTTTCTTAAATAAAAAATTAATTCAAGTTCATTCTGGGTAAAAAAAAAAACTCTTAGCACTCATCCTTTGATAAATGACCCCATAAATGGCCATTGGAAAATGTTGGATAACACTAAAATACACAATGCACCCATTTCTGTTAATCCAACCTAGAAAATATAACAGGGTGTTTGGATAAATCCAAATGCAAATCCATAGAATTTGAGATTACTAGCACAAAGATAGCAAAATAGTAGTCTTGGCACCATCGATCACTACATATGATTTAGTATAGTAACACCACCCACAGCTGTGATATTTATATAAATCAGGAGTCTGTCTGAGACAACCTTATAATTGACCAGGTCATCACAACATTAAGACATAACGGTTATTATCCTGTTCTAAAATGTGGGTATAAAAAAAAGATTAAACTCTCTAAAATAATATACCATGGCCCCCTACTAGACAATAATCAGACATCTAAAATATAAGACAGGTAATAGGACAGCAAGGGAAATCTAATTTAATCTTGCCTAGGGTTTTGACCTAGGCCACATCTAGCTACAAATTAATAACGTATAAAGTAAGCCACACAAGTGTCAGGGAAAGGAAATTGACCCCATCTTACCATATGTAGTGCCTAACCAGTATTTTCCCAATTAAAGAGGCTCTGTCATTTTTTTGTCTGACATACATGTTTTTGCTGTCATTGCCTTTTGCTTTAGTCACTTTGATATACAATTTTTTTCAGTTAAAACCTTATTTATTCTCTGTGGCAGAGGACAAATGTAGAAGCTTAACATAAATATCAAAAAGAAAGATCTCTGGAGAAGTTGGTGACCTTTGAGAATGTCACAAGATTCCAGATAAGCAGATTTTATATGACCTATATTGTGTTTTTCTTTGCAGAGCCAAGGTAGACTGCCCTTTAGAGTTGTTTTCTTATGAGGAGGCAGAAAGTTTTCTCAATGGGAAGCTTAATCCGTTCTTGCTGCCTTATCATAATCTCTCAGTCTTGGGAATCTTTACCAAAAATATGAAAGACGGTAAGAATTTGTTTAGCAGATTAATCTTAGCAGCATTACAATGTATATTTTGGTTAGTAAATGCTTCAGTTTTGGTACCGTTGTGCTGACAAGGAAAATAAGCATGAAGTATATACATCTGAAAGCTTTTGGAAGCTCTTATCTGACCTTACTTTAACACGTGGATCAGTGCAGCAGCTCACAGACCACATACACATCTATGTGTATCTGTATTATGATAGGTTAAAGATTGCCTTGTAGGCAATTAGTGGGGACATATATAGTATCTATATTTTAAGTAATTAAATGCCAAAGGCTTGCTGAAAGAAGATTTCTGGTTCCTTAAAGAGAAAGAAAGGTTAAATCACTGGGGAGTGCTAAATGTTAGTCACCCATCTGTGATTATAATCGATGACTTGATACTCCAGCCTAGGGATCTTCTGAGTGAGCACCAAATTGCAGTCTTCTTCCTGCTTCGTTGCATGGGTGCACATAAGCATTAGAGTGAAAAGCTAACTTTAATGGGATACTGTCATGGGAAAAAAAAAATTCAAAATGCATCAGTTAATATTGCTGTTCTAAAAGAATTCTGCATTGAAATCCATTTCTTAAAAGAACAGATTTTTTTATATTTCATTTTGAAATCTGAAATGGGGCTAGACATATTGTCAATTAATTTCCCAGCTGCCCCAAGTCATGTAACTTGTGCTCTGATAAACTTCAGTCACTCTTTACTGCTGTATTGCAAGTTGGAGTGATATCACCCCCTCCCTTTTCGCCACCCAGCAGCCTAACAACAGAACAACGGGAAGGTAACTGGATAAAAGCTCCCTAACACAAGATAACAGCTGCCTGGTAGATATAAGAACACCACTCAATAGTAAAAACCCATGTCCCACTGCCCATGTTCCTTCCATTGAGAAGGAAAGGCATCAGCCTGCCAGAAAGCAGTTCCCTCCTAAAGTGCTGGCACAAGTCACATGACCGGGGCAGCTGGGAAATTTACAAACTGTCTAGCCCCATGTCAGATTTCAAAACTGAACATCAAAAAAATTTGTTTGCTCTTTTGAGAAATGCATTTCAGTGCAGAAGTCTAATGGAGCAGCACTATTAACTGATGCGTTTAAAAAAACAAAAACGTTTTCCCATGACAGTATCCCTTTAAGCAAAAAGCCAGCCATTTCACTCTATTGCACATGTGCTGACTTGGGGCCTTGTTCAAAAGTACCCCAGGCCTCTGCAAGTATCAGGTAGGTGATTTTAATTAATTACTGGTAGAGGAAGCTTAATATTTGGCACCTCCCCCCAATGCCTTAACCTTTCCTAAACCTTTAAAGGATAATATACTATTCTACTTCTGAAGATTTGCACATAAAATTCCAATATACTATAACTTGTCCAGTCACTTTTACAGTTGTGTCCTGTGTTATAAAATCTTTCTACCTGTTTCTTGCTGCTTAAAGGGGATGTAAAGGCAAAAAAAAAAAAAATCAATTTTTTACTTTCTTTAATGAAAAAGAAATCTATCTCATATATACTTTTATTAAAAAATGTGTAGTGTTTTTATAATAAACCTGACTGTATGCAGTAAAATTCCCCCTTCATTTTTCTTGCTCTGACAGCTGCAGATAGGAAACGTCAGACAGTCACTAACTGCTCTTCAGGGAAATGATCATACTTTCAAACGGCAGGGGGAAGCCCCCCACTTTACTTCCCAGAACTCAAGCAGATTTGTTTGTTTCCCTGTAGAGCAGCCGGCTTGTATCCTCAGACCCAGTGCAGTCTGCATATTCTGATTATTAATAGTCTTGCTGTATCGGCTTCTATGGCAGATATTATTTGACTTATGCTGTTTTGATCATTTATGACGATCCCTAAGCCTAACCTCCCAACTGAAGCCCAGACCACACTGAGCATGTTCGTAGTCTTGGTCTTGCAAAGATGTATAACAAAGTTACAAGATGACAGCCCCTGCTCCAACTTTTAAAGCATGAATTATTTGTTTAATTTGGCTTCTGGTGCAGTCAGTTCGTGTTTATATTTAGTATACAAAATACAGCATTTCTAGCATTATTCTATTTTAGACTTTAGTTGCCCTTTAAGTAGCATAAGTTAACTAGTTCAAAAAACCACAATGCAAGTCACTTATTGTAGCTTTATTGTAGCTCGAAACCAACATTTTTTATTTCTTTCAACAGTTGATTCATATTTTGAGGCTTGCAAACATCTCCGGGGATCTGTAAGCTTGGGTATTTACTATGAAAATAACGCCATGAGCTTGTGAGTCTTTACACTAAGCTTTTATTTTTACATTCATATTCCATTCATGTTGCTCTGTGTTGCAGTGTAAAGTATGTATTCAGTTTGTACTTTAATGCCATCACATCTAGAGGGAACATAACCATAGTTGTTTCTAACTAAATGTACCTATATGCAGTCTGGATATTCAGCTTAAAGGGCCCATGGGCTGCTTTGTTTAAATACTTATCTGAATACTGGCATTCCACATGGATAGTATATTCAGGTTATTGCCAGATGTAAACAGAAGTGGTACAAAGTAGCTTTCATGATTGGTTACACAGCCAAACAAATGGGGCCTATTTATGAAGCCTTAGTTTTTTTCTGGTTGAGTTTTTAAATGGGAAAACACAAATTTTTAGAGAAAAAAAACCTAAATATTTTAGAGCTTTATTATGCTCTACGGTTGTTAAAAATCTGAATCCAAAAATACTTAATCAGAACCTGTTGAGGCCATGTAGAAATCAATGGCAGATGTCCCTGAAGTTGTTTCTTGACATAGTGATCTGCGCTGAATAGTCCGATAAAGTTGGGGTTTCCGGGTGACAACCAGAAAAGATTGATCCATTATTGCAACAACATTTTCCCGCAGTGACTTTTCAAGCTGATATCTTGATAAATGTGTTACTTTCATGGATGGGGGTAAGGTCAACTTTGTTTAAATAAAAAAAATTAGATAAATTTGAGTTTTAGTAACTATTCCCCCTTTGAAAGGTATACAATGTATCCATAATATTTTGATATAAATACATGTATGAAATACAATGAACTTCCATTCATTTATGACAAAAAGTTAGAATTGAAAATATATAATAAGCCTTCCTCTTAGAATGTGTTATGAATTTGTATGATTGGCATGATTTAGCTGCTTGACATGATACCAGCCTTCTGCTATAGACTGATCTGCTGGTTTCCTCTATAATTCTGCAAAAGTCATTGGTGACACTACTTGGGTTATATTCAGATTTCTAAGATAAGATTTTTCATCCCAACCAGATGTTTTACTAACTGCACTCAGAGGATTATTTTGTAGTAAATAAATAGTAAACAAAATACCAGTGCAGTTCAGAGTACTGGATTTAATTTCTTTTGGAGAAAACAGCAGAAAAATCACATTTTGAGAACTCGAACTCTGTGATCATATTTTAATTTCATTCAGTTCTTTCTTTTTAAATACACAAGCACAGATGTATCATTGTTTACTAATGCCTGTTTGGCGTTATTGATCTTTATGGTTGGTGTCCATAATTTTATCAACATGTATTTCTATTCATGATACCAGCCTTCTGCTATAGACTGATCTGCTGGTTTCCACTATAATTCAGCAAAAGTCATTGGTGACACTACTTGGGTTATATTCAGATTTCTAAGCTAAGATTTTTCATCCCAACCAGATGTTTTACTAACTGCACTCAGAGGATTATTTTGTAGTAAATAAATAGTAAACAAAATACCAGTGCAGTTCAGAGTACTGAATTTAATTTCTTTTGGAGAAAACAGCAGAAAAATCACATTTTGAGAACTCGAACTCTGTGATTATATTTTAATTTCATTCAGTTCTTTCTTTTTAAATACACAAGCACAGATGTATCATTGTTTACTAATGCCTGTTTGGCGTTATTGATCTTTATGGTTGGTGTCCATAATTTTATCAACATGTATTTCTATAGCGCCAACTTGGTTAAAATACAATTGTTCTCTTCTTTTGTAGGTCAAAAAAGTATGGCACAGCTCCCCCTGCTCTACTTTTCACCAGGCATAACAGTGACCAAGTACACAGTGCTACACTCCTAAATACTGCTGAAAAAGATATAATTCACCTAGTCAAATTTGAATTACTTGGAGAGTTTGTAAGTAATGTGTAAAGAATAGAGGTTTAGAGAATCACCTGTCCTGCTCTGATGTTTTGAAGTGAACTTGAGAGATCAGTCCCTTTTATTTAAACATTTTCTTTTGGAACACGTTTGTCAGTTATGAATTCATCTTTCATAAGGAAGATTGCAATATTTAAAGTTACAAAAAATCTTTTAAATGTAAAGTTAGCAAATAACATGAACAATACCATTGAATCTCTTTGCAGCTAGTTTCTCAATTATATAATAGAATAGTAATCGGGGTTCACTTGCATCTCTATTGGTCAGTGATCACCAACCTGTTGCTCATGAGCAACATGTCGCTCATACCCCTTGGATGTTGCTCTTAGTGGCCTCAAAGCAGGTGCTTGTTTTTGAATTTCTGGCTTGGAGACAAGTTTTGGTTGCATAACAAGCAGGTGTACTTCTGTATGACGGATCCCATAAAAGTACTGCACTTGCAGATTTTTTTTTACTCTGAATTGATCATAAGACAGATTTTGTAGTATTTGCTTCTTGCCAAGCCCCTCTCTAAGTGAGGCCGAGTATCCGAATACTCGGGTCCTTGGATAATGGATCTTTCGGTAATTTGGCTCTTTGTACCTTAAGACTACTAGAAAATCATATAAACATTAAATAAACCCAATATGGTGGTTTTGCCTCCAATAAAGATTAATTATATCTTACTTGGGATCAAGTACAATGAACTGTTTTATTATTATAGAGAAAAAGGAAATTATTTTAAAAAAATTTGATTATTTGATTATAATGAAGTCTATGGGAGATGGCCTTTCTGTAATTCAGAACTTTCTGTATAACCGGATAACGGATCCTATACCTGTAACTGCCAGTCAGGTCTTTGCTTTTATTATCCAGCTTGTAGTTGATTGTTGAAAATATTGCTGGCTATATAGGCCATCCTTGTAAAGTATGTGGTCCATCATTTCAGTTTTGTTTGTCAAAATGTGTATAGCAGCCCTGACTAGTACAAGTATGGGATCTGTTATCCGTAAACCCATTATCCAGAAAGCTCTGATTTACGGAAAGTTTGTCTCCCATAGACTCCGTTATAACCAAATAATAAACATTTTTAAAA
>CM044445.1:78774398-78823150 GCA_024363595.1 Xenopus borealis
TTGCTGCAGCCACTTGTTCTGCAGAGTTGGAGAAAGTTTGGGTTAAACAATACAAAAACTATAAAATCCACATGATTACATGACAAGTGCAGTCTGTATATTCTGATTATTAATCTATTAAAGTCTTGCTGTATAGGCTTCAGGCAGATATTATTTGACTTGTGCTGTTTTGATAAATTATGACACTCCCTAAGCCCAGGTCACACTGAGCATGTGCACAGTCTTGGTCTTGCAAAGATGTTGCAAAGTTGCAAGATGACAGCCTCCTGTGGCCAACTTTGAATGCATAAATCATTTGTTTGATTAGGCTGCTGGTGCAGTAAGTTCATGTTTATGTTTAGTATACAAAATACAACATTTCTAGCCTTATTCTATATTAGACTTTCCTTGTCCTTTAATTGCGTTATCGAGCACAAACCACTGAAAAACACGAAGGCTAAAAACATCTTAAAATTGTTCAAGGGACATCTGCCATTGACTTCTACATGACTTTGACAGGTTTTAGCTGAAGTATTTTCAGATTCAGGCTTTTTTTTTTTAAATAAATCTTGAATTATTCCAGTTTTTTTATATCTCAGAACATTCGAGTTTTTACTGAAACTGTCCTTGAAAAACTTTTTCTGGAAAAACACAACTCAATCTTTAAAATATAGCCCCCTTAACCTACATGCTAGTATTGCACCTACACCATTATTTTATGGCCATTGCATGGGGAAATATGCTGGCGTATATAATATGCAAAGTATTTCTACACATTGTGCTCACAGTGGAGTAATTCAGATAGTAATTGAATATAAGCCTTTCATAATGCGCACTTTAGGGAAGTGACTTAGGAGAAAATGTGCACTTTAGTAAATATATCCCTTAGAACAACTTCAAAAAGAAACCAAGTTTTGTTTCTATGATTTCAATTTTCTTTAAATATGCTATAGGCTAATGCTCCACCACTTGGTTTTACTGCTTAACTAGGGTAACCACTCAACAGATGCCAACCTTTTAGAAGCAATGGATTACACGTAGAGTTGCAATCCAAATCATTATTACATGTTCAGTGCAATGGCCAGTCTTGAGCCATTTTCTTATCATTACTGAACTTGCTATGGAAACCGGATTTCTTCATATGATTTAGTCTAATATAGAATATTATCTTAGCCTTTAGTGTGTTTATAGGGAATGGAGCAGTAGAGTCCTTATTGCCACCCTGTACAGTAAAGATTCTTTCTCCTTTTTAAAAAAAAAAATCTATCATTCCGTCATGGGAAGTAGTAAAGCAGAAATAAAATTTTATACCTTACATCAAATGACTGGCAGTATTCTATTATAATCATGGGATGAAAACATTTTAAATAAATCTATTCAGACAGGTCAGCTTTAGACTTTGATCACTATTAATACATAACTGATTTTCCTCTGATAGCCTTAAATTAAGGTTGCCTATCTACTGTAGGCCACTTTTTTCCCAGCATGTTCTGCTTAAATAAAAATTAACATATTTTAATATGAAGATTGTAAATATTTCACTTTTGTTTCAAGATTCGATGAGGAAATTGAAGTTGAAAAATTAGCTTTATTCTTTGTTATGCATTTAGTCCATTTAGAATGCACCTGTTTACATTTCCCAAATAAAAGGGTCTCCTATTTGCCATCACACAATCAGCTCTGCCACTTGCCATCTCCCAGGATTCAGAACTCCCCATTTCTACCTGCCTTTTGTTCTCCTTATGTTTCCTTTTTTATTTTAACCAGTGTTTCTTCTTCCCTCACCCTTCTTTGGTAATGGAGACCATCGGCTTTCCTACCTCAGCTGAACACTTCCCGCTTGTCCAGTTGGGTCACAGTTTCTTTCCAGGCAGACAGAATGCAATACAGTGGCATACAACAAGTTTCATCAACCTTTGTTTCCAAAAATATAAGATGGAAAGTTTCTTTGATGATATTCTGTAATAACAGGAAGAAGCCTACAAACGTGTGCAACAGGTGCTAAGGGATCTTAGATTAATGCTAAATTGAAGTGATGATAGAGATTACATATATGTACAGATGTTAAAATACAGAAACTTGCTAATACAGGTTAAACTACACATTAATGTAGATACAGTAGAACCCCCATTTTATGTTTTTCAGGGGACCAGAAAAAAATGTAAAATCAGGGAAATGTATTATGCATAATTTATAGGTGGGACAGCAAACAACAATGTAAAATGAGGGAAAACTTAATATCAGGGGATGTAAAATTGAGGTTTCACTGTAATTAGCTGCAGACAACAAGTTACTTAGGGCTACTGAATACTGAGGGGCAGATTTACTAATGGTCGAATTTGAGGGTTAGAAAACCCTTGAATTCTACCATGGGAATAGTTGGGGAAGTAAAATCCTTTGAATTCGAATATCGAACGATCAAATAGAAAATATTTGATCGATCGATAAACGATTTTAACCATTCTATCAAATTTTTTTATTTGATCAAAAGTAATGAAAGCCAATTCAGTAGCTTTGATCTGGCGAACTAGGCAGTCGAATAAAAACTCGAATGTCGAATAGTCAAATATTCAAATAGATTTTTATACGAATCATTCGATTCGATCGAATTTTGAAAATTCACTGGTCAAAATGGTCTTCAAAAACATTCGAAAATTCGAATTTGAATCTTTTTGAAAATTCGAGCGAAAAGTTACACTCACTGGTCAGTACTATTGACTCTCCCTTCCAGACCAAACTGACAATTTTTTCATCAAATATGTAGCTGATATTAACCAGATATCTATTGGGCAGGATGACCCCTGTATAAACAATTAGATTAGCGTTAGACTATTGCAACCTTCTACTAACCAGTCTCTACTCCTGCCACACGCCTTCAATCACTTAAAACACCACTGCTAGAATCCTCCTGCTCTCTCCAAGAAGGAACCTGCTCATCTAGTGGTAAAATCTTAACCATGATTACCTGTTAAGCAAAGGATAGCTTGCTAAATCTTTCTGATAACAGTCAATGCCCTTTACTCCTTTGCTACAATCTTCATTCCTTCACATGTCTCTGTGTATATTTTTGGCTGTCACTTCCACTTCTCTAAGAGCCATTATCTTTTCACTCCATCCACATCCACTGCTGTCTCTCATTTTAACCTTTCTACCTTGGTTCCTTACCACTGGAATTCCAACCCTGAATTTCTCTGCAGGGTACACTCTCTTCAAAAAGAATCAGATACAATCTGATTTGGGGTCTTTACATAAACAGACAAACCTGGTCAAAAAGATAATGCCAGTGGCGTAACTACACCCAGGTGGGCCCCGGCACAGGATGGGCACCTGGGCCCCCCTGTGGGGCCCTTACCTCCTATAAATCGCATGCAGGAGTGTTGATGGCATGTGTGATGTATAATCTCCCCATAGATAACTGCCTGACATAACCATTTTCGTGGCTCTGATGGGCCCCAAGGGGGTGGAGGCCCTGGTGCAATTGCACCCTCTGCACCCCTGGTAGTTACGCCACTGGATAATGCTTCTTGATGCAATATTCTCCTTTAACTCCATTCTTTATCTAATTCTCCATCAACCCATATATGTCAGCAAGACAGTGTCAGATTTATTCAACTGAATCCTTTTCTTTATCTGTTTCCTCTCCTTTTCTCTTCCTTTATTATGGTTCCATTGTTATTGCTTATTGTTTGCACATGAAATTACAATACAGCATTGTAAAGAGTACAAGAATTGGAACAAATGTGTAGCCATCTTGCTATAATTGTACTCACATAGAGGCACTGTTTTATTAGTTATAAATCTATAAAAAGTAAAGTTAAAAAAAGAAACTCAGATGAAGTTTTAGATCACTAGAACATCTGGTCCAGTGTTAGCTGTAATGGGCAGATACTTCTCCCTACTGTGTATCATGACATGACATTTAAAGGAACAGGTTAGTGTAAAAACTAAAAACTTGGTAAATAGGTTGTGCAAAACAAAATTCTGATATACTGTAGGTAGCTAGGCAAAACTATAACCTATAAAGGCTGGAGTTAGTGGATGTCTAACAGCACAAAACAACTTCCTGCTTTTCAGCTCTCTAACTGTGAGTTAGTCAGGGATTATAAGGGGGGCCACATGGGACATAACTTTTCAGTGAATTTGCAATTGATCCTTACCATGCAGCTCATATTCAAAGGCACAATGTTATGACCCATGTGTTGTCCCCCCCCCCTAGTCACTTATTGGTTACTGCCTGGTAACCAATCAGTGTAAACAATGGCATAACTTTACATAAATTGTATATGAATTAGGGAACCTATACTTCTTGACCACCCTGCAGTCACAGGGTCTGCTTCCTCTGTAGTTACACCACTAAGTGGCAACCAAAAGACTAACAAAGCAGGAAGTGGTGTTATTATGTTAGACATCCAGTCACTCCAGCCTTTATAGGTGACATTGTTGGCTAACTAACTATATTAGAAACATGTTTTATTTTGCACAGCCCATTTAGTTACCCAGATTTTATAAAGTTATACATACATACCTACATCAGTCTTTTTGACCCACCATGGGGATGGCCAAACTTTGCAAAAAGTGGATAGGTACTGTATGTTCAAGTTAAAATAGAGAGTTCAACTGACCACAGAGTCTGGCCTTTTTTGGAGCTTTTTTTCTTGACAAATTAAAATGGGGATCAAGAAATTATTCTGGCAAAGTTACCATAACCTGGCAAATTTTGTAAAATTAACATGGTATTTAGGGAGTGTGGCCACAAAATAGGCATGGTCAAAAATATCACCAGTGACATAACATTTTGTCCCTCCTTCTGATTTTCATATGTCGGGAGATATAGAAACTGATGGTTTAATGAACACATTTCAGACTAAGTTAAATAGAGGCATCCAGAAACAGGAATTTGGAAGCTTTTGATGTTTCCAAAGGGTGGTAAAGCCTTGATTGAGGACAGTAGACACTTGGTTATTACTAAGCATCAAAAGAAACTGAAGGAAAAAGTAGAAACTGTAAGGATTGGTGATTAACAATGAGTTTATTTCAAGATAAAAGGTAGAAATGGGTAGCTTGTGTTCAGTGCCAAGTCAATGGCTTAATTTATAAAGAGGTCTATCTAGGCAAAGCAAGCTGTTTATTTTATAAAGGCCATGAGAACTATCTAAAGACATTTCCCAGTGATAGCAAATCTCCACGGATATCCAATCATTGTTTCTATAATGTACAGTGCCAACATCCGACTATACCCTGAGAGCATAATGCATGTGTGTAAGAAGATGGAGCATTCTGCACACAGCTGCCTTCTGGTGCTACGGAATGATTCACTTGGCAGGGGTTCTGGATTTTACAAATGATATTTCCTGTAATATACACGCAACAATTCTACAGACTACAACATTCTAAGAAAATGAATCTCTTGGGTCAGTGTGTCATAGTAATGTTATATTCATTATTCAATTTGAGCGAGTTTTTTCATGCATGCTGTTATTTTCTTTTATTTATATAGTACTTTCATGTTAGACAGTGCCTTACATCCACATGTAATGCTCATCTGGAGTTTACCATCTCTGGTCCCTACCAAACACGCACACACAAGCACATTATGAATTATGATCCATTCAATTTATCGTTTATTGTAATGTGGAAGGAAACAGGAGTACCAAGAGGAAACTCACAATAGCATGGAAAGAACATCCTAGATGAAAAGTGTGCCCGAGTTGGAATTTAACAATGGTTCCCAGGATACACTGTTTTTATATACAGTATATATATATATATATATATATATATATATATATATATATATATATATATATATATATATATATATATATATATATATATATATATAAATGTAAGCTGGAATAGAGTCTCGCACTCACAGGACTTAAAAAATTAAAAAACACTTTATTGTGTCACAAAAAACACTGACGTTTCGGTCAGCAATCTGACCTTTCACAAAGTAAGGTCAGATTGCTGACCGAAACGTCAGTGTTTTTTGTGACACAATAAAGTGTTTTTTCATTTTTTAAGTCCTGTGAGTGCGAGACTCTATTCCAGCTTACATTTAGTTTTGTTTGTCTTTGCACCCAGGCGATTTTTTTCACCATCGGGACGTGAGTGCTGGTTCCCCAACGGTTCATTTATATATATATCCACAAAGAGATGAGGTCGCACTCACCGGAACTAAACACACTTTGAAAAGGGCTGGAGGACCAGCCAAAACTTTAGATATGCCTTAATTAAACTGAATATTTTTCGTAAGACCTGTGAGTGCGACCTCATCTCTATGCAGATATACAGGCATTTTAGATAATTAGATCACAAGTGCAAATTTACTATTATTCCCCAAAAAAATTTGTTTCTACTCGATATTCGATTAGCATTCAATTTTCGAATGTTAATCGAATAGTTCTAGGCTACCTTTTATTCGATATTCGATGATCAAATACAAATTTATTCGATCAGTCGAATAAATCATTCGACTGAATGAATAAATCATTCGACTCTATTCGAATTTATTCGATCGTTCGACCATTCCCTATTCGATGATCGAATATGCCAAAATTCACATATTTGACCAAACGAAGAAATCCTACATTCGAACTTCGATCTATTCACGTGAATTTTGTAAATCGACCCTATAATCTACCTGAATAATGTTTTCCTTCTGACAAAACATTCACAACAAAGGGTGATGAGAAAGAGGGGTTATGTAATAACAATCTAAGTATTTACCTCACAAGGACCAAACGTGGAGTAGTTTAAATTTCCCAGTTTGGGATTAAAACAATATGCAAAAACGTGTTCAGCACAAGCCCTATTCATTGCACTCGGGTTGAATTAAGGAGTATAATTCCCCTTTAGACAAATGTATAAACCATTTGAAAACTGTATTATGTTTTCATTCAGGATTCCTTTGTCTGATATACCATGTTTATGCCATGTTTAACGATCAGCAACAAATCTGTGCCACAAATATATAATACAATAGAGTGATTGAGTGATAAAAACAATAGGCACATGTTCAGCACAAATCCTTTTCATTTCATTAAGAGCATTTAATGCCCCTGTAAAATATGAAGTCATTTAACACTCATATGACCCATGTGAAAATAAACTACACCCTTAGTTACTCAACCAGTTGACTAAATAGAGTTGGTAATTAGAATCAGCTCACTGAACTCACTGCAGCCAGCCCAGTTGAATCTAAACCTCACTCTATACTTTGAACCTTACCATGAAAAGTGACCATGTTTCTACAGAATGGTATGCCACAAGCTAAAAGAATTAGATGATAGATGAGAACAGAAGTTGCTAAAATATATATGATATATACAGTATATGTAAAGGGTAACTAAGCCATTTTTAAGGCTCGAGGACTGCTATTATATGATATTCAAATGAAGACTTGGAACAGGAGTGGGCAGCCTGTCAAAAGTACTCAAAAAAATGAACTGAAGGTCTCTGTAGCCTTTGCATCACTGTTCACATTTCCACAATAAAAAGAGACTGACCAAAATTGTGATTCATGGGAGAATAGCTGCTATTCAAAAGTAACACCAACATTCATATCACATTAACATAAGTATGACCTGGATGACCCCTAATCCTTTTGCAATAATGGTTTATGGGAACCGTCTAAACTGGACATTTTATCTGGAATCAAGCAAATACATATTTCCATAGTAACAACATAATATCAACAGTCAGATATAGTAGTGGTATGAGGAATAGCAATGAGCAAATCAGTCCCATTTTGCTTCAGCAAGAAATTAGTGAAATGTATTGATGTCAATTAGCATTTTTTCTTTGTGGCAGTTTTTCTCATAATTTTTTTTTAATGGTGAAAATTTGCTCACGGCCAAATGCAGAATTTTGCAGCAAATCCCCTGGTGAAAAAGTTCACTCATCACTAGTGGGTAAGCTTTGCTTAATCAGGCTCTCAACAGCTTACCAGTAGTCACACATGGGCAGATTCCGGAAGTTCCGGAAGTATTTTCTGCTCCTATACCATGCCTAGTACCCTGTCTCCTTTCTGTCCTCCCTGAAAACTCATATTTGGAGACTCCTGGTCTGTATAACTGACTGCATCTCCTAATCTATGCATTTGACTCTATGAGGTAGATTCACTAAGATCCGAAAATTAGCCAGCGCAGGCTTCGCTAACGTTCGCCGCACTTCGCCAAGTGAATTTTCACCAGCGCTACACAAATCCACTAAAGTGCGAATTTACACTCAGGTCGGCGAACGGTAGCATAGTTGTACTAGTGTTACTTCACTAGGAAGAGCGCTGTTACACTAGCGAAGCCTAATTTGCATATGGCGGGAACTTTAACTTATAATAGAAGTATATGTTACAGCCATTACATTCCACTACATAAGCCCAGGAAACCTTTAATAAATTATATGAAGTTGACCTATTGCCCTACATGTGCCCCCTGTATAGTTGTGTTGCCATATGTTAGGAAATGTAGGGGGGAAGAAGGGTAACCCCCCAAAAATATTATCAATCTTTTTCAGACTATCACCCTCCTATGCTAAAATACGACATTTTTTTTCAACCTCCTATCTATTGTATTGAACTTCGCCTGGTCTGACCAGGTGAAGTAACGTCTAGCGTAAGTGCTAACGTTGAGGAAAATGTTCATTTTAGTGAATTTGCGAAGTTACGATCCTTCGTCAGTGCGCAACTTCGCCTGGTGTAAGGGTGCGAAGTTGCGCACGTCTATCTACTTCGCTAGCGAAAATTTGCCAGAGCCGGTGTTTTAGCAAAGTTGCGAAACTGACATCACACTGGTGAATTAGCGCTAGCGTTAGACGATTCGCGCTTTAGTGAATCTGCCCCCATATCACCAGCTGCAAGCTTGTGTGATAATTCTGAATTTTTTTGAGATTTGCTGTCAGAGCAGACATATGACTATGATTTGGATAGTTTACTTATAGCATATGTGTTTAGATTAGGCAACCTTGATTTTACTGTCACCCAGTTATACAAAGCTGTGTAATAAAATTCCTTTTCAAATTAAAGATGAAACCCATTTTAAAAAAAATGTAAACACCCATAACTGTTTAAAACTTTCATCTGTCAATTGTATATTTCCTTCTATGCCTTAGACATAGAGGCAGGGCAGGCAATTACTTTTATTTTCCATTCTGCGCTTCCTAGATGTCACTGCACTCCCCACATCCCCCCTCCCTCCTCACCATCTAATTGTGTAGCTTGTGAAGGGCAATGGGCATCAGGTGTCCCATTCTTACACATAAACTCGATTTTGGCATGATGCAAAGCTTCTCTAATAACAGTGTCCACAAAATTACATCTGCATGCTTGATTTGATTGTAAGTTACAAGACTAAAAGAAACATGATTTAAATAATTTATATAGTGTAAGTGAAGTTTTTTGGCTTGACTAATGTCATAAAATGGGATTTGGAAGAACAGGGGGCAACCTTGCCTTGTGCCCCACCCAAGCTTAAGGACATTGACTTGAACTTTTGCCTTGTACTTATTATTTAGCACACAGGTCCAGCCCAGGCCCTAAACACAAAACTATTCAAAATCATCCACAAGTAATTCCAAGAGACCATGCCAAATGCTTTAGCAGAATTCAAGGATACCACTTTTCTTCTATGTTGCCACAGTCAAGGGCCAAGTTAATAAAAATCTTCTTATATTAATGTATGTAGTTTTAATTGTTATAAATCCAGTTTGGTCGGGATGGACCACTTCTTGTATAATTGATTTGAGTCCAACACTTTGTTTATGTTACAGTTCAGTATATAGATAGAGTGGTAGGATTCACAACAATCAGAGGGCTTACCTTCCTTGGGAATTAATAATGTACTTAGGGAAGTATATTAGATTTAGAGGCTTAATTATAAAGGGAGCACATTTTGGGGAGAAAGGACCTAAGTGTACCCTCTTTACAATTCAATTGGCAGGCTGTCTGTAGCCAGAGATTAACAAACTAATACATAAAGGAAAACGATACCCCAAACAATGTAGGTCTCTATAAAAAAATATTGCATAAAACAGCTCATATGTTAAATCCTGCTTTGTGTAAATAAACCATCATAATAACATACATTTTTTAGTAGTATATTACCATTGGGTAATCCTAAATAGACACTGCCATTTTAAAAACTAAGGGCTGCCCCTTGGGATCCTACAATTCAAGGTGCACACAAGCAAACTATACATGCTAGGTCACATGAGTCTATAAACTGAGTTGTGTCTTTTGCTTCCACACTTCCTTCCTGTTACAGTTAGAGCAGCATTATTTTTGGTAATGTGATCTCTGAGGCAGCTCACAGTCAATCTCAAAATGGTGGCTCAAGGTAAGAGATTATTATTATTATAATAATAATAATTATTATTATTATTATTATTAATAATAATAATATGTATTTATATAGTGGCAACGTATTTCATAAAAGGGCAATATTTACTGATATATATATATTCCAGTCTGTTAATATTCTATACTAGGCCACTTAGCATGATATATATACTGTCTGTCGCTTAAGTATTTTTTTGGGGGGTAAAGTTTACCTTTAACCTGGTTTAGATGGTAATTGCTTGACTCAACATTTATTATTTGTGTTCCCACGCTCAAATATTTGGTAACCAGTAACCCTTTCACAAAGCCAGCTAGGATTTCCAGCGTTTCCGAACAGTCATCAGCACTTATCACATTACAAGAAGATCATTTTCATTTATAATATGAACAATACTACAGAAGTGAATAAAAAGCATAAATTACTTGTTAAAGTGTAGCTTGGGATCATTTTATTTTAAAAACAGAAAACCAGATCTTTGCACAGTGATTCACTGTACATCTATCATATATATATATAGTTAGAGATAATTTCAATAAAAGAAACAGAGAACCAGATTATTGCACAATGATCCACTATCCATCTCATAGGCAAGTGGAAAAAAGGGACTGCCCATCTGCCCTAGGTAAGGTAGTGCTTTTGGGGCCCCCACTGTTGTTGTGCATTGAAATTTTTTTTTATCACACCCACTTTCTGGTCACACTCCCACATAACATGCCCTTTTTAGAAAATAACACCACTTCCCATGTTTGGAACACAGCATTAAAAGTGCAAAATGCACCAGAAGCGAAACACATTGGCCCTCGGCGTTTCATAACATAGTAAAGCATTCTACGACACAGTGTGGCACTTGCATTTCATGCCAATAAGATGACTGCAGAAAAGGCCAATAACCATCAGATTTGTCAGCAAGAACCCAGTAATATTGTATTAATTCACACAAATGTAAGACTCATTCCAGTGGATCTTTGATGACTAGGGGTAAAATTATTTATGTGCTGCATAATTACACTTACTAATTCATATTTATTAGTATGAGTCATGAGGGGCCCCTTATTGTGTGAAGGTAAGTGAGGATGCAGACATTGGACAGCAGCCAGTCCAGTGTGATCTATTTTATCTGTGATTGCATCGCATTCATATTTATAACCCTAATTCAGCGCTAAATTTGGAATGCAGGACCAGACCCCCCACCAAAACTAGGCAGGTGCCATGTGATTAATCCAGCCCTGCTACCCATTAACAAGACATCACTGGTAAGCAAAGCTAGCAGGTCCAGGAAGGAATGACAGACGACTACATGTTTAGCAATTTTAACTTTTATAAAAATACTACTGATATGCTCCTTGCTAGTTGGTCCATCAACTCATCAACTAATTGCAACACAGCAACTTCCTTGGGTATCTTGGGTATTCATTGGGCTCTCAACATGATGGTGGCTTTCCAAGTATCTTCTTATGCCTCTACTGAATCCATGCTCACAAATGTGTGTTAATTGTAAAATTGTTAATTGTCACAAACAAAACACAATGTGAGGAAATTACATTTAAAGTGCTTTTGTAGGGAAGAGATGCCACACTCATTGCTCTCTAATGTAGTTCCATTAACATCCTCTGAAAAGCTCATTTTAAGGTGATGCTGAGGAATTCAGAGCCTTAGTTTTGTTTTTAGTTTTGCAATGCTTGCCCTAAAAGCTGCATATTGTGCCACCTCTTTTGCACACTTAGATTATCTACTAGCTGTAGTAAAGAGAGGAGGGTGCCTCAAGAGGAGACTTAGAGAAGAGACAAAATAACAAAAAGAAAATGACCCACCGAAAAGAGTAAAGTCATACAAAAATGGCACAAGGATAGAGAAGAAAAACAAAAGGTGGGGTGGGGGCAATCAAAAGAAAAAAAGTGTTAGGAGACCAGTGAAAGAATTAGGAGTGACGGGAAGGAGAAAAAAGTAGAGAAAATTGCATTTATCCCATAGTGAATACTATCAAAAATTTTGGTTATATCAAGGTTATATCAAAAGGCTGAGAAGAAATCTGCACTTTACTTTATACAGTCAATCTACTCCACATTCCATTGCCTCTAGGACTCCATGTTAGAAGCCATAACTGCACTTTACTCAAATAATTTATACAGTCAATCTACTCCATATTCCATTGCATTTAGGACTCCATGTTAGAAGCCATAACTGCAAGCAACTGCATTTCCCAATTTAATGTTAAGTCCTCTTAGAACTTCAGACATAATTATACATGTGCATTTTTAGTGTTTTTAGTTCCTTTGGGGATTCCTCTTTTGGAACGTGGCAGGAATAAAGTATGACAAGAATTTTCTCAGTCTGGCAAACAACTGCACATTAATGAGTATCCATTCTTCCACTTGAAATGTTCCATATGTTTTAGGCAAGGGGCACTTTCAAGCTGTTTAAATGCTGCGAGAAAGTCTTCAGAAACGCTACCCAGTGTCATAGCCAAGCTGCAGCCAGAACGGTCAACTTAGACACAGTCTGATAAAGGCTGCAGAGTCAGTATTCTTCTGAATGTTCAACTGCCGGTCTCCATGGATGACCAAAGCACTGGAGCAGGGCTGGTCGTACCAAGTGCGGGGCCCAATTGGAACCATTTTGGTGGGGCCCCCTATAAGGAACTTTGATGTCTGTTGTAGGGTCACAGAGCTGGATGGGCAAATAGTGGCTGCTTTCCCCTCTGTTGAAGTAATGTCTGCCAGTTGGGTATGGGGGGCAGGCTGGGCAACTGGGAGAAAATGTTCTCTCACTTTGTTTAATCAATTGTATGTGTGTGCAAAAAAAAGTGCAAATTTTGGTTACCACTATAAACTGTGTGTGTGCAGCACCATGGATTATATATACAACATTAATGTATTTTACTTGTTATTTGGACCAATTGGTTTTGGGGCGGGCTGGTTGAATTGGGCTTTTGGGTGGGCTGGGCCAATCAGGTTCAGCTGAGGCCTGGGCCCATCAGGTCTGAGCGGGCTGGGCCAATCTGAATTAGGGGTAGGCTGGGCTATTGGAGAATAAAGGGAATATTAATTAGAGCTCACACTGGAGTGGGGCCCCCATAAGTGCGGGGCCCAATTGGGCCAAATTGGTCCAATGTGCTTAAGACCGGCACTGCACTGGAGACTGTTTAGACCAAGTAATACACTGCAGACCTATAGTACCACAGCTTAATTGCCTGTCTCGCCTTCCCAGTTATCATAATGAAAAACATTTGAAGTTGCTCATTTTTTTTACACCATGGCAACAGTATTGCATGGTTTATATTTGCCAGCTCATGTGTTGAATATTTTAATTGTTTATGACACTTTATTATATCCCTTTTGATGTAATAAAACCATACATTGTATTTACATAGCTTGATTAAAGACTTGAACTTCCTCTTTCTTGTAATTAGCTGTTAACGATATCCCTGAAGATTTGAAGCAAATATTACCCAGTTTCTTAAAGAGATAATGTATCTATATTTTATAATGGGATGTTTTTTATCCAATACTGTGCATAGCAGATGGCGTAAATAAAATTGCATCCTCTTAAACAATATCAATTGTTCCTACAAAAGGAAGAAACATGCAGTTTAACCTAAAAACAGTAAAAAAAAATTAAAGTGATTCCTGAGATGAATCCAAATGCACACCAAATGACATTAATACACATTTCCTATACAATATAATGCAATGCAAAATACATATCAACTAGAAAGGGAAATTTGGAGACAATAAAATCCGAAAGGCTATTGTTGGCTCCACCCAGTTTTTCTAATCCAGTGACTGATTTTTGTACATTTTGAATATTTATATTTTTAATGTGATTTTGAAGCAAATGAGTAAATGAATTAGCTTTTCGCATTATACATTCTGGAACACTGAATAGTCAAGGTTACCTTTTCAGAGTCTTTTTTAGATTCCAAGAGCTTCTGAGCCCCAATGTTTCTGCCCTAGATAAACTGTAGATGTATACAGGTTTTACCTATTATCCAGAATGCTCGGTAGAGTCTGGTGAGACCCGATTATTTGGAATCTGTACCCGACCTGCAACTTGCAATCTGCAACCTGGACCCACTGTCATGGGTAGGCCTTCGTTATGCGCCCAGGGGAAGTAGTGGACCAAGGAGAAAGCTTAGGGGTTCAAAGGTGCAATAACGCAGCAAGGCAAGGATCAGGCAGGAGTCAGACAGGTCCAGGCAAAAAGATGTATTAACAGGAACAAAAATAAACAAAGTCCAAGCAATGGTCAAAAATACAAGAACAATGGTCAAAAGGCAGGACAGGATCAAAGAATAACATACCCAGGATCAATAGCATGAATGTCCTATAATTGGGGGCCATAATGGCGTCCAATACCCCTTTAAATACTTAAATTTTGCGCCAAAACGAGCACGGTGACGTCATCGCGTCAGGCGCGACGCGATGACGTCACTATCTGGCGCCGCTATCCACGTGGCGGCTATGGGCGCCGCCATTGTGGATGCGACGCGGAGCAGGAAGGACGTGCCGCCCGGAGCTAAGGTAAGCCTCCGGGCGGCGCGATCCTGACACCCGCTACCCGACACGACCCGCAAGTACCTTATCCGCAACCCACTGACAATCAAGAATCTGTGCTGTCATTGTAAACCAGAAGTGACAGCATCAGAAGTAGGTATGATTAGAAAAAATTATTCAAATTCAAACTTTGAGATTTATCAAACCTATAACCTGGGAATAATTCAAATTCGACTATTTGCCACCTTAAACCTGCTGAGTTCATGTATTAGTCAATGGGAAAGGTCCAGAGACCCATTTGGAGATGTTATTAGCCTTTCTAATTAGTCTGATTTGATTTAATTCGAGTTCTTGGGTCAGTAATATTCGTTTCAGTTTCAGATATTTGATCTTTTGTGTATTAAATAAACTCCCAATCGAATTTATTAGAGTTAGAAAAATGGGCTTCTCTGTCTCCGAGAAAATAATGTAAACATTAAATAAACCCAATAGGCTGGTTTTGCTTTCAATAATGATTAATTATATCTCAGTTTGGATCAAGTACAGGTCATTGTTTTATTATTACAGAGAAAAAGGAAATTATTTTTAAAAAATTTGGATTATCTGGATAAAATGGAGTCTATGGGAGACCGGCTTTACGTGATTCAGAGCTTTCTGGACAACGGGTTTCCAGATGATGTATCCCATGCCTGCATAGAAAGAAAATCAACCTCTTTCAAAAGCCAATTGTGACTGCTGGTAGAGACCAGATATACTGTAGTTTCATGAAATGAATACATGGAGACATATTGACTGGGGCATCTCTAGTATAACATCTGGGAAACAGAACCATTCACACTATGCCATATTATAATGTATGCACCTTACAGACTAATTTGTGAATATTGATAATGATCATTGCTGAAATATGAATATACAGGTATGGGACCTATTATCCAGAATGCTCTGGACCTGGGGTTTTCTGGATAATGGATCTTTCCGTAAAATATACTTATGTCATGATTTATGATGTAGTTTTTATTTCTAAATTACACTATTTACACTGCAAATAATTCATTCTACAATATAAAATGTAATTCTTGTATATATATATATATGACTTTCTGTCATTGGTTTAACGAATTAGCGTTGTTTTACATTGTTTGCAGGGATTACACAGGATGGACTTAATTTAGCTTCACACTTGGTCCAGTTTAGTCTTTTGGTCCCCTGAGCAGTTGAAGAACATATTCATAACCCCTCTCATTCATCAGATAATTCTGTTTACAAACGTCATATCTGCTTGACTCAAACACAAGGGGAGATGTTGGACAGTTTATTTACAAATGGTGAAATTGATCAGCATGCGTGCATCTAGCTTGTGTATCATGTTATGTTGTTTATTAATGGATAAGAGAACTTAAGGTTCAGGAAAGTAGGAGCTGATTTGTGTCTCCTCTACTTGTGACTGTCAGGATTCACCATGGTGGTATAGTGGTGGTGCAGCAGGGACACCGCCGCATCTATCCTCCACGAAGTCTTCTACTTGCGCTATTTAAAGGCGCAGGCACGCTGACGTCACAAATAAATACCGTAATGGTGCCAGATTTAAATATTTAGAGGGTGTTTCTGTTCTTTCACATTGCCCGTGATGGGATTTGCTCCTGGTGCCTTTAATTTGTGCTGTTAAGCTTCTGATCTGCTACTTGTGTTTGACCCTGCCTGGCTTTTTGACTTACCAGTTCTCTGTATCCTGACCCGTGCCTGTTATTTGACTACCGATTCTGCCTAGGGTTGCCACCTGGCCGATATTTTACCGGCCTGGCCAGTATTTTTGATGGTTGATCCCAATGTTATTAATAGAAAAAATATATAAATATATAGGAAGGCCGGTATTTTTTTCAAGAAAAGGTGGCAACCCTAATTCTGCCTCATCCTATCTGATTGATCCCCTGGTTTGACCCTTTGCCTGCCTGACGACTTCTAGCTACCTGCCTGCCTCGACCCAAACTGTCTGACCACGAACCTGCCTACTCCTGCCTGTACCGTGACCATCGGCCTTAAAGACTTTATGTACAGTCGTGCCCCATTGCTGGCCAGAACTCTGTCCTGCACCTCTTGTTTAAGTCCAGGTGGCATCTGAGTAGCTTAGGGCTCCTCCCGAAGCCAAAGGCGGTCACACTACTGGTGAAGCACAAGCCTAGACCAGGGTGCTTGGCGTTTGTTCTGGTATTGGGTGCCGACCGTGACAGTGACCTTGGGCATGATTGCAATGAACATTAGGAACCAAAACTTGAGCTATAAGCTCCACAAGGCATGGACTCAATGTGCCTAAATTATTATAATTACATGGATAACTTTTGGATACAAATAACAACACATGCCTTTATTTAGTTAAGTCCATTCTGGAAAGACAGCAAAACCTACTAAAATATAAACCTCTGTTGAATTTGATACTTGAAATATATATTTTACATTCTTTAGATATACAGAATTTTACCGATGCTATAAATGTAAAAAAAAAAAAAGTAAATGTGTTTTTGTTTAACTTTGTAACTTTTCAAAATATTAATTTGAGTGCAAAACATCTGGATGTTCTTAACAAATAGTTTGGCATATGTTTATTAAATGCCTCTCTAAATAGATGCACTAGGATTCTAACTAGCTCTTTTCAATCGTTTCTCTTTCATGCCAAAAAAACATTTAACGACGTGTTTCATATACGCTAAATGCATTCATGGGAATTAAAGCAAATACAGTTTGTTTTGATGCTCCAGTCAAGTCCATCATCATTGGTTGGATGTGAGCTGTTACAAATGTGGAGAAGAATATAATCTTTTGAATATTATAACAATATACAACTCCCACACAGACAATTTTTGAATTTAGAGCATTTAGGGCACATAAGCCTTTTACACATTTTTGTCACTTTCAATAAACGAGCTTGCACCTCTTACTCTGCTCAAGAGGAGACAACCTTTCAATTGTATTTAGCAAACAGACTGTATTCTGGAAGGAAAGGAAAGCTTAGCTCACTATTCAGTTGTTAGCCCAATCCTCTTATTAGAGACTGAAATTCAAAAAGGAAAATATCCTCTTACAATCCCTACTGCTCAGCTACATAATAGAGAGACAAAGAGAAAACAGCTCAATAAAAAGACCATGACAACAAAGAAAAGTAGTGCCAACAAATAAAGTAGAATGGGCGCATTAATGAATCTTCATCATGCGTTTGCTATGTTTTGGTGCAAATATACAAAGCTGCATAACTTGCTTCAATCAGTTAGACTGCCAGATGCAAAACCCCAAAAATAATGTCATGCATAATATCTCTGTACATTTAGTTTGAACCGTGGAAAAGAGGTGTATGATATAAAATACTCAGCTCCAAAAATGAGGAGGCCTATTTATCAGCATTCTGTGGTATTAGAGGTTTTTGAAATCACAAATAAACTCATTTTCTCTAAAACCACAAATGCCATGTAATTTATTAAAAGATCCAAATAAAAAACTACAAATGAAACACCGAACGATATGCAGTATGATAGGCAGTTGTCCAAATTTTTCGGATGATTACTAGCAACAAAATAGCTGAACACTTCTAAAAGTCTGAATAGCTAAAAAATAGGACCAATAGGATCATTGCAGCTCCCATTGACTCCCCTCGATTACTTTTGATTTGCAAATTTCTTTATTATGAGTTTTTTACACTCAGGGGCAGATTTACTATTGGTCGAATTCAAGGGTTCATTAACCCTTGAATTCAACCAATCGAATTCCTGTGGAATTTTAACCCTTCAAATTTGAATATCGCATTTGAAGGGTTTTAGCGAAATTCGATCGAACAAACAATTGAATATAAAAATTTAGACTGAACGATTATATCGTTCGAATGGAACAATTTGAACGATTTTAATCATTCGATCTAATTTTTTTATTCTATCTAAAAAAGCAGAAAGCTTCCCATAGGGTTGAACAGCAATTCGGTAGGTTTAATCTGGCGAACTAGGGATTCGAATAAAAATTAAAAGGGCAAGTAATTTGACTATCGAATGAACGAATCATTCGAAGGCTCTATTTGGCACTATACTTAGCTTTTCTGCAATTAAAACTTACTTCCAAGCCTGGAGTTAAAAAATAAGCACTTGTTTTGAGGACACTGAGAGCAACATCTAAGGGGTTGGAGAGCAACATGTTGCTCACAAGCTACTGGTTGGGGATCACTGGCTTGGCAGTTAGAGGCTTGTATACACCCTTTTTCTGCTGCTGCTACTGCAAAGAATTTGGAGACCCTGTATAAATGGATACAAGAGACTGTAATAATTACAGCACTGCCCTTATCACTCAAATAAACACAAACTGGTTAAGTTTTGCAACACCTTCTTTGCCTCGCCTAACTAGTATCACATGTCACACTGTATTGCGGCTAATTTCCTAAGGAAAGGCTGTGATTGCACAATATCATGACATAGCTATATGCCTACATTTGTAGCTAATCGACAATGCAGTGGGTATGACACACAGACACAACCATTGCCTGTGTTTTGTTTTTGAGGAATGATTGTGCAACCACAGGAGGAAGAAAACGTCTGGCAGTTCCAGAGAAAAGATGTGGAACAGAAAATGTCAAAATAAGGGGAGTCACATCACTAAGACACAAAGGGCCAGACTTACTAAAGGTTGAAGTGGCTTTCGCTAATGAAAATTTGCTAGAAGTCCAATCTGCAGGGACATCACATTCTGTGGGCTGAAAAAAATTAATTAACTGAAAATTAGTTAATTAAAAAATTAACTACATTTTTTGCGTTAACATTTTTCCCAAATCATTTGAGGGGCATGCCACATTTGTTTTAGGATGGGCTCATGTCTAAGACATTAGAGCAGGGATGCCCAAAAGGTAGATTGGGATCTACCATTAGACCTTTAGCTGGTGATTAGCATATCTCAAGACACTGTCAACAAACAGTTGTGTAAATTACCCTTCTATCATTTTCTTTTCATTCAGATATTTATTGTGTTAAGGTTACATAAGAAATAGTTATTTGTCAATTATAGTAATATAAATTCTCTCATGAATCAATTTAATATTCAAGTAATATTTTCCATTGAACAATGCTTTTATGGATGTAGATCATAATGGGACAACATCATTACAAGTAGACCTCACATTAGTAAAGAATGGACACTCCTGCATTAGAGGATCTCTTTTGTCTTTATTTGCTTCCCTGAACATTTCTAATAATAAGTGGACACTTCAAGCAAATATTTGCACCAACATCTCTAATAAGACCTATTTGAACTCACCTATTCAAATTTACCTAACTGCAAGTATACTAATGAAGTTTCGCTAGCAGAAACAAACATTGGTGGAAGTCCGCTGTGAAATGCTTGCACTGACGAATCAACGCTAGTGTTTAGCAGCCCGAGATACTTTGCATCTTAGTGTATTCACAAAGTGGTAGCCAATTTGAGCCTGGCAAGTAGCACAAAGTGTGTGCGAAGCCTTCGCAGGCGAACATTTTCCCCAAAGTACTTCTCATTCATTAAATTCAGCAGTTATTTATTATAATGTGCCATTTTAATTGGCCTTGTTGTCATTATGGCTTCTCTTTGTTGGGTAATGTTTATTTCTCTTTATTTAGCAATTTTCAAAAACACTTCACATAGAAAGTGCTAAACAATATTAACAAATGATCGTAAGACAGTCATACAGTATTATATTGTTCCGACTTACAACTTTAATAAAATAGAAAAAAAAAAGGAACACTCAGAATGCTCATGGAAAAGCTATTATTTCTCTTTAGACGACCAAGATTAAGCATCATTATTTGGGGCAACATTAGTGCTTGCATTACTGAGCTTTTGGTAGTTCTCCCATGGATCCCATACTTGTTTATGGGATTCTAATGAGTCAGCTAGCAGAGATGACAAATAATGCAGTGAGTGTATGTGCTCAATTCTAGATCTTGTTTGACCAATTGACAAAGTTGGAGATAACCAATTTAATGCTATTGTCCATCTGGTAGTTGCAAAAATTTGTGTAGATAGTTTATTCTGTGTTTTAGTTAAACTCTTTTAAGGGAGGCACAAAAGTGCCATTTCTGGATTAGGCTCAAGTTGTGTGTCAAAGATTTGGGAGGTTTTGTTCCATATATTATACACTGTCGGACAAGTCCACCAAACATGAAAATATGTTCCTCTCTCAGTTTCTGAAACATCGGTCTGAACTATTAGGTGAGTATATTTGTTACTGAATTGGAGAAGTATACCATCTCATGACTACTTTATAAGCTGTTTCCTTTATACTGATGTTATAGGAAAGATGTTGAATCGAAACCCAAATCTTTGTCCATTTAGATGGAGATATTTGTATAGTGGGGTAATGTTTATGTGTATACATAGCTATCAACAACATCTGATCATGTTCTATATGTTTTTAGATAGCACTGATATGATACTAAACAATTCCTTTAAGTCCAGTGTGGTGTGTATTTTATTTGCATTTAACTGTATTGTATTTATATATATATATATATATGTATATATATTTATAAATCAAAAGCCAGGACCAAGGGTATATTATTGCATAGTATGTACAACCGAGGTTTCAATCCCATTGGAACCTATTTCAAGGTACACACACACCAAACTCTCACTTTAATAGCCTCCATCCACATTGTATAAACGTGCCATGTAGGTTTAACCATGTATTCCTGGATATGTACCAGCATGCATCTTGTGCAGCAGTAAAGTCCCATATGCATCTATATAAAAAAAATAAAAACACCTCATATTAACCAAGTGCAGAAATATAGCCCTAAAAATGTTTTGAGAAATAAACGCAAAGCTCTTTTTAGGTTTTCATTTTTTTTTTATTACAAAACATAACACCTTTATAAAACCAAATTAAATAACATGTTTAATATACACAGAACTCATAAAAGATTTCACAAAAGTTGATTTATTACTTTTGATTACAAAGCATCTTTTGTTCAATTTTCTTAGACAGGTATGGGATCCCTTATCCGTAAACCCATTATCCAGAAAGTTACGAGTTATGGAATGGCCACCTCGCATAGACTCCATTTCATCGAAATTATAAAAAAATTTTTAAATTGTCCTTTTTCTCTGTAACAATAAAACAATACCTTGCAGAAACAGCCTATTGGGTTTATTTAATTTTTGTATGATCTTCTAGTAGACCTAGTATGAGGATCTAAATTACAGAAAGATCCTTTATCCAGAAAACCTCAGGTCTGTGAATTCTGGATAAGAGGTCCCATACCTGACAATGAAGGCCATTCATGTAGTAATACTAAATTAAAAGGGGGATTGTTCTTATAGGTGAACTTTGACTGGCTAACTCAAGCAACAGCTTGGGAGTCCATTATACAATGGAATTAAATACACAAACACACATATATATATATATAGAGCACACAATTGTGTATGTAGAAGGGGTGAACAAACTGATGTAAGCACCATATATTTGTGAATGAAAGCCTATAGTTCTTTGGGAGATAAAGGAGGTAGAGCTCTCCCTTCACTCAAACTCATCAAACCACTCTTGTTTTAGCAATATCTACTTCTATAACTATGGAAACATATATGGAGTGAACCACATATATGGTTGTGATACCACAATTCTATCATAATCAGAACCAATAAACCTCGCATGATGAGTGCTGGCCATACAGATCCACCACCATTGGGCAATAAACGCTACTCACACTAGATTGTATTTTGTGGGTCAGGAATCTTTGATACAAACAAACAAGTTTCTGTACAGATTTTGTACCATTTTTTTTGCATATTTTTTAAGAACAAAATATCATCCATTTTTTTCCAAAACACATCAGTTGATAGTGCTGCTCCAGTAGACTTCTGCACTGAAATCCATTTCTCAAATGAGCAAACAGATTTTTTTTTATATTCAGTCTTGAAATATGACATGGGGCTGGACATATTGTGAATTTCCCAGCTGCCCCTGGTCATATGACATGTGCTCTGATAAACTTCAATCACTCTTTACTTCTGTACTGCAAGTTGGATTGATATCACCCCTCCATTTTTTTCCCAACAACAGAACAATGGGAAGGTAACCAGATAACAGCTCCCTAACACAAGATCTAAGAACAGCACTCAATAGTAAAAACCCATGTCCCACTTTGAGAAGGAAAAACAACAGCCAGCCAGAAAGGGGCAGCTGGGAAATTGACAAAATGTCTAGCACCATGTAAAGTTGCCACCTGGCCGGTATTTAACAGCCTGACCGGTAAAAATTATGCCTGACCCCAATGTTATTGATAAAGAAAAAATCTAAATATACAGGAAGGCCGGTATTTTATTACAAAAAAAGGTGGCAACCCTAGCCCCATGTCAGATTTCAAAACTGAATATGAAAAAATCTGTTTGCTCTTTTGAGAAATGGATTTCAGTGCAGAAGTCTACTGGAACCGCACTATTAACTGATGCATTTTGAAAAAAACATGTTTTCCCATTACAGTTTCCCTTTAAAGAGGCAAGCATGCATTTGTTTCAAACAACAGGCAGTCATTTTATTTTATACATCCCTTAGGGCTCATACTGTGTATATCACTATAGAAAGAGGGCATCAAATGTAACACGAAGAACACAGCACTTTTAATTTCATGTAACTGTAAAACTGCACTGCAATTTAAGCCTCTTTCCAAATAAATAAAGTCATTTAATTAAGAATAATTATGATTATATTGTCTCTTTAATTGATACATTCAATGCACCTACAATTTATTTACATCTGCAATGAAAGGTGAAATAATTCGTCTATGTCGTGTGGTTTAAATGATTTCAACAGTGTTAATCATGGTAAAAGTGAAAATGCAAAGAAAATGACCCTGTTTTGGCCAGTTAATCAGTACATAAAGATACACACACATACATACAAACACACATACAGTACATAGAATTTCTTTGGTTTCCTGTTTAAATTTTATGGTAATGCTTAAAGTTTACAATTGCTTTTTCACAGCTATGGCTGCACCCATGGACATGTGTAGGGTTGTTCCTTTATGGTCTCTACATGGCTCTTTGATAACATCTAAGGTGGACAAGGATTTTTTAAATTATGGAAAGACACGGCGATTGTATGGGCACCATTTTCTTTAAGGGGTTGGCTCACCTTCAGCTTTTAGAATGTTATAGCCGTGGCTAATTAGAGAAACCTTTCAATTGGTCTTTCTTTTTTTTTTAAAGTTTTTGAATGAATTGTTTTCTTCTGACTTTTTCCAACTTTCAATGGGAGTCATTGACCCCATCTAAAAAAAACAAATGCTCTGTAAGGTTGTTATAGCTACTTTTTATTACTCATCTTTCTATTCAGAACCTCTTCTATTTATTTTCCAGTCTCTTATTTAAATCGATGCATGATTGCTAGGGCAATTTGGACCCTAGCAACCAGACTGCTGACATTGCAAACTGGAGAGCGGACGAATAATAAGCTAAACAACTAAAAACCCACAAATTACAAAACATCTAAATCAATTGCAAATTGTTTTTAGAATATTACTTTTTACATCTTATTAAAAGTTTAAAGGTGAACAACCCATTTAAATGACTTGCTTTAAATCTATTGCTATGTATCTGCATTTATTTACAATAAACCACATTTCTAATTTGGATTGTGTTGGCCCTTGCTGAATCTTAATCTCCTCCCTTTTGACCTATTAGCTTATGGTAACACAATAATTCACAAACTCCCAAACATCCTGAAGTTCAGTGCACAAATAAAAGCCTCTCAATGGCCAGTGCATTACTATAAACACAACACACTGCATAATTACCAATCTTTGGGAAGTCACTGGTCAGTCCCTGTAGCAGACTGGATACAACCCTTAATAACCCCGTAGTGCATTGTATTTATCCTCTAAGCTAATGCCCAATACAGTCAAACATCACTGTTCACATGCTGATCATTGTACTAGCCCCATGGCCCCTGCATGTCCCACCATATACATTGCATTTTATATGGAATCCTCCCCTTACACAGTATTACAGCTCTTTTAGGTCCCAAAATAAATCCCCATTTTACATATCCATCCTTCTCTCGTAACAATATAATACTCCCTATTTTTTTAAAAATTTAATACATCAGAGAAACATTCCCCACAGCTTCATTTTCCAAAATTCCTTTTTTTTTGTAATAAGGAAATAGACTTTTATAATTGTTTGCCACTTGTTTTTTCACCCACCTATTATGTTACTATCCATTAACAAGAACCCAAAAGAAAGGAGGTCTGTTTGACATCATTATGGGAATGAACATCTGAGCCATTAATGCAACATAGCGTTGCAGGAACATTTCACTATATGTTCTCATATGCTATGGAGAGAAATACCATGAGAGTGTAGCTATTCTACCTGTACTAAGCAGCCTTATCTAGTAAAATATGAAGGTAAAATAGTCCTTTACAAAAAAAAGGAGTCAGTGAGTGTTTTGTTAAAGGGGATGTTCACCTTCCAAACACTTTTTTTCAATTCAGTTGTTTTCAAACTGTTCCCCAGAAATAAAGACTTTTTTTCAATTACTTTCCATTATTTATTTTTTACTTTTTTTCCAAAATTTAAGTTAAAATTTTGTGTCTGGTGTTTGAGTCTGGCAGCTCAGTGATTAAGGTGCATACTCTGAA
This sequence comes from Xenopus borealis, assembly GCA_024363595.1. Taxonomy (NCBI): domain Eukaryota; kingdom Metazoa; phylum Chordata; class Amphibia; order Anura; family Pipidae; genus Xenopus; species Xenopus borealis. Next base: position 78,799,851 of record CM044445.1, read on the forward strand.
CTGAATTTTGCAACATTTAGTTGATACATTTCTTAGCAGCATCTCTGGTGTATAAGCAACTAGTGTGTCAATTCTAACAGCTACCTATAATGAAATCCAGCTGACTGTAAACTAAATCTATCCATTTGGAACAGTTTACAGGGTCGGCGACCCTCCCTCCCAGAGCTGCTTCAGAAGGTGAAGAATGACACTTTACACTACAACATTAGAAAAACAGTGACACATAGAAAATAGAAAATCATTGGAAAAAGTTATTTCTGGTGATCAGTCTGAAAACAATTAGGATTTCATGATTGTGTGTGATTTGCCCATATCTGTTTTAGAGACTATACAAATTGCCCTTGAGTATGCATAATGTAAAACCATGGAGTGTTTATAAACATAAATATAAGTCTGCTTGTTCATTCTTCTGCAAAGAATTAGAATTTGGCTTCCAGACATGATGCCAATGATGAGGCAAGAAACATGACAGCTGCAATATATTAGCAATGTGGTGAACTTCGGGTGGCAGTTTTTTGCTTATGAAGAAGTGCTAAAAATATATGGAGCTTTAGGAGAGAAGAGCAGGGCCTACTGCAAATATTCTGTATACCTTTCCTTCTCCTTTAAAGGGATACTGCCATGGGAAAAAAAAATTTCAAAATGCATCAGTTAATAGTGCTGCTCCAGCAGAATTTTTAATTGAAATCCATTTCTCAAAAGAGCAAACAGATTTTTTTCATATTTCATTTTGAAATCTGACATGGGGGCTAGACATATTGTCAATTTCCCAGCTGCCCCAAGTCATGTGACTTGTGCTCTGATAAACTTCAAACACTCTTTACTGCTGTACTGCAAGTTGGAGTGATATCACCCCCTCCCTTCCCCCCACCCCAGCAGCCTAACAACAGAACAATGGGGAGGTAACCAGATAACAGCTCCCTAACACAAGATAACATCTGCCTGGTAGATCTAAGAACAGCCCTCAATAGTAAAACCCATGTCCCACTGCGTACTATTCAGTTACATTGAGAAGGAAAAACAACAGCCTGCCAGAAAGCAGTTCCCTCCTAAAGTGCTGGCACAAGTCACATGACCGGGGCAGCTGGGAAATTGACAAAATGTCTAGCCCCATGTCAGATTTCAAAACTGAATATAAAAAAATCTGTTTGCTCTTTTGAGAAATGGAATTCAGTGCCGAATTCTACTGGAGCAGCACTATTAACTGATGCGTTTTTTCCCATGACAGTATCCCTTTAACAATGTATAGTAGATGTTCTGGAAGCAACAATGACTAACTCTTTCCCCTAAAACTTCTGCTTAAATATAGCTCTTTTTGATAAATGGTATAAAAAATGGTTGCACCTTAGTGGTTCCTGGAAAAAGGCCTAATACTGTGGGTGTCTCTACAATGAAATCAGTAAGAACAGTTTAAATAATATAGCAACGCCCCAGTATCAGTAGAATAAGATCTCTAAGTGGTCCTTGATGACTTAATATTGACACTTTTGAACAATACAAGCAGTAATAAAAACTTCATTCTAGTGGTCTAAAAATCTAGGGTAATACATCTGCCCTTTTACATTTGCCTTGCCTGAAACCAGAACCAAACAGCTACATTCAATCTTTGTCGAAAAATAAATCCAGTTGGACAGTGTTCCACCCTTAAGTGTTCTCTCCATGACCACCAGGCTGATTCTCCTGAGCACTTCCATATTTGGTGTCCACAATGGTCAGTTTAGTATTTGATAGTCGACTGGTCAAAGATGGAGACTTGGCAATTTCTTTCATTTTCAGTGGCTTCTGACAGCACAAAACATAACGTATAAGCCTAAGAACAGGAGGTCTTAAGATGGTGAAAACCCAGGGGTCAATAATTGAATTTACAGAGATAAATCTTAGAGCTTGAAGGTCCCTCTTGTCATCATGGCGAACCGGGCAGAACCTATTCATGTATACCTGGACCTGCAAATTAAAGACAAAGATGATGTTAAAGTGCAAATCATATGGTACTATATCTACTGCAATGTCATTTTTGAAATGTCCATAGCCTAGAAAATCTTGCCAATTGCTAGATTGCAATTTTCGGGATGCAGGTTATTCAATATCATAATGTGAGTTTGCTGGCAATTTGTTATCTTACTCATAAATTAATTGTCTCACTTGCAAAGGGTTACAACAGGGAACAGCATTTGAAATATATGTAGTTACTACAACGAGTAATCGTTGATTAAAGATTGATTGCAAAGTAACTGTGGGGGGCATCAGCCCTTACTTTCAAAAAATGTACTCATTTTGCATGCTAATTGGTAACGGCTAATTTGGAATCCTTTATCTAACTACTTGGTGATACACAATGGAATTTCCCCCTTGTGCGCTCTGTGTTTCTATTTAAGATATAATGGCATTCTGTTGTAGTCAGACTTGCCACACTAACAAATATTGGAAAAGGCACCAAATAACACCATTTGTCCCCAAATGCTACTGGAACTTGAATGACAGCTTGAATTAAATGTAGCTGCTTTCTGAATTGAAAAAGCCTGTTTCATTGACTTACTACTATAGATATACCATGACCTGGATGAATGAGAACCTTAACAGACAATGTAAGTGCCAATTTTTTATAGAATGTATTTGGGCATTTAAGCTAAAGCACAGTTGTTACAAATGCAGAGTATATTTTATATAATTGGAGAACACTTTTAGCCCTTTCACCCTTTTGCTGGTGGTTAAAGGGTCAAATATAATAGCTTAAATCGACAATTATAGAAATCAATATGTCTGCAGCCATGAAAAGACAAGGAAAGTTAAATTAAAAAAGTAGCTAGAAATGTTGTACATTATGTTTTGTGTTTCTGTACCAACCCAAGGCAACCACAGTCCTTTAGCAGTAAAGATCTGTGTCTCCAAAGATGCCCCAGTAGCTCCCCATCTTCTTTCCTGCTGATTCACTGATTCACATGCCCTGTGCTGCTGTCACTTACTGAGCTTAGGGACCCACTCACAATATACAGTACACATAGAATAGAAATGTCATAATATAAGGCTAATTAGTAATTAATACAGATAATTACTGCATGGCAGCACAGAAACCAGTGCAATTAGCATCAGAATTTAATAATCAGCCCCATAGCATCAGCTTATATTACAGACCTACCTCCTTTTCTGCTTGATAATTAGTGACGACCCCTAAGCTTAGCTTCTCAACAGCTGCTAAGAGCCCACTGAGCATGTGAGTGTCACAGACACTTTCCAAGATGGTGACCCCCTGTGAAACGTTTGAAGTCCTGGATCATTGCTGCCATTGACAAGCTGAAACTTTAGGCTGGTGCAATAAGTTCAGTATAAAAAACATGGCATTTTTAGCCTTATTCATTTTTAGGGTTTAGTTTTCCTTTAAAGGGAATAAATATACAGTATCTATACCCACACATTTACAGTAAGAAAAGTTGTATAGCGCCCATCATATATATTTAAATATGTATAAAGATGTTATAAACGATGAATACATTTGTTCCGTGGTATGAGCTATGGCCACATCTTTTATATATATTTGTTTATTTAAAAAAAAAACGAAATTATTAAAACAGTCTATGGGAGATTTGTAGAATCTGTCATATTACAGCTACTGTATATATGGTGTGAGACGTTCTCCATATCTGGGGCAGATCATTAGGTCTTCTGGATATTGAACAATGAAACAACTTATTAGAATATGCAGTTCATTTATAATCACAAGAGAACAATCGAAATTATTTTTTTATGCAAATGTACCATTAAAGTGAAAAAAAAAGTTTGCAATGCTAATATTAAGTTTCCAGTGACAAATGAATAACTCAAATGAATAACTTCCCAACCAGCATTTGTTTTTTGATGTATTAAATGACTACTTCAATCCATCCCAAGTTCATTAGTGCACTCACCCAGGTACATAAAGATCTGTTTTCCTGTTCTGCTAATTCAGGGACATTTACTTACTCTTAAAAGCATTTGAAGACTAGGGGTAATACTAGTTTTGTTTCTCAGTCTACACGTTGCCATGTCTGATCTTATCATAACGTATTCTTTTTTTTATAGTTCTCTCCAAATGGATCACATATCTATAAAAACTCTTCTGTGCGCTACAAGGAGTTTGTTTTCTCCCTGTGTCTGTGTGTGTTTCTTTTGGGTACTCTAGTTTTCTCCCATGCCAGTAAGCAAATGGTGCTGATAACACAGAAATACAACAAACTATCATACCTATACAGAGAGCACAAAATCTTTTCCTAAAGGCTCAGAAAACAGAAACCTGGTGTAACAGGCAAACAAGCGTTAAAACACTGTAGCATGAATCATGATTGTGAACATAGGATTTACTTTAAAAAAAAAGAGAGAGAATTTTTGGCAGGGATAGTAAATATAATTGTGATTTCCCAAATGTGGAGTTTGTAGCAGAAACAGATGACTCATGTTTAAGTGACTACTGAATACTTTATTGAAGATAGCCTGAGGATAGTTTGTTATATAAAAGAAATTATAAAAGCTTTTGTGTTTGTACACAACTGACGAAAGTGCAACGCCTACATTAATCTACACGAGTAGAGTGAGTGAACAGGGGAATGACTCATGGATTTCGAGGGAATTTGCAGTAGTGTGGATCATTTGGTGGTACTGGTGCATAGTGCACAGTCTATCACAACAGCACAACTGTGTTATCAGCAAAACCCAGGACAAAGCATGCTGGCAAATGGTACATGAAGGGGCGGGACAGAGCTGCCTGGTAGGGGATTGGTTGTGGGGTTTAGTGATGTAGTTGGGGGTGTGGAGTTTAAGGGGACTTATAGCACTAATGGCTTAGGAGGGCATCCATTTCGGAAGAAAAAAAGGAGTCCCACCCTCATTCCCTTGTATTAACCCTTTGTGCTCGTTGTCAAAATTGTGGCCTGGGTTAGCACGTGGAATGGTGAGTATTGGGCTGACTAACCAAGAGGTGATGAGATGGGATAGCCCGTTGTCACAGCTGGGCAGTGGGTCCCTGGCAATGGGGAGAGTTAATTGAGAAGTTGGAGTTTTTTACCAAGTCCTAAATTGGTTAATGGAAGTTGGTTGGTGGTATTCCTCTCTAACAGTGTTTGTCTCTGGGAGGGTATGTTGTGTTGGTGGTAGCATGCAATCCAGCGTACCCATCATGCTAGAAGGCACAAGCGGCTGGTGGCTGGTACGATTGCATGCACCTAATTGGGTCCATTGCCAGGGGCCTTGCAGAGGATTATAGGTTAATGGTACATCCCTGTTCATATTTGTATGTTTACAATGTTGTTAATGTAAGTTGTTATTGATATATGTATTATCTGTTGTTAAAGTATGTTTTGTGCAATAAAGCTGTGGCCAAAAGACTCCAACAAATAAATGGATGGTGAGTGAGTTTGTTATTCCTAGACCAGTTTGGGAAAGAGGCAGGTATTTGTCTCTGCCCCTGTCATGAACTTTCCATATAATGCTGTGCAGTTGGTCTTCATTTTTGTAATGAACCTTATGGTTCTGCTTTTTGGCATGAAATTGCAACATGCTCAGAGTCATTGACACTTGCAGGCAGATGATTGCCTTAAAGGGAACTAAGAAAACCTTAATATGTAAGATTTGTAACGACAAAACTGACTTTGCACGTGAATGACACCAAAAAATGTATTGCCTTCACAGAACTGGTTCCTGTATGAAAATTAAGAATACGAGACCTACCATATATAAGCAATCGTTATTAAGTGCAAAAAATAAGGATATGAGCCATTTTAATAGGTTCTTCATATAGGGAGCCAGACATCCTGCTTTAGGAAGTAACGTTCTACTTTTGAGCACTCTGTTTTCCTCCCTGTGCCACCTCAAGCCAGATGTTAATTAGTCCTTCTTTTTGGGACCTGTCTAAAAGGAATTAAAGCCAACAGAAAACTCTTCAAGCTTAAAAAATACTATTGAGTATATTTGTGCTTGAATTCTTTCTCTGCAGGCTTTCCTAAATCACTGAAAAAGGCAATCTTGAATCTAGAACTGGATAAATCTTTCCCTAAATGTCATTTACCCAATTTTATTTAAATACGTGGTGTATTTCAACATACTAATAAGTTGATTCTGCTTATAAAATGTAAATGTAGACATTGATAATATTAGAAGCAATTACCCAAAACCTGAATATTTTGGTTAAAAAGGTGTAATTTGCATTTAAACAGCCTGTAATTAATGTGTAGTGAATACTATTTCAAGAAATGTTGCAACTGGTTTTATGTATGTGCCTGAACAGAAAGTTAGTTTAGCAAATTTTACTTTTTTGTCTGCTTGGGTCAGTGTCCCCCGGTTGAATTAAAGTGAAATTAATAATTAATGGAATAGTTCACTTTTAAATGAAATGTTATTATGTTAAATAATTCCCAATTATTTTGTTCTTCATTTTACATTTTTTTCTGTATTTGAAATGGTTTGTCTTTTTTGCCTTTCAAATGGGGATAACTGACCTGGCAGCCAACACACTATTACTTTGTTAGGCTACAATTTGATTGTTATTTTTTTATAAATGATTTTTCTAATAAGACCTTTCCTATTCATATTCCAGTCTTTCATTCACCCTTTTATTCACTGTTGCCTGGTTGCTAGGGTACATTGAACAATAGCAACAAAATAGCTTCTGAAATTAAAAACTGCAGTGACTGTTGCTGGTGCAATGCCCTATTTATGCATTTTCATGCGAGAAAGTTAAACCTGGTCCCTAACTAAGGTATCAAAAACTGGTTATTTCAGTTAAAAAATAAAAAAAATATAAATTTGTAGAAATGCAAGTTATTCATGCCTGCCTGTAAAGATGTTTTATCTGAAAACAAAGTACAGACTTTTATTGATGTGTGTGTCTCCTCTTCCATAATAAATATGTTTGTTCTTTGTACATAAAACCCACACACTGCCTCTGTCTAACTAGGCCAAGAGTTCCCAAGTGGAGGGGAGAATATCTACAAAGTGAAAGTAAAAGGATTGTTAACCAAATAAAGATCTTGAAAAAAGATTGCAGCATTTACATCATGTATAAATCCATATACAGTAAGTAATATATTGTAGGGTTTGACCCTTTTAAAGGGACAGCCATATTAAATGTAAGCCATCCACTGTACAAGCAGTAAAATATAAGGGGAAAAAACTTTTTGCACCCATAATCTTTTATGATCAATAGGGGCACTAGCTAATGTATGGGAGCACACTGAGCCATTTCATCCCTAGAATGCACTGAAAGAAATTGTGGTACAGGTATGGGACCTGTTATCCAAAATGTTTGGGACCTGGGGTTTTCTGGATAAGTGATCTTTCCGTAATCCTTAAGTCTACTAGAAAATAATGTAAACATTAAATAAACCCAATAGGCTGGTAATGCTTTCAGTAAGCATTAATTATATCTTACTTTGAATCACGTACAAGGTACTGTTTTATTATTCCACAAAGTCCAAGGAAAAGACGGCACTCTGATCATGAACAAGTTTATTCGGGATACAATGCCCTACGCGTTTCGGGAAACAATCCCTTAATCATAGGCAACTGGTTGCCTATGATTAAGGGATTGTTTCCCGAAACGCGTAGGGCATTGTATCCCGAATAAACTTGTTCATGATCAGAGTGCCGTCTTTTCCTTGGACTTTGTGGAGTGTTTTAGCAGGGGGACGCTGCTGACTGAGCACCTGATCGGGTATGTTTTGAGCAGAAGAACAAAGTGAGCTCTGAGCGGCCATTTCTGCCTGTTAAGGGTAGGGACAGACAGGGAGATTCGGGGAGATTTTGTCGCCTGGCGTTTTTAGCAGGCGACAATCTCCCCGAACTTCCTTCTCCCTGTCTGTCCCTACCCTTACTGTTTTATTATTACTGAGAAAAAGAAGTGTGCAGTGAATGGTGGAAACAGCATGAGATATAGTTTAGTTCCAAGCAGGTCCGGACTGAGAATTAAAATAGGCCCTGGCATTTCAGGTACATAGAGGCCCAATAAGCCCACAGAGGCCCAAACAGCCCCCACCAGCCCACTAAATACTGACTTTCTATGGAACCTTATAGCAGCCCTTCTGGCATTTGCCAGAACACACAGATCGCCAGTCCGGGCCTGGTTCCAAGATTATCACAATATTTAGAATGGGCTCAAAATGAAAAAAATATGACTTTGCTTACCTTCTTTGTCATACAATATGAAAATAAGGATCTGTGATTAATTTAGTTTGTTATTGGAAAGAACTCTGTAATATTTATAAATCCTGTCTGTCCTTGGTGGTGACTTTTTTTTTCCAGTTGTAGAAATGGCAACAAAAATTCATATTACCTTTGGTGGAGTACAAGACTGATGTACACTGTGTCTTGTACAACAGGCCAACACCAAAACTTTAAGGCACATGCTTACAGTGAGCAAAGTGCAATTTTAGCAGCACAATATCATTTTTCTACAATGTACCATTTCCCCCAGCATTTCTGCATCAATGTGGATGCAAACGGGTTATTCTCTTGAACTACATCAACAGCAATTGGGTCAAAATGGACTCAACTGCACATTTGCCTACTCTTAAATGGGACACAGTTGAAACTAATATTTTTAAAGTCTGTCTGGCGTCATTGCCAGTGTTCAATGAGATGCACCTATTGACACAGGGCACAAAGGGAACCCATGAGCTACCTCCTGGTCAGGTAGTGGCGGTACCTCCAGGTTTCCCCTGCATCAATAGGAGTTAAAGCACCATGTTCGAAGAGGAAGGCAGAAAGTGTCAGGAGCGCTTTTTGTAAGTATTTAACATAAAAGAGGTTTTAGGCATAACTCATTGCAAGGAAAAAGGCAAGGTGCCCATCGCATTTGCAGGCGTAAATGAGTGCTTATACAAGAGGCATGAGGATGGAACTTACAATATAAGTCACTAAAAGTTACAGTAATTTTCTTTAATATTTACATGTGTATATGATTAGGACATAAAATAATATAGTGTAAAATGAGAAGGCAGTATGCAGTCTGAAAATGGCACAGGACACCTGTCCTGATGGACCCTGGGCAAATGCCCCTTTTGCCTTTTTATTAAAGTAGCCCTGGTATGGATGGAGGCATAACCTCCAACCCAAAAGCCAGAGGATTGGAGAGAGCAACTATTAAAGGTAAAAATGTGGGCTGGGTATGATAACTGTATCAGCCGAATACACCCTTATATTACACTGCTCCTTTCAATCCAAATCAACAGGAAGCAAGGGATCTGCACTATGATAAGGTGAAAGAATTCAACATATCAAGGCGCCACTGAGGCAGTGATGCATGTCCTATTTACTCAGGCATTATCTGCTGCATAGAATACATACAGGCACCAGCATGGTCATCAAAACCTTCATGCCAGCTAATATGGAATACAAAAAACTTGCACAATATTCTACTTGCCTTGACTGACTAATCTCAGTTTAAAAATCTCAATGCTTTGTCAATCTGTCTGAGGACAGATGATTAATATAGACACCCTAATTCACCTAGAAAGACACATGGACCTGCTTTCCTGTATATACCATCTCTCTAAATAGAAAGTGTATGTGGCTGATGCTGGGGTTGCTGGCCTGCAAGTACTAAAAGATAAATGTAAATGTCCAATCCAACAGATGTAAGATAACAGATGTAAGGAAACAGATGTAAGATAATGTGGACAGAAGCATTACCAGCTTCAAAGCAGAAGGATTGTGTGTGGATGTACTATCTATTCGATCGAAAAAAAATTCAAATTGATTTTGGGTTGGTCTTTTTGAATTCACAGTTTTTGCACTTCCACATTCGAGCCTTGATAAATCTGCCCCATATGGTTTGTTAGGTTTGTTTGTGTGCTTCATGAATCGTAGGATCCCAGAGGGCTACCCTTAGTTCTTAAAATGACAGTCTTCTATTTAGGATTACCCAATAGCACATACTACTAAACAAGTATATTATTATGAAAATGGTTTAGATGAAGCAGTGTTTTACATGTAGGCTGTTTTATGTAATATATTTTTATAGAAACCTACATTGTTCAGGGGTATAGTTAGTTTTCCTTTAAGCTTTTCTTAAAGAGATCAGAGTGTGTAAAGCAGAAAGCCTGTAATACCCATATGTCTCTGGTATCAGAAAGAAAAGTGCAGCATAATACAGGAAATAAGTGCTACAGTAGATAACTGCATGGAATTATGTTAATTTCTGAAACTAGTCCACAGTGTGGTTGAAGACATACAGACAAAAAGGCCATGCAGAGGTGCTATTCATACAAATTACTTCCTCAAATAAAAGTACATACAAGCCATTTGTATTTTAAAAATCACATGGATGTGAAGGTAAAATACTGATTCTGCACATGTTTATTAAAAGGGAATTTGGGTGAATCTTACACTAACTATTTTACTTCCTCTAGTAGCAATGGACTAACAGTTAAAGTAAAGAAGCAACTGGAATCCCAGTTTTATTATTAAGTATGAAGTGGAAATTAAAGTGAATTGGTTGTTAATTTATTGTAAGGCAATGGTGTCCAAATTTTTTGCAACGAGGGCCAGATTTGGTGAGGTGAAAATGTGTGGGGGCCGACTATTCAGCCTGACATTCTTTGAACCATTATTTAACATATTTAGAAAATTATATCTGTAGTCCACAGACCAGACACAGTATTTAACATTAATTTACCTTATTTACCATCTGCCAACTGTAACTGTAAGATTTCCTGAAATATAGTACTGTAGCTGTGTCCCCGCTTGCTGTTGCTGTTTAGCCTGAGCTTTAAAATTGCAGGTGATAGCCAGGCTGAGGCAACTAGCCAAATTCACACATAAAGTACACCTCTGTTTTGCACAGCTGTGCGGCTGCCTCCGGCAAACACTAGCGCCTAATCCAGTGGCTGTGCTCAGCTGCCGCAGGAAGACGATAGAAGGCACTGCTCAGCAAAAAAAAAGTACTGGATCATGGGTTGGGTTTCTATTTGGGTGCCAATGTTTATGAATATAAATACCATAGTTTTTAAACAGTCAGAGTTGAGCGACTAGCATGTTTTGGCTTATACTATACAAGGGGGATTCCTTGTTTAAGGCTGGGGGACAGTGTAAATTTGAAAATGGGCTGCAATTGGCCCTTGGGCTTGACTTTGGACATGCCTGTTGTAAGGCATACCTCTCAACATTTTGGAAGTAAAATGTAGCATGGCTAAATATGTTTTGACCACTCGCTAATTACCATGTTAGCTTTACAATATTTGGCAGACTATGAAAGTTTGAAAATATTTCTCCTCATCTAAACTGTTACAATTACTTATTTTCTTATCTTAAAAGTGTTTCAAAGTATCTTATTTGTACCTGTTAGCTGTTCTGGGCTCTCTTTCATAAGCCAATTAAGTTAGAAACTTTGTTTCCTTTTCTGGCTGTTCAGTACAGAGAAAATAGGGACTTTCCAGTACAAATGAGGGACTGCTGGTTGAGCTCTCAAAAGATGGACTGTCCTGACAGTGACAGTTGGGAGGTATGGTAAGGTCACAAATTATTGTGAACATTGTGTAACTTGCTAGTGGTTTAAATATTATGTAGATTGTGCTGGCTTTTACAATACACATGTACAATGATCGATAAACAACAATAATTTGCCACTTTGCCACAACAAACACATGTAGGTACAAACTGACAGCTAGTAGTCTACTAATCCGTTTCAGGGGACCTTGGACGTGGCTGATTCAAATGCCATAATTCCTGAACCGATTCTGATTTTGCCAAAAAATTTCTTTGTAATTTTAGTTTCGGTAATAGAGTGCATTCTCATCTAAACAGACACTCAATGCAATTGAATACTAGAGGTTTTGATCAAAGCATGTCGGTCTGCTGTGCGAAGGTGGAACAACATTTGAAATCATGGGACCAACAAATAATACATCATTAAATGACAATGAAAATGTTTGAACAATGGATATGACAAGCTAGAAGCATATGGCAAGGACATGAAGAGTGCATTATGTAAATTCTTCCCCTAAATAAGTAAAGTGCATCCCTGAGAGTGCATGGAATAAGTCTAAATACCCTAGTTTGGACCAGACCCATTACACTTATAGATATAACGGTGTAGGTTATACTGAATTAGGATACATTATTTATATATGTAGTCAAGAGCTGGAACCTGAACTTTTGAATCATTAGGCCAGGTAGGAAATCACTCTACTGAGCTATACAGAGATCCCTACAAAACTCTGGTTAAAAGGGACTGGGGAAAGACCAAGAGATATAGAGGGAGACTGTGCAACTCTTTGGAGGCAAATGACCACTTTTTTGAGAAGTAGAAATCCTGCCAGGTCTGTTGAAATGCAGTTAAAATGAAACAAGCATTCCGTGCACATACAAAGCTCGTTACTAGTCATGGGGGTAATTTCAAAAAAGTGCGAAAATTCGCTATCAGCACCTTTGCTGCAATTCGCCAGGCCACCGCTACTTCGTCAAAGCGCATTTACGCTAGTGATGCCTAATTTGCATACGGCGCAAAGTTAATATATAATAGAAGTATATGTTATAGCCTCTACATTACACTACACAAGCCCAGGAAACCTTTAATAAATAAAATAAAGTTGTCCTATTGCCCTAAACATGTGCCCACTGTATAGTTAAGTTGCCATATGTTAGGAAATTTACACTATTTTTCAGACTATCAAACTTTTTCAAACTCCTATCTATTGTATTGAACTTCACCAGGTCTGACCTGGCGAAGTAAAGTCTAGCGCAAGAGGTTACGGTCACTAAAATGGGCATCTTAATGAATTAGCAAAGTTACATCCCTTCGTCAGCGCGCAACTTTGCCTGGCATAAGGGTGCGAAGTTGCGCTAGTCTATTTACTTCACTAGCAAATTTTCTCCAGGGACACTGTTAGTAAATTGGCGAAATTGCGTCACACTGGCAAATTAGCGCTAGCCTTAGACGCTTTGCACTTTATTGAATTTGCCCCATGGTATTAATGGCAGATTCTCATTTAGTACCAATATGGCACACCCAACCAATGATCACTTCAAAATATGCATACATATATATATATATATTTACTCCCCTATACTGAGCCAGGGCGATAAATGTTATCTAGGAGAAAAAGCAAGAAACTCACAGCTATAGGAATAAAAACAACACAAGTGTGTGAAGCACAGATATACCTACCACGTGATACATAAATACCGTGTGGTGAAGTGACGTGACAACGGAAATGAAGGAAGCAGGCTCTGCATATGTGAGAAGAAAGTGCAAGGGATTTTCTAGCACAATTAGCAAAAGAAACATCACTTTATGGGAGCTCATGAAATGCACACAGTCTGTTGGTGACACCAAATAACAGGAAGTTGTATGTCAGACAGACTCACTGAGCTAATCAGCAAGATGAAGCAACTCAAGTGTTTCATTTTGTCCCTAAGACACAGCCAAGAAATATTTTCTGATAACCTCTTTATTTAGGCAGGGGGATACAATGTGTTACCACCTTTGTACTTCTACACATTTGGAATATTGTGTTCAGTGAGTATTATAAAATATTGCAAGCTTCTTAGTGCATGCCAATGGCAATGCTTCCAGCCATCAGTGTAGTGAAGTGACAACTCATGTGTATAACATTGTTCCTTTCCTATAAATGATTTGCAAATGGACATAAAGAGTCAGACAGCAGAAAGAATACAAAATTAAGTGAACATTCAGGCTATTCACTCAAGTCCTTGTACTCATGCATACAGTGGCAGATATCTTATGTGGTGTATAAAATGACGGGATAATTCACCACACATCATCAGGCTTTGCTGTACAGTTCTTACGTGTTTTTCCCTAGAGTGACTTCCGCTGGAACTTGCTTACAAAGGAGTACAGCAATGTAAAATAAATGAGGCAAATCTGGCATGGTGTAAAATAAAAACACGACTTGAATACAACACATACCCACTTTTTCGCAGTCTCTCAGTAGCGTGTGCCTAATGCTGGTTAGACAGGTTGGCACCTTTTCCAATGTAGCCACAAATGATACCAAGTATCAAGTACCAAGCATGCAGATGACAATTTAAAGCAGGGTAGAACCCCTGCAACTTCATTTTGTCAGATGTACGATTTCGGGGGCGGACCCCTTCAGATGGCAAATCCTCGAAAAAGTCCAGGTAAAAAAAGCTCAATCAATTTAAGAGAAAATTGTTATAGAGAATTTTTCTGGATTTGGTGGCTGCAGACTAAACAACCAAGAGGATTAAATCAGGAATTCAATATGACCTGTTATTTATAATGTTTCCATAAATATTAAAGGACCAGTAACATCATAAATGTTTAAAAAAAATTGTTAGTATACATAGAAAAAAACACCAAGACAAATTAAACTTTAAAATCGCAAAGACTTTATTAAGAAATAACTTACTGAAAGTCCGCTTCCACTCCTCTTCAGAAAAGGTGACAGGGTTAGAATCCATTGTGTGGCACTTGATTTTTCCTCCCTGGCTATCTCTAATAAGTGCCGCATGATGGATCGCCCCTGATCGCCTTTTCTGAAGAGGAGTGCAAGCGGAGTTACGGTAAGTTATTTCTTAATAAAAACTTTTTTATAGTTTAAATTGTCTTGCTGTTTTGTTTCTATGCATACTGGTATGGGATCCCTTATCTGGAAACCTGTTATCCAGAAAGTTCCACATTACGGAAAGGCTGTCTCCCCTAGACTCCATTATAAGACAATAATCCAAATTGTAAAAAAAAATTCCCTTTTCTCTGTAATACTAAAACAGTACTTGTACTTGACCAAAACTAAGATATAATTAATCCTTACTGGAAGCAAAACAGCCTATTGGGTTTATTTAATGTTTACAGGATTTTCTAGTAGTCTTAAGGTATGAAGATCCAAACTAAAGAAAGATCCAATATCCGGAATACCCCAGATCCCAAGCATTCTGGATAATAGGTCCCATACCTGTACTAACAAATTTTTAAAAATAATTTTTTTTTATGTTACTGGTCCTTTAAATGTTGCAGTATTGAAATTCTTTAACTATGTTACTGTTTCATTTTTTTTATAGATTGTTTCAATGAACAACACTATCCGGATCTTGTCCTTGATAGGGTAAGTCCTGACTGACTAATTCAGTATGGATTGAGCTTTATTATTTTCTTTATCTTTTTCTTATTGAAAATTTTTGTTATTATATTGTCAAGGGTGGAGTTGTTAGGATTACGCCAATGTTTTTAGGTACTTAATCATTGCTTTAGTGTGGTGATGCATGTTAAAATGTTACATCTGATGGAATAAAGTTGCAGAGGTTCTATCCTGCTTTAAATTGCCACCTGTGTGCTTAGTACTTATCGTTTGTAAAATAAAACACACCTTGATAAATTCACCATTTATTTTAAACAGCTTTTTATACCCTGAGACACAGAGTAGGCACAACATAGTCATTCCATTTGTTGCTGTGTCAAAGGAACTCAGAAGGATTTTCAATAAACATCATATCCCTATGTTTTTGAAACCTGGCAACAAAAAAAACCATGTGGTATACGCAGTCCATTGGGGAGACTAATCAATTGTTCCCAAAGCGGATAGCTCAACAATGGAGGGAAAGACTCAGCTGTCAAAAGAGTGTCTCTAAAAGATAAGGGACACTTCTTTGAAGATAGCAATGTTCAGTTTAACTTTGGACAGAGAAGGCCGCTGGTTTGAACGAGGCATAACGGAGGCTATTCGTGTTAAGGCAGAGAAACAGAGGAGGGGCCTTTGACACCACCTGTCTGCTACATACAATGCTGTTCTAAGATCTTTACCTCAACATTTTCACAAAACTTAACATGTCCATTCATGCACCACTCACAAGTAACATCTGTCTCTTTGAGTTGCATGACACATTGATAATCCTATCACAGTAACAACACATCATTCACAACCTATGTGAGCTTCTGTTGTCACCTCTCTGAATAGTAAATGTGGCCATATACAGGCCAATAATAGCTGCCGACAGACCAAGTTTCCACACTGGCCCGTGTATGGGGGCCATCCAACGGGCTTTCCCGATCGAAATCTGCCCGAAAGTTTGGCAGATGTCGATCAGATGGGACTAAAAATCCGGTCACATAGCGGCAGCATCATGATGCAGTTCCCCGATCCGACTACCCATATCTCCTCCATTGTGATCAGCTCATTGGGCCCTAGGGCCCATAATCGGATCAGCTCTATATCGCCCACCTCAAGATGGGCATATCAGAGAGAGATCCACACGTTTGGCAACAATACCAAATAAGAGGATCTCTCCGTGTCTGGCCACCTTTACACTGCACCATTGTGATTGGATTATTGGAAGAGTTTATATGATGGGGATTTCCTGTACCAGTTAGTTGAACTGAGCTGCTTGAATGAGTATTAAAAAGATCTTCAAAAATTACTCAGTAAATCCAGCCGATTTAGATTTACTTCTACTAGATATAGCATGACCTGGATGAATGAAAATCTTCATAGACAGCTTTTTGCAGTTTTTTCTCCAAATTACATTTTACATAGTGTGATAAATATGCCCCACATTGTACATGTACACTGTACACCCTGGAACTACAAGCATTCTGGAGGTGGAAATAATTCCAGGGCCGGGTTCCCCTACTAGCATACAGTATGTGTCCATAGATGCAACTGACTAACTGTGCCTAACAAATCCAGTAATAATGCCAGTATTAATACCAAATGCATTGTAGCCTGGGCCGTTCCGGCCATGAGGCAAGGTGAGAAACTTGCCTCAGGCAGCACGGAGCGGCCAGTTACCAGGGGTGGCAAAAAGCCGCCTCTGGTAACTTTAAGAGCCGAACTTCCATTTTTTAAACCGGAAGTTTGGCTTTTCTAGTGCAGCGAGCGCAATAGCGATCACTGCCCTAGCGATGCGGTCCCTCCTCGACCCGCTCCGAAGCTAAAAGTTAGAAGCGCGGAGTGGGAGAGGGGTGGCATCAGGCCTCAGGCGGCAGCAGCCCTTGGAATGCCCCTGATTGCAGCTGAGTAAAACTGGCCATAGACATGCAGATTATAAGCAAACAATTGTCCATGCCAAATTTCGAACCTGCAACTAACCATTCAGATTAATATTAAAATCACACCATGATCCGGCCATCAATTGAAAGGCAGCAAACGTACGAAAGGTATGTCCGACATATAGTGACAATCTCCCATTTTTATCATCAGATAGACAATACATGCAAAGATATATTATCTTTAGTCGATATAAATCTTTTAACCTGAACAATCGATCTTCATGTTATGAAAAATGTCGGAGCACTCCACACATGGTCTGAAAATTGTATGAATCTTGGTATCTTTGCGTCTATGGCCAGCTTAAGTGACACCATCCCCACATGATTCATGAAAGCAGGTGAAAATTCTTGGAATAAAAGGCTGCATTGTAAGTAAATATATTGATTTTCACCCCAAAATTGATACTATTCACATAGTGCTGTGATGGAAAATGAGCCCTATAGTGCGTTACAATTCTTGAAATGCTGGATACTTTGCCTGACATTTTTTCTGACTAGCGACCTTATTAGCAATTTAGCAAAGCTGGAAAATGTAATTGTAATTTAGAAGAATGTTTGTAATCTGTGATAAGACTGTACACCATTTCTGTTACTGTTGTTTATTTCCTGGAACTTTGCACTCAAAAGGCTGTTCTTTATAGACAATTGTTCGATTTGCATGAATTTGTATCTTCATTAGTTTGCCAATAACTAGATATTATTGGGCATACACAGATATCTGGCGTGATTTACATAAGAGACCACAGCACAGCAATTGTATTGCTCCACAGGAGCTGGGAAGCTGCAGTTTTTTCTGTACCGCATTCTAAAATATAATATAGCATTACAGTTACACATTTGCTTTCCAACGATAACTCCCAAATCTCTCAACAGAGCTAACAAAGGATGCAAGGGGTTGCTAGAGAGCCAAAAGCTTGGCGTCTCAGTGTAAGTCTAATGTTGCAGGGGGCTGATTCTTGGCCTGTTAATAAACACACACAAGATGGCTGCTGCAAATGGAGGGGCTGATTTTGGGCCTGCATTTATCCTCAAGCCTAGATTCAGCCTTATGTAGCATTTGTTAAAACATAATTTCCTATTACTCAGGTCCCATTAAAGGACAAGGAAAGTTAAACTAAAGAAGTAGGCTAGAAATGTTGTACATTACGGTAGCCCAAGGCAACCACAGCCCTTTAACAGGGAAGATCTGTGTCTCCAAAGATTCCTCAGTAGCTCCCCATCTTCTTTCCTGCTGATTCACTGATTCACATGCTCTGTGCTGCTGTCACTAAGGCTAAGGCCAGACGGGGAGATTCGGGGGCTACAAGTCACGGCGAGAAGTCGCCAGGCGACAAATTGCCCCCGAATCTCCCCGTCTGCCCTAGCCCTTACTGAGCTTTGGGACCCACTCACAATATACAGTACACATAGAATAGAAATGTCACAGGATGATTAGTAATTAATATGGATAATTACTAAATGGCAGTGCAGAAACTAATGCAACTAGCACTAGTATTTATTTATCAGTCCTGTAGCATCAGCTTATATTACAGTCCAACCTCATTTTCTGCTTGATAACATGAGATGCCCCTGTGGTGTTTATATAAATGGCCTGTGGGTGTCACTGTGCACATTACTTGTACTATGCAGATACACAGTACTTTCTGTACAGCTTGAGAGTGATAGAGTTCAAGTTACTGCTGTTGTGTAATGGCTGCATGAACCTGCTAATAAAGCACTGTTATACCCTGCTCATCCTCGGCTATCAAAACACAACAGATTGGTGACAGGATGTCTCTTCTACCTCTTTTCTCCCAAACCCTGGTGAGTCTACCATACCTTTTACTGCTTGGATCCGTATGTTTGACAACTACATTATTGCTGCTGACCAGGGAGAGATTTATGCTGCTAGAAAGCTTGCTTTACTTCACTGCCTGTGAGCAGAGGGACAGCGTATATTCTATAAGTTACCATCACCTGATGAAACTTTTGAAACTGCTCTTATTGCTATAAATAACTTTTTGCTGAAAGATATAAATTCCGCCAACGTGGACAGCGTAATTGTGAATCCACAGAACATTTTGTAGCAGCTTTGAGAGAGATGGTTGTTACATGTGAGTTTGGGACTCGAACAGATGAAAATAGTGGACTAAATAGTGGAAAAAACAAACTCACATCACATTAGAGAGAGACTGCTCCTAGAGCAGGATTTAACCCTTGCAAAGGCTTATTCTGACAGAAAACGTGGTGCAAGAGAAGTGCACTTTCAGCCTGGATCTTTAGTCAGAATTAAGAAACCAGGAATACTGAAACAAGGATAATCTAAATTGACTGCACCACTTGAAGTGAGACGCCAGTGAGGACCATATACATATGAACTGTCTGATGGACGCATATGGAATGCAAGTCGTCTTGCTCCAGCTAGATATGACTTTGGAGATGTTCCATTTGATGAAGGACATTTTCCTACTCCTGATGCCAACTGCAATAGGCCTGAAGAAAGTGAACCTATAAGGCATACTGAGAGAATCAGAAAACTACCTGCATGGACCAAGGACTATGTGATGTGAAGAATGTATATGATTGCTTTAAGATACATACTGTTTAATTGTTACTGTTTATTATATTTGTCCAAATGCTTTCCTACTATAGGGGGAATGTGGTGTTTATACAAATGGCCTGCAGGTGTCACTGTGCACATTACTTGTAATATGCAGATACACAGTACTTTCAGTACAGCTTGAGAGAGATAGAGTTCAAGTTACTGCTGTTGTGTAATGGCTGCATGAACCTTCTAATAAAGCACTGTTATAACCTGCTCACCCTCGGCTATCAAAACACAACAGACCCCAACCTCAGCTTCTCAACAGCTGCTCAAAGCCCACTGAGTATGTGAGTGTCACAGACACTTTCCAAAATGGTGACCCCCTGTGACACGTTTGAAGTCCTGGATCATTGCTGTTATTGAGAAGCCGAAACATGGTGCAATAAGTTCAGTATATAAAACATGGCCATATTAATTTTTAGCGTTTGGTTCTCCATTAATGAAAGTTCAGCATTAGCAGATAATAAAAGGAGGACTAAATATGCAAGGTGCCCTCTGTTCCTAATTGTTTGATGAAAGAATCATTAACCATAACACAAAATCATTCGCACCAGATAAAGGACTATTAATTAGGGTCACATAATTAATCTCTTAATGGGGATATAATCCATCCATTAATCTCTCCCTCTAGGTTTCAAACATAGGTGGTCCAAACTTTTTTTTACACATGCACAATTATAACCAATAACAATCTTGCTTACCAGCACCAGGTGAGTCATCTCGCTGTTACTGGATATATATAACTTAATGAAAGTTCTGGCTTCATTGCTCAATAATCAGACATCAGAATCTTATATTGTTTCCTGCTAGAAACCTGTCTTTAATTCTTCCAGCTTCATTTGCGGGAACAGAGAACAAGCCAGGATTCTTATAGGAGGATTTTTTTAATCAGTGGGCCACTGGCCGTGAAGGGTGGAGGAAAATCTTTTATTGAACAGTGTTTCTTGCTTTTATTACAGCTTCCAACTTGCTTTGGAGCATGTTTGTAGTCCAGTCAAATGTAGGCAAAGTATAAAGTATGGCTTTTTATAGAGCGTTATTACCTACTTTTTGCCTTGCATAGCAATCCTGTTTATATGAAATGACATCTGATCTGATAAGTGTTCCTTATCCCACTGATACCCCACAAACTGTGCAATACCTATTCATCATTTACAATGATTGCACAAACAAATATGACAGTATGGGTCATAAAACACACAGGCGTAGAAAAGACTTTCTCTGTCAGAGGACATAATGGTTTCCTGTTTATCATGGCAAGTAGTAAATGTCTGTTCTTCCCATGCTCTACATTCAAGTGAGTCTGAATTATTATGAACAGCTTACTTATGGTTTAACCTTTGGCCTCAGCACCCAAAGTGATGAGAATCTGGAATGTACTTTATAAATATACACACTGCTTGTAATATGTTCATGTATCCTGCATAGAGATGTGTATAATTACTTTGGTGAAACAAGCGAATATACATTGATTGTATGACACTCAGACAAAGATATGCAGACATGCACAGTTTGTAAAATCCTATAAAATCTGATCCCCCATAGCTACAATTTAAAGTTGGATCAGCTAAAGATGGTGTAGTTTGTTCATGCAGACTGGGAACTCACCACCACTGTCCCCTCAGGGGCCTACACACACAAACTCCCCCCCACCCCAGCCAAAGCGGCAACCCCCCCCCCATTTGACCCTGGCACCTGCCAAACAAAAAAAACATCTGGAAATTATTATTTATTCCAGCTGTTCCTTTTTATTGGACATGAAGATTATGGGTAGAAATTAGCTGAGTGACCATAGTTCCTAGATAGTGCCCAACATTGTGTCCTCTACTGGGACCAAAGCAAAAAAGTCACTTTAGTGAACAAGCCCTTACACGTATTTGACTGGCAGCAATGATTAAAAATATGTAATAGGAAATTATGCAATGTTTCAGCATGCTGTTGGAACTTATTTTCCCCTTTCTGAATTTGCATCTTTCTCTCACCATAATGTTGACCATATACACAACAGTGCTTTTTTATTCTGCTTTTGTCCAACTTAAAATTCAAAATGCCATCTCTTTGCTGGGGACAGTAGGGCTGCATTTATTTTTTGTGTTATTTTTTCTTTTAATATTACTTAGCTTTTTATCATCTCCCCTATACTCTCTACTATTACCCAGTCTTTTATTCAAATGTCCATATTCAAATTGGTAGCTGACTGCTAGACCCTAAAAACCCTAGAAACTAGGCACCAGCTTCAGTTCCAAACTAGAGAGAGTCAGAGTAAGGGCAAGGCCAGATGTGGCGTATTTGCAGCGTTTTTACGTTTTTAAAACAATCTGTCAGGTGTAAATACGCCACTGACCACAGGCAACGTTTTTCAGCATGTAAGATTCTTTTCCCAACATGCACTTCTCATTGTTCTCATTGAGAATTTCGATGCCATATTTAAAATATGCTGCGTATTTATGGAAAGTGCGGTTTCAAACGTGCAGATCCCATAGAGTCTACTGATTTGGTAGTTTCTTGATGTATTGGCATTTCTGCTAACAATCGCCAATACTGGCGTCCTGTGGCAGATTTCAGCTTGCAAGCGCCCTGTGTGAATTGTCATAGTGCGTTTTTCAGTAGTTTCAGTGGTAGTGCAGTTTATGCGTATTTATGCCGGACGGAACTTTTTAAAAAAACGCAATGCAAAAACGCCACATCTGGCCTTGCCCTTAAAAGGTAACTAGTAAAAAAAACTGCAAAACAAGTAATAAAAAAAAACACAGAAAATTCTAAATATAGCATGGTATTCCATACAGTAACTTTCTTTTATATTTTCTTTTCCCTTTTAAACAGGTTTCACATGTTTTCAGTTTCTCCAGGTGTGTATAGAGGTAAGCAACACTTTCACATCTTCAAGAACCAGTCTCATCTGCTTTAAATATATTTTCATTTTTCTATAGTCACAATGTAATGACAGGTGCAGAACAACTATTCACATCTATTAAACAGTTTCAATAGTAACAATGCAAGTGAGGACATATGACAGTTAGTTTTGATGTCTGGGCCGGCTTATTGTGGCCTTGGGCAAATCACCTGTGGCTAGGTAACTGTTCTATGACTTTATTTTAAAGGGGTTGTTCGCCTTTGAGTTAACTTTCAGTATGATGGAGCTAGTGATATTCTGAGACAATTTGCAGTTGTTTTTCATTTTTTAATATTTGTATTTTTTTATTTCTTTAGCAGTTCTCCAGTTTGCTATTCCAGCAACCAGGGTCCAAATTATTCTATCAACCATGCATTCATTTGAATAAGAATCTGGAAAATGAATAGGAGAGGGCCTGAAGAGAATGAAGAATGATAAAAAGTAGAAATGGCAATACATCTCTAGCCTTACAGAGCATTTGCTGTTACATAGGGTCAGTGACCCCCATTTGAAAGTTTGGAAGAATCAGAAGAGTTAGAGTCAACATGTTTCGGGCTAGGCCCTTTGTCACACTTAACAAAGGGCCTAGCCCGAAACATGTTGTGGTTGTGGTGCGAAATTCCCCAATAAAGCACTTTGCAGTTGAAACTACTGCCTTTGGATTCATCCTATTTCCTTTGATTGTTACCAAATAAACAATGAAGACCAATTGAAAAGTTGCTTATAATTATAACTGACCGTTCTATAACCAGTGGCCTAACTACCAGGGGAGCAGAGGGTGCAATTGCACCAGGGCCCACTCCCTCTCGGGGCCCGCCAGAGAGGCTAGGAGAACT
>CM044445.1:78823235-78874596 GCA_024363595.1 Xenopus borealis
GGGGCCAATCCTGCACCAGGGCCCACCAGAGAGTAGTTACGCCACTGTCTATAACATACTATTTTGGGTATCTGGAGTTGGAGTTGCCAAAAATATACCGACTCTGACTCCTAATAACTTTAAATTCAAGCAATGAAAATGATCATATCAGATTTAAGAGCTTCTAAGGATATGATAGAAGCAATTCTGTTTGTAAGAACAATCCTTTAGTTGAATTGGGAGTGTATTTAACAGCTATTCTACAGTTATATGCCAGGTTCAGTTAATGTCAAAGTTGTTTTACGATTTCCAATATGTAGTTCCACTTTATGGTTTATATTTCTGAGCTTTGACAGTGATAAAATGCCTTGTATATTGTGTACTTAACTTCTTGCAGTCAACATGGAAATTACATAAGGACCAAACAATTAAAGCGTTTTAAAGTAATTAATATAAAATATACTTTTAGCAGGCACTGGTCTAAGTTGTGTGTTTACTTTAGAACATACTACTATAGTTTATATAAACGAGTTCATGTATAGCCATGGGGGCAGCCATTCAAGCTGTAAAAAAGGAGAAAAGACACAGGTTACATAGCACATAACAGATAAGTTCTGTCCAATACAATGGTGTTTTATCTTTTATGTGCTATGTAACCTGTGCATTTTCTCCTTTTTTCCAACAGTTTGAATGGCTGCCTCTAAGGCTACACAGCAGCTTGTTTATATAAACTATAGTAGTCTTCTGAAACAAACACACAGCTTTTACTAGCACATTGCTAATGGTGCCTTATATTTGACTTTCAGTTTTTGGTGTTACTATTACTTTAAAAACAGAGAAGTCAGCAATGGAGTCAGAGTCCTAGGTACCATAAACTGAGGAGTCTGAGTTGGAGTCAAAGGATTTATGTAGCAACTCCACAGCCCTGACTACAAGTTAACTTAAAGGCAAACTACCACTTTAAGCTCTTTGGCGCAGGGGTTTCCATTGCCTAAATAAAATGGTGCCCTATAAATTAGTAAGCCTGTGAATTTAGTTTTTTTTAAAAAGGCAAACAACGGAATAACAGCAGTTATAGAATTTATCGTATCAGTTGAAGGATGATATCAAATGTGAGTAACTTTATCTAAACCCCTGCAAGGTGAAGGGAACAAATGGACTTACCGTGAAGGGCACAGAGCAGATAAAGAAGATGATAGTCATCAGGGAGAGAAGAATTAGATGGTCTATCTCCTCAGACATGGACATCCTCTCTCTCTTGGCCACTGTGAGTGAGCCAAGTCTCCGTGCTTTCTGGCGCTTGTGCATTCTCACCAGGCTGACGATGACTATGAAGTTGCAGGTGAGCACGGCAATGATGAGTATGAGCAGGAGGGTGGCATACAAAGTGGAGTAGATGTTGCTGGTGGAGCCATCTTTGTGCTGGCCTCTCATGTTGATGAAGCACCAGGTTCCAGGGCAGTACTGGATATATTCCCCGACCCCCATGACTGGGAAGAGGCAGAAGAAAATGCAGAAGGAGTAGATGGCAGGGAATGTAACCAGACCACAGCGCTTACTGATGAACTTCTCATAGAAGTAAGGGTGCCCTATGGCCATTGCCCTCTCCAGTGCCATGGCAAACAAGACCAGCATAGTAGCCAGGCTGAAGAAAGTCATGGCAAAGGCAAAATAATGACAGACAATGGGATTCTCACTGCCCCCCAAAGCATTGAGGGTCAAGTTCCTGGAGTAAGAAGCCAAGACTACAGGGCTAATCATGCAGGTGCCCATCAAGTCAGTGATGACCAGGCCAGTGGCCAAGATGTGGAAGAGAGAAATTTTGCCCCTGATCCCCCTCCTGCGATTCTCCAGCAGCACCAAAGCGATCAGGTTGCCCAGCACCCCGGCAGAGAACATCACGGCGCTGATGGCCGGACTCGCCCCTGCATTTAGGTGGGAACTGGACTCACACAAGTCACTCCTATTGTCCCTCATCCTCCCGCGTGTCCAACACTTCTCCCAAAAGCGCCACAAACTTCAGCCGCCCCCAGCCCGTCGCCTTTCACTGCCCACGCTCATGTCACTGGGACTCCCGGCAGCTTGTGGCTTCTCCCGACTTAGGACAGGGGAGTCGCAACGCGGGGAAGCTCTGACATCAGCAGCGCCACTCACCCCGCCCTTTATTCTCATGGACTTCAGCGCTGGCTTCTCCGAGCTCTCCTCAGCCCTGTCACCGTCCGAACTGCGTCCAACTGTCAGCTTCCGACACGCGACCCCTCAGCTGCCATTGGGGTCCGTGACACTTTCCGACTGTCCGCCTGGGAGCAGTGGAGCAACAAACGCTCTGGGCAGGGCTGCTCGGGTTTGGTACTTTTCATACTTATTCCACTGCTTCAGAGGTGTCACTCACACATTTATTTAGCATGAAACGCTGAGCCCCTGCCCCTCTTACCTGTTACATAACATGTAGAAGACAAACGGAATGCTGCCTACTGTGCGTGCGCTAAGTAAATGCTGAGTAAATACCGCGGTTGCGCAACTGAGCCGAGCGCTATAATAACCTTTCCCCTATTGTGTCGCCTCTATTCATCAGTGCCAGGGAGTGTATCGTTACCAACCCTCGTGTGTTGCTGCTGTTATGTGAGTGCAAGGGCTGATTAACTAACGTTGGTGCAGTTGCCCAATAAATCGTATTGAGAGACTGGCAACCTAACAAAAGCTGCAGGGTTTTCTCATTTCACCCTGTTCATAAAGAACTTTTAAAATCTGAGTAAAATGTCAGGGAAATAGACTTTGCAAGACATAGGGGGCAGATTTACTAGAGGGTGGAAGTGGGCGTCGCTAGCGAAAATTTGTAGAGGACAATTTGCTAGTGGAAGAGACCATCGCTAGTGTAGTTTCACACCCTATCGCCAGGTGCATATGCGCTCAGAAGAACCGTCATTACTCCGCAATAGTGATGGGCGAATTTATTCGCCAGGGGCGAATTCGCGGTGAATTCCCGCGATTCGCCGCTGGCGAATAAATTAGCGAAACTGCCAAAAAAATTTGCCAAAAAAAATTCGCCGCGCAAAAACGAGTCGCGCGTCGTTTTTGCCGCGACGCGCCAAAAAAGACGCGCCGAAAATTACGCGACGCGTCGGAAATGACGCGACGCGCGTCAAAAACGACGCGCGACTCGTTTCGCGAATTGGCGAAAAATTCGCGAATTTCTCTGGAAATTCGTGAATTTTTCGGCGAAGCGAAACGCGCCCGTTTCGCCCATCACTACTCCGCAAATACACTAAAGTGCGAATTTTACAGAACATTACCTCCTTCGCCACAGTTTCCTTAACCACCGAACTGATAAAACAGGTGAACTGATAATTCTGGCTTTATACCAGTCCCTGGGACAAAAAAGATTGGGGACCGCTGCATTAATGGATCTCTTTTGTCTTTATTATGCTTCCTTGGACATTTTTAATAAAAAGTGGCCACTTCAAGCATTTACACCAGCATCTCTAATAAAGACATCCATACTACTTTAATGATAGGTTAATTTGAATTAACCTAAGCACAAGAGTGCTATCAAAGTTTTGCTTGCCAGAATTGAACGCAAGGCAAAGATCGCTATTAAAGGAACAGTTCAGTGTAAAAATAAAAACTGGGTAAATAGGCTGTGCATAATAAAAAAATTGTAATATAGTTTGTTAGGCAAAAATGTAATGTATAAAGGCTGGAGTGACTGGATGTCTAACATAACAGAATACAACACTACTTCCTGCTTTTCAACTCTCTAACTCTGAGTTAGTCAGTGACTTGAAGGGGGGCCACATGGGACATAAGGATTCAGTGAGTTTGCAATTGATCCTCAGCATTCAGCTCAGATTCAAAAGCAACAGTTATGACCCATGCGGCCCCCCCTCAAGTCACTGATTGGTTACTGCCTGGTAACCAGTCAGTGGAAACCAAGGCGCAAATTCACTAAGATCCTATGTTGCGCCAGCTTCACCACACTGCACCGGACTTCAGCAGGCATAGTTTTGCCAGCTCCACGCAAATTCACTAAAATGCAAAATTGCCCTCAGGGAGGGAATGGTAGCGAAGTTGCGCTACCGATACTTCGTCAGGCAAAGCGAAGCTACGTTAATTATGCCTAATTTGCTTATGGTTCCAAGCATAGGCAGCAGAAGATGGTTTTGGTAGGGGGGGCCAGAATGAACAACACAGGCGGTGCACGTAGCACGCCTGCAGCAACATTTGGCCACGCCCCCTTTGGCCACTCCCTTTGGACTCCACCCATTTTCCCATCTGCTTTCCCTGAATTTTCAGGAGAATCAAACCATAGCAGTGGGGGCCAATTTTGCTTAACGTCTGGCAGTGTAGGAAGGGGGTTTTAACATCACATGGACGGTTTTAACTGTAGCAGTGAATGCTGGCACTACAAGCACATTATGGGGGAAAACGGGGAAAAAAAGATTCTGGCACCTAAAGTACATTACATGCAGAGACTGTGAGGTACTAAAATGACAAAAAGAAAACATATGTGTTGCTCAAATCAGCCTATATATGAATGATCAGTCAAAAACGGGGGATGTAACTAAGATTTATCGGGACTTTGTAATTAACACTGTTTAAATCCTATAGTAAGGTCCCACCCCCAGACTGTATACTTGGCTCACCCGTCGGGATTGATGACCCGGGTGTACAAACCCCGAGTCCCACTCCTGGGTGAACCTTCACTATTGTTATAAGCGCTGAGGCAGTTCTTATGAAGCGAAGGAGCCCGTACTCACCGGATGTGTAGAGTGGCCCGGGTGCATCGCCCTGAGCCCGTAGCTGAGGTGAGTATCAATCGAAGAAAAACCGGCAAGCACTCCAGGTCCACAAGTGAGGTTAAAACACCAAATTTATTTATTGGAACATACATAATGCATTAAAGTATCTAAAGCACATATATAGAACATGTAAAGCAAGCATTATATACAGCATTGCACCAATTGTTTGAGAACGGCTTCAAATGCTTCTAATCAAAAATCATCAAAGAAATATATCAAAAATAGACCCAATACCACCTATTTAATTTTGCCTTTGCGTAAAAGTCAATAAGTTGATTAAAACACAAATGAATTTCTAAATGAAAATAAAATATAAATAGATTGGCAAAAAATCCAATCTAATCCCATCGTGACCCAATCCTAAACAAACAACGTGATCTCATCATTAATGAAAAATTATACTTTCTGTGGGTTCAACAAAAGTAACAATTACCAAAAGTAATCCGAAAAAAAGTTACAAGTTACTCTCAAGAAAGAATGATTGTGTTAGCCCAGAATTACAATGTTTCCAAAACCAGTGTTCTGTCAGAATGCTAAACACAGCAAGTTAAATCAAACTTTATGTTTAAACCAAAAGGTTGCCGCGTATTTAAAGTAAAAATCCAAAAAGCCTCTTTATATAACAATTTTATTTGACTGATATGTTCTCTCATTCTGCATTTCAAATTCCTAGTTGTGCAGCCTACATATTGTATATTACAAGTCTGACAAGTAAGCAAATATATCACATACTTTGTATTGCAATTAATATAACTACGGATTTTAAAAGATTTTCCCGTATTCGAGCTTGTGAAGGTAGTAGATATAAACATCCTTTCACATGTCACACATCTTGTAGACCCACATCTATAGGTACCTTTTGATTGTAACCAGGTCGTCTTTTCTCTATTCTTTAGAACAACACTCGGGGCTAACATTGCCCCTAAAGTACCTGCTCGTCGTGTTACAAACTTACAGCCTTTTTTTGAAAATTTCTCAAAATCTTTCATCACCATAAAGTACAGGAAGATGCTTATTAATGTTTTTTTTAAATCTGAATATATTGCCTACTATAAGTAGTAATAAATGTAGGAATATCGGCATCCATTATCAATTTCCCAATAGCTTTACTGTCTTTTAACAGATCATATCTATCTTGTTTAAGAGCCTTTACGAATGCTATTTCCAAAATGTTCATTGGATAACCCCTAGCTAGAAAACGATCTCTTAACTCTAGGGATTTTGAAATGTACTCCCCCTCAGTACTACAATTTCGCCGCAATCTCTGGAACTGTCCAATGGGAATCGCCCTAAAAACATGTTGTGGGTGGCAGGAATCCGCTCTCAAAAGGGAATTGCCCACTGATTTCCGTCAAAAACGTAGCGCAACTCGTTTTTCCGTCGAATTTTCGCCAAGTGAAATTTCGCTGGCGATTCACGAATTTATTCGCCAGCGGCGATTCGCGGGAATTCGACGCAAATTCGCCCCTGGCGAATAAATTCGCTCATCCATAACCACAAGCACTATAAAGAACATTATTTAGTAAGAAGTAGACGGAACTGACAAAACAAATACATACATAGGCAGCAATGGACCATGAGCAGTAAGATACAGAGAATACTGCCAGGCCAAGCACAATATACAATAAAACAAAGTGGGTATAAATACAAGAATGAATTATATAATATGAATCAGTGAGCACAGACACTCCAAGCCTATTATAAGTTCTAGCACCTCCCCATGCAATGCCTATTTCTATTGCTCTATCAAAATTCCAGGTATGAGGAGCTGTAAACCTGGTGCAT
This sequence comes from Xenopus borealis, assembly GCA_024363595.1. Lineage (NCBI taxonomy): Eukaryota > Metazoa > Chordata > Amphibia > Anura > Pipidae > Xenopus > Xenopus borealis. Next base: position 78,829,799 of record CM044445.1, read on the forward strand.
TGTGCAACCTGTAGTAGGGAAAGTCATGCAGTGACTGTTCAGTAAAATCCGCATTTTAGTGAATTAGCGTAGTTACATCCCTTAATCAGTGCGCAATTTTGCCTGGCATAAGGGTGCAAAGTTGCACTAGAGTCTGTCTACTTCGCTAGAAAACCGTTAGTAAATCGGCGAAGTTCCGAAATGCCCTCACGCAAGCGAATTTGCACTAGCATTAGCCGCTTCACGCTTCAGAGAATTTCCCCCCAAGAGAGCTGAAAAGCAGGAAGTAGTGTTCTGGCTATTATGTTAAACATCCAGTCACTCCAGCCTTTATACATTACATTTTTGCCTAACTAATGGTTCCATATAGACGTAAAGATTTTTAAAAGATCCAATGGTTTTTTTGAGACCGTGATTGTCTCAAAACGATTGTTTAAATGTCTGATGTGTCATTTCAGGTGATGTTGCCAACAAAACTGAAGGGTTGCTGCTTGCTTAGCCCTGCAAGCATAGGTAGATTGCACGGGGATCGATTTTCAGACCGATGTTGGATGAAAAATCGTAAGATGTACAATCGTTTGAATCCCACTAACCGCACGATAATTTGACAGATTGGTCGGACTTCGCTAAGATCGGTCATTTGGCAGAGAAAGATCTTTGTGTCTATTGGGAGCTTAACTGTATTTCAAACATTTTTATTTTGCACATCCTATCCATTTACCCATTTTTATTGTTATACTGAACATTTCCTTTAAAGTGGACCTGTCAGCCAGACATAAAAAGTTGTATAATAAAAGTCCTTGACAAATTAATCATGAAACCCAAATAATGTTTTTTCATTAAAATATCACAACATGTTATAAATACATTTAAATATTTCAGCTGTCAATCATATATTGCCTGCCCATCCTCTATGCCTTAAATAATTTATATAATAAAAGAAAAGTTTACTTTGCTTAACAAACACAAAAGATAATAATTTGGAATGGTATGGTTAAAGGTACTTTAATATGTTATATGTTTCAGATATATGACATCTGGCTCTAGCTTGTACACAGCAGGACTTATTTATGAATGCAACTGCAATTGCTCCATGCTCCGTGCTCCATGAATGCAAAGCAATGTACAGAAGTACAATAAATTACTAGAACAAATAGTAGATCATTGCAATAATAATAAATACAATTAAGTACATAAATATGCTGTATAGCTACAATACAGATTGCGCACCAATAAGAGTAAAAATCCTCATCTCGCAATGTAATATTGTTCCTTTGTAATTGCGCACTCTTAAAAAGTGCTTGAAGGTGTCGTAATCTTTTGGAGCAAACATTGTGACTTTTTCAGTAAGAAGTCTTATTACACTGACAGCGCATTAGCGCAAAGTATAAAATTCGCAAACGGCCTTCCGCTGGTGGAAGTGGTCGCTAAACAGTTTCTGGGTTCGCAAAAGGTATATTGCATTCGCTCAAAGTTTTTGCGCTACGGACGTACAGTATATTACATTAGCCTATGAGTGTTTAGTATCCATGAGACAAAGGGATGTAGGTCCCTGCCCTGTAGAGCTTACAGTCTAAATGGGAGGGTAATGTACAGCTACAAATCTGGGGGGGGGGGATATTAAGTGCTGTAGGTTACAGTGGATGACACTGCCATATAAGTCCCAGTTTCCAGTTCACATGCTATGCAAATGCTTCAACAGGTAGTCTTTGAATTTAGTTCTAAAGACTATGGGGTAAATTTATCAAAGAGTGAGGTTCTGCCACTAGAGTGAAATTCCGCCGCTCTCCATTCAATTCTATGGGATTTTGCAAGGTGTATTTATCAATGGGTGGAGTGAAAGTTCACCATTTGATGAATACACCTTTAAAAATCCCATATAAATGAATGGAGAGTGGCAGAATTTCACTCTTTGATAAATGTACCCCATTGAGAGAGGATTATCTCCAGAGAAATTAACGCAGGGCATTCCAAATATACGGACCAGCAAGGGTTTGATGCAGGAAACAGAAGTAGTAGTGGTGGTGCAACCAAATGGTTGCTCTGAGAGGAGCGGAGGATTTGGCCAGTAACATATGGACAGACAAGTGATGAGATGTAGCTAGGTGCAAAGGAGTGAAGGGCTTTGAAATTTATGATGAGTATGAAAGTTATTCTTTGTTTTACAGCAAGTACCATGCGTGCAATACAGCACCAGCCCAGGCTGCCTGAAGAATAGTTAGCAAGTGGTGTTATAGATGCATGGAAGTTGGCAAACATTTCAAGGTTCCCTAGTGTGTTGCCTAAATCAGGGCTGGAACTAGGGGTAGCCAGAAGAAGTGCCTAGGGCAAACTGTTTGGGGGGCACAAATTGAAGATAAAATTGACTGCATAATACACATCACTTCTATGGTGAATTACTTTAAATTCCCAAATAGGCAAACTGGAGCAGTCTGTGATGGTGAGCGAGTGGAGAGGCTAGTAGGAAGACAATGGTAGCAAGCCAATAGACTCTGCAGGCCAGGATGGTGAGCAGGCACAAGAAGTACTTGTCTTGGCCCAGTACTGGTGTAAATACAGGGTTGATTCTCTCCTCCTTGCTGCCTGATGCAGCTCATGTGATGCTGCCATCCTTTTTTCCTCAGCCCTTACCTTTTCTGCACAGAAAAGGGTCCAGGAAATTCAGCTCTTAAAGTTATCAGTGACTTTTGCCACCCCTGGTAACTTGCAGGCTGCTTCCTCCTGAGCAGCACCTCTGTTTAAATAGCTACAATTGACTTGCTTTTTACATTTTAACACAATAATGTGGGAAATTAAATTCATCACATCATGGGGTAAATTCACAAGAGTGCAAATTCGCCAGCGACGGCTTCACAGCCATCACAACACTTTGCAAGGCGTAAATTCTCTGGGACAATGATAATTCACTAAAGTGAATGAAACCTGGCGCCGAAAGCTAGCATTACTGTACTTTGGCACACACACATATATATATATATATATATATATATATATATATCCATAATGTGGAAATAATTATTTCCTGGGTCAGCACTTCCCTTTAATAAACCAATTATTTTTTATTGTTATTATACACACATCACAGTGCTCCAACGTTTCGGTCCCTCTTGGAACCTTTATCAAGGATGTTTTTCAATGTGCAAAAAACTTTATATAGTGTTCACAATATAAGAGTGACGCCCAAATGACCTCTTAGTACTAATCAAATCCAACCAATAGTGATTGACATATTTTGAATACCATCAATTAGTGCATTGCATAAAATCTCCATTTCAGTTAAACATTTCAATTCTCCATATTAATTGTCTCTTAAAAATAGTGCAATAATAAAACGTGCAATATGTGCAATATGTGCAATGTCTGTTCATTAAAAAATTTTGCAATGTACCACGTGACCAGTCGATGTCCCCATCAATTCACTAAAAACTATTCTTAAAATCGGTGCATGCTTCATCCTGTATAGAAAGCATAGCAGAATGCTAAATCACCATACATTTACTCAACCCAATTGTAACATATGTTTCTATTTTGTTATCTAATCTTCTTAACACATTTGTAACTTTTCTAATTTACTATTTCACATGGATACTTTATTTAAAGGATAAATACTTCCCAATTCAAGGCATATCAAGTTAAAAAACAGTTATATGCCTTCTGCCCATTTAGACCCTTTGGTACCACACAATCCAATTCATGGATCCAAAAGGCCTCTCTCCTTAATAATTCATTTTCAATGTCTCCCCCTCTTGGTTTAAGTTTAATCATATCAATGGGCATGCATCTGAATGCAGACACATCATGCTTGCACTCAGCCCAGTGCTTTGCTACCGGCTGCTGCACTATATCCTGTTTCATTTTACCCTCTTTTACTAGTTGCTTTCTATTAGGGTCAAGGGCAGCCCGGATACTTGACCTGTGCATTCCAATCCTCTCCTTTAATTGCCTCACTGTTTTTCTGCAATACACTAGCCCCCACGGGCATGTAAACAACCATTGTTGTCTCACAAGTCATCCTATGCTTTATCTTATATTTCTGTCCTGTGCAGGGATGTGTAAAATGTGTGCCCAAAATGAGGCTACTGCACATTACACATCCCTTACACTTAAACACTCCTGGTTTTAGGCTTAAGAAATGTTTCTGTTCTCCCTTAGTGTACTTTTCAATCGGGTCTGAAGGGCTCAATTGCTCTTTAAGGTTTCTTGCCCTAGAGTAACCAAACCTCGGACGTCTGGGCACTTTCTGCATTAGCTGCTCATCAGTTACTATAATCTCCCAATTTTTTAGAATACTCTGTCTCACTCTTTGACTATCTGGACTGTATCTACTTATATAATACATGTCTCCATTACCTACCTCCCTCCTTATGTTTGTACCTTCTCTTATATCTTTCTTTCTCATTATGTCATCTCTATTTAACTGCTCTGCCCATCTGATCGTATCTAGAATTAACTCACGTGGGTAACCCCTTTCTAGAAAGGGGTTACCCACGTGAGTTAGATACAGTCCAGATAGTCAAAGAGTGAGACAGAGTATTCTAAAGGAGTATTCTAGAAGGATTTCAATTCGACCACAATTCAATCAAATTCAAGGGTAAATTAGTTGCAAGTTCTACAGGCTAAACGTGCCTTATTTTAGAAAGTTATTATTTTTATTATTCTCATCCTTTTGGTTCTTAAGAAACTGGACGGAATTTTTTTGCCATTTTTCTGGGCTTGTAATCTCACTGTAAATGAGGCGAAGTAAAGTCTAGCGTAAGTGGTAAGTGGTAACATTCAGGAAAAAGTTGATCTTAGTGAATTTGCGTAATTACGATCCTTTGTCAGTGCGCAATTTCACCTGGTGTAAGGGTGCGAAGTTGCGCAAGTCTATCTACATCGCTAGCGACAATTCGCCAGAGTCGGTGTTAGTGAATTTGCAAAGTTGCGAAATGACATCACGCTGGCGAATTAGTGCTAGCATTAGACACAGGTTTAGGAACTTCAACTAACAATTATAAACAAAAACAAAGCTCTCAGCAAAAAATGATCAACAGGACCTATAGGTAACATTTAGGGGCAGATTTACTAAATTCGTGTGAGGATTCAAAATTCAATCTAATTTTAATGAATATTCGAAATTCAAATTTTTGAATACCTTTTTTGACCACTTCGACCATCAAATTTTAAAAATTCGATCATTTCGAATGATTCCAATAAAAATTACTTGCCCTTTAAATTTTTATTAGAATCCCTAGTTCGCCAGATTAAACCTACCAAATTGCTGTATAACCCTATGGGAAGCTCCCTTAGGGTTTTTTCAGCTTTTTAAAATCGAATAAAAAAAATTGATCGAATGGTTAAAATGATCGAATGGTAAAAACGATTTTATTATTCGATCGAATTTTCACTATTCAATCTTTCGATTAGTTGAATAGCATTAAAATCCTTCGAATTCGAATATCCAATTCAAAGGATTTTAATTCTATTACAATTCGATGGTCGAATTTGAGGGTTTTTTAACCCTCAAATTCAACCCTTGATAAATCTGCCCCTATATGTACATTCATATGTTAAAATTCATTTTTTTGTGTCAGTATCACTTTAAAGCTGCTACAATGTGTCTTTATTTTCATTGCGGATTCGTTTGAGTAAAATTTGGGAAAATCCTTATCCTCCTACTCCTACGGTGAAACTGGCCAATTCATCTCCTTTAAAACTTTTAAACAGTACACCATTGACTTAGATATAACTCACAATATAAACTTATTTTATTGGGTTTACAAACAATTAATTTATATACATTATACATCAAAAATGAATTCATATTTAAATTGATTTATTGTACAGGAATTTATTTTCACATGAATTACCCTCATGTTTAAAAATGATATGATTTATATACATAAAATGGTGATGGTGATAAATTGAAAAGACTTTTTTAGGTTTTGAATAAATTCAATAAATTAAATTTTTTTTATAAATAAACCCAGAGCAGACCATGATAACTTCAAATGAGATTGGTGCCTCTCCCATTGACAGGTCTGAGATGGCAAAACTCTAATTTTTGCAGCATCGGGATATAATTCTAGAAAAATGTTTTGCTTTTTGTCTCAAAAAGCCTCACCAGAAAAAACTTGAGCTTTAGTAAATAACTCCCTGTGTGTGTATAAAACAACTGTGTTTGTGAGAATACAATTGTACGTGTTTGTTTAATAGGAAACTGAGTTTCAAAATCTGCTGTATTTATAGGTTAGCTTTAGTTAGAATAAGGTAGTGAAACATAATGAGACTATAAGTGGGGACAGCAAGTTTAATATTCTGATAACATGCAAAGATGTGAGTATGTGTGTTTGGTGGCCGACTGTATGCAAAGTTATTGTCTATGGAAAGCTGGGTGTAATAGGTGAGTTGAGTTCTTAATAATCTGTAATATGCACTTATTCAACTGGCATTGTATTATCATTTCCATGTACAGAAATCACACTGGCTGTATCTTTAAAGGAAACTAATCCTTAAAAATGAATATGGCTAAAAATGGCATATATTATACACCAAACTTATTGCACCAGCCCAGGGCTGGGCCAAGGGGTAGGCAGAGTAGGCATGTGCCTAGGGCGCAAAGCTTGGGGGGGGGCACCAGGAACGTATCTGCTCTGTTGCCTACCCCATTTCTGGTCTGCTCTCCCTGACTTCTTCTTGCGCTTCCACGCATCCCAGCATCACGTTGCACATGCTCAGCCGGCACTACGGCCAGCCAGGTTGCCTGTGGGGCCTGGCCAGTGTCTAGAGATGTTTTTCAAGTATGGTAAAGCATTCTAAATAATAAAAATGGTATTCTGGCTTGCACTATTGTGGCTAATCTATTGGAAATAAACTGCCTTGGTAGCATTCCTTATCCTTTAAAGGAGAATGAAACCCTAGAAAATGAATAGGACTAAAAAAGCCATGTTTTATATACTGAACTTATTGCACCCGCCTAAAGTTTCAGATTGTCAATAGCAGCAATGATCCAGGACTTCAAACTTGTCACAGGGGGTCAGCATCTTGGAAAGTTTCTGTGACACTCACATGCTCAGTGGGCTCTGAGCAGCTGCTGAGAAGCTTAGTGGTTGTCACTAATTATCAAGCAGAAAATGAGGTTGGCCTATAATTTCAGATTATGGTACAAGATTAATTATTACATTCTGGTGCTAATTGCACTGGTTTATGTGCTGCCATGTATTAATTATCTGTATTAATTACTAATCAGCCTTATATTGTGAAATTTATATTCTATGTGTACTGTATATTGTGAGTGGATCCCTAAGCTCAGTAAGTGACAGCAGCACATACAGATGAAGCCACTTGGATTTGTGTGTTAAATGTGTCGTGACTCTGGACTAATTGAAGAAACTGTGTTATCTAAAGTCATCTTAACTCATTTAATGCATTTAACCTTTTCATTAGCATACCAAAGCACCATTGTTCGCAATGGTGAACACTTTAATTAGATGAGATGCTGTGATGTAATTTTCTGTGTTAAATGAGAAAAGTGGGATATCTGAGTTCAGTTATTCTGTGTCAAACACACCAAAGTGGCTTCATCTGTAGCATGTGCAGTGAATCAGCAGAAAAGAAGATGGGGAGCTACTGGGACTTCTTCAGAGACACAGATCTTCTCTGCTAAAAGGCTGTGGTTACTTTGGGCTGGTACGGAAGCTCAAAACATATTGTATAGCATTTGTAGACTACTTCTTTAGTTAAGCTTTAGTTCTCCCTTAAAGTGGACCCGTCACCCCAAAATCCTCAAAATCCTATTTTATCACATTAGTCAAGCAAAATGAACATTAATTACACTATATAACTTATTTGAATCTTGTTTTCTTCAGTCTGGGAATTCATAATTATAGCAAACAGGCAGGAGCCATTTTATGGACACTGTTATTAAAGCAAGCCTTGTATCATCTCAGAATCTTGTTTGTGCACCAGAATGGGGGACCTGATGTCTATCCCCATGTCCTGGCTACACAATTAAATGGTTAAGAGAACTGGGGGAATGTGTGGGGAGCAGTGACATCTAGGAAGTGCTGAATGGAAAGTGAAAGTAATTGTCTGCCTAAGGCATAGAGGAGTGGCAGACAATATTTGAGATTCTGAGATTTGTAAATGAACTTAAAACAGCTATGAATGCTTTAATGAAAAATTTAAATTGGATTTCATGTTTAATTTGAAAAGGACTTTTATTATACAGTTTTTGTGTCTGGGTGACGGGTCCACTTTAACAAAATGAGAGCCAGTAGACTGCCATGTTATCATGCGCCATATTTGCTTTATCTATTTTAAATATGGTTTTCTCTCAGTCATACTATTTATACAGATGTATCTGAATGTTTATACTGTATTTCTTTCTCCCCAGATAACTTGGTCAGTTATTTAATTGCTCATGAAGCAAGACTATCAAGGGTCCCTCTCAGTCATGTGCTCGTACAGTATACAGTACAGGTATGGGATCTGTTATCCAGAAAACCGCTATCCAGAAAGCCATTAGTCAAATAATCCAAATTTTTTAAAATGATCTCTGTTTTCATTGTAATAATAAAACAGTTCCTTGTACTTGATCCACACTAAGATAACCAGCCTATAGGGCTTATTTAATGTTTACATGGTTTTCTAATACACTTAAATTATGAAGATCCAAATTATGGAAAGATTTGTTATCCAGAAAACCCCAGGTCCAGAGCATTCTGGATAGCAGGTCCCATACCTGTATTCACTATATATTGCTAATTATAATAAGGTTTCCAAAACACTGCACACATTAATTTAGTTTTAGTGCAAAACAGCCTGGAAATAGAAGCCAATACATATATTAGTCTAAAAAAAATTGGGATGGAAATGGCTTTATTTGCTAACGCTTATCAGAGTTGCCTTGTTACAGTAGTAGATACCTTACAATTAGCTAATTGTTTCCCCATTGTTCTACCTATATACAGGTAAATCTTAAACACAGTAATTATTGCACAGTAAAATGTTGTTTCCTCTATACAAACATAAGACAAATTAACCTATCCACAAATGTTTTTAAATACCATAACATGCCATAACAAAGCACAAAAATAGCCACAACCACTTTTTTTCTCCAAAAAAAAAATATGTTTTGAAAATTGTTGATAGAGGAAAATCACCAGGTGAATAAGTTGGTGCAAATATGACATTTTGTAAGAAAAATGAATGAGACAGGGAATTATGAACTTGCTTGGTGCATAGTGCATAAAACATATGCAGAGTTCTATTGTAAGCACTTATACCTACTGGTAGCACCTATGTCACAGATCCTTGCTAGAATTTTGCTCTTCAGTCTGTTTCTCCAGAAAAAAACATGGTTGAAAATGCAATATTATTTGCCAATTTCCTTATGCTTCAGCCAATGTGATAGGAGCCCTTTTCAGCCTACCCTTTGTTTATCTAAGGAGCTGTCTTGGTAACCACTGACATTGCCTAGAGTTGTACAGTCTGTTATACACAACCTCAAATTCTTATCACCTGATATAAATACTAAATAAACAGTGTAGTACATGATGACTAGCCCATTCACTTTCTTCAGTCTCCAGGTACTCTCCCCTGACCAGGCCATCACACTGTATACTTCTTTTCTTCCCAGCCACCCAGAAAGCTTCTTAACTTCCCACCACCAAGATAATGTATGAGCAATAATTAACATTTGTGGAAACTAAAATGCTCAACCACAGGACATTATTCCTTGTAAATGTGCAGTTATTGTGCCATTGTACACTAACATGATTAAGGGCCAACCCCCTGTAAATGTACTGTGAATATCCCTGCGAATTCCCACCCTTCGGTTACATCATCCAGACGGACCAAAAGCAAGGGGGCTACAATGTATGAATGTTTCTATGCCATGATAGACACACATTTGCATGGAATTATGTGCTGCTGCTGAGTTTTTTTATTCCTACTAAGTTAAATGAATGCACTCCAATGGGCACTATTATGCACTCTAGAATTTGCTGACTGTGTCCATCACTTCATTGGTTCCTGTAATTTTATTTTGGCCTCTTGTAGTCCTTATATTTCCTGGTTCTGCTTGTAACTTCACCCATGCTGGATTTTGATGTTTAGACCCTGCTCAAGCCATGTTATTTATTTCTTGTTTTGATTATTACATGCCTGTGACTCTGTTGCATTGCCGACTGCCTGACAATTTGCCCATTTCTATTAAAGTTTGTCATCCTAGCCTGTAGCTCACCTGTCATTTGGGATCTTTGTTGGGATTGCCACAGACACAGAGGAGAGGGTCTTTTTCCAGCTGTCTGTTCTGGATGCCAGCTCTTTCCTTCTATTATATTATTATACCTTTCCTTCTATTATGTTGTTACATGTACACAGTTCACTCTTCAAACAACACAGAGACACACAATTTTTTATTTCAGGGTTGGTACTACAGGTAGTTAGCAGAGGTGTTGCTTAGGGTACAAACATTATGGGGAAAAGGCATTACTGCTTTTCAGTGTTTGGGTCTTAGGCTCACTTCCAGCCTGGGAGCTATCTGGAAGGAGTTTGTATGTCCCATTTGCTTGCATGGTTTTTGTGCCACATCACCCAAAAAATATAAAAAGTTTATGTGGCTTCTGAAACAATTGACTTTTATGTATGCATGTGATAGGACAGATTGTAACCTCTGTCTGGACTGGCACTGATGCATAAACTCTCTAAAGTGCTGCATACATGTGTCAGCACTATATAAATACATAATAATAATAATAATAATAATAAAGGAAGAAGTTTATTGTTGTAAATTCAGTGAACACATTTGTATCTGGCCAGAACTGCCAGGCTTCTTGGCCCAGTTTTTTTCTTGTGATCCACACCATTGACACCCAGGAGTAGTATAATTCCATTTGGTGGGACTGAAATGTGAATTATACACTGGGACCCTGCTTCAAGGCTTCACTTGTTATGACTCTGCCTAATACAGTATAACTGTCTATTTCAATTACTTAAAAAAACAGTAGAATGGAATGTTGAGATCTAAGCATTATGGGTCAGCATTGTGAGCAAGGGACTGAAACAAAAAAAGGCAGCCCTCATAATTATTATTATTAACATGTATTTCTATAGTGCCAACTTGTTTTGTAGCGCTGTAATCAAAGTTTTTAGTCCCCCCATAAATACACCTGTGTTTATATTAGAAAGGAAACTATTTTTAAATTGGGATTTCCCTCTGAAAAACTGGAACTTCAATCAAAATTCAATCAAAACGCAGTAATAAAAAAATGCAAGGTCATGTAGCAGTCCATGGCAGAGGAACTATTTGAAGATGTTTTTAGCCCTCATATTTTTGGGGGGTTTTTGTTTGTAGGTTGTGCTAAAAAAAATCAATTCAAGCAATTTTTTTTTATCGCTGATAACTCAATCAATTTAAGTATTCTAGTTTTCCCCCCTATTGAATTCATTTGAGTTTTTTACATTAAAGTTTTTTAATAAATCAGCAAACATTCAAGCTGTGAGTTTATTTGAGGTAGAAGGAAAAATGTAAATACTGGAAAGCAGTGGACCTGAAAGTATTGTAAGACAAGTGTTGGAAATTATGGTGATATTATGTATAGTTTGCCAACATTAGACTGGTGAATAGAGAAATCCAGGGAAAGAAGTATGTTGCTGCAGCAAGTAAGGAAAAGCTCAGAAAAAGCCGGATGAATGGAACCCTGAAGCGAATGGAGAAGAGTCAGGTGGGCCTTCCATTCCATACTCTATTGAGTGTTTTCCACTACCCACTTATAGGTAGCTAGGTAATTAGGCTGCACATGAGCTGCAGTTAAAAAGAAGTGTGGGACTATACCTCGGTGCTTCCCCATCCCTGGAGACCTCCTTGTGCTAGAGAAGGGTGAGTGGCTCACAATACCTCCATATGCTGGAAGGAGGTGTGCATGAGGGTAAATGGGAAGGAGCTCCAAGTGACTGGAGAGAGGAAGAGAAAACCCTTCCTAAGAGACTGAGTATTAAGTGTCAGTCTAACAGAGGATTCTGTTAAGAGGATACTTGTGAAGTCCAAGGTTGTGTGTTAAAGAGCAAGGAAAGGCAAAGAAATAAAATCCCATTTTTACTTTTCTTTAATGAAAAAGAAATATATCTCCATTATACTTTAATTAAAAAATGTGTACCATTTTTATAAGAAACCTGACTGTATGCAGTGAAATTAGGAAAAAAATAGGATTGTTAGACGGTCCTTAACTTCTGACTGGGAAACAATCATACTTATGAACAGCAGGGGGAGCCCCTGCCTTACTAACCAGCCATGCCGAACTGAAGCAGCTTTGTTTTTTGATCATTTATGACGATCCCTAAGCAGCACAGATCACACTGAGCATGTGCAGGGCCAGAGGCAGGCAAACATTTTTAATAAAATTACAAGATGACAGCCCCCTGTGGCCAACTTTGAAAGCATAAATAATTTGTTTGATTTGGATTGAGTTGCAGTAAGTTCATGTTTATGTTTAGTATACAAAATACAGCATTTCTAGCCTTATTTTATTTTACACTTTCCTTGCCCTTTAAAGTGTGACAGCTAATTAATATTTGAAGTGTTGAATATGTGATTTTGTTGAAAATAAAAGCCAGCCAAGCTGCATTGAACTCTTAAAAGGTGGTGTCATACTCCATTTGGGCTTAAACTATGCTTGGCTATGGTTTTAGCTAATCTGAATGTCACAGTATCCAGACTATATTACTATAAACCAGTGGAAAAGTGGTGGGTCTCTGACTGTATTAGCCTTTTTTGTAACTGATAGCCAATAATGCTTTTCTAACCCATGTGTGTTCTCACAAGGACTTCAGTTCTTAAACTGTAACACATGGGCATTTAATCTGGGAAAAAAATGAACTGTGCAATACTAAACCCCTTATGCAAAAATACATTCTCTGAATTCATAAAAACATGGGTTATTAGATTATAAGAAACATATGTATATTTATAGTAAGTAAGTTGGCTTGAAGCTTGAATTTTAGACCTACTTGTTTTCGTTGAACTGCATGCAACTCTTTGGAATTTGGTTGCTGCTATAGTAGTAAACAGTAATAACAATAATCTACTACTGGAAGTACAATTTCCATGTTATGGCAAGCAGATGTTTTTACAACAAAAGCTGTTCATGATAGGGAATATATTGGCTCATAAAATAGTTCCATAATCCCTTTGTAATAACGTGAATTCTGTGACCCTGAAGCCCATGAGGTAAAAATTCTCTTTTAAATAATATTATTATTTTGGTTTATTTATAAAGTTAAAACCTTTTACCCAACACTATGGGGCCGATTTACAAAATTCACGTGAAGGATTCGAAGTTCGAACAAATTCGATTGAATTTCGAACATAGGATTTATTTGTTTGGTCGAATATGTGAATTTTGGCATATTCGATCATCGTATAGGGTATGATCGAGCGATCGAATACATTCGAATAGAGTCGAGTGGACGAATATTCGATCATTTGACCAGCGAAGGATTTAAATTTTACAGTTTATGCGATTGCCTACTTTGCCAGATTGGACCTACCGAATTGCAATAGAAGCCTATGGGAGCACTCCCATAGGCTTCTGAGACCTGATCGAATAGGATTCGTCCGAACGAAGTCTTCGATCGCTCGAATCGTACGAATCATTTGATCGAATGATTTATTCGTTCAGTCGAATGATTTATTCGTTCAGTCGAATGATTTATTCGACTGATCGAATAGATTTGTATTCGATTGTTGAATGATCAAATATCGAATAAAAGGTAGCCTAGAACTATTCGATTAACATTCGAAAATTGAATGCTAATCGAATAGAAACAAATTATTTTTGGGGAATAATAGTAAATTTGCCCCTATGTGAAAGTGTAACAAAAATACAAGAGGACAGAATACAGATTAGGAAACAGGTAATAAACTAAACTGGAACATCTGAAATATATGCTATTAAATTTATGTTAAATGCTGTGTTTGAAGTGCACCAGAAAAGGGACAGTGAAGGCGAATGCCACACTTAAATGTAAAGCACTGTCCATTGCTTCATAATTGTTTCAAAGTGAAAAATAGTTTTGTCATACAAAAAGTTGGCCTATTTTTAGTAATGCTTCATTCAATTAACAGAGGCCCAGCATTTCAGTTGTGACCCAGCAATTTATGAAACATTGATCCCAGCATTTTAAAAGAAAGTGGCCCCAGCATTTCACAACAAGATGGGCCCAAGGTGTTATCACATCACATAGTTTGGCTCATTTATCAGATCTAACAATATGAGTTAGTGGAGGGCACTCCTTATACAGAAGGACAAAATTATTTTCTATATGCTAGTGCTCAAGAGGAAAAGAGGTGCAACAAATCAGGGGTACACCTACAGCAGGACCCCAACCATAAATCTACAAAACATGGATGTGCACACTCAAACAGATCACACTGAATCTGCAGGGGGTAAATGTTAAAAAGTATGCTTTACTTAGTATATTCTCAATCACATTTCATGACATGGAAAGTACATATAATGAGAGATACATCACAGTTTAAGCTATAACATATATACCCCCAAAAAGGAAACAAGGTAAAAATGTCAACCTACAAGTAGCGGATACACAAGCCAATAGTGAGAATGCCCCAACATTTCGGCGCTGAGGCCTTTGTCAAGGGGACAAAGGCCTTAGCGCTGAAACATTGTGGCTTCTCACTATTGGTTTATGTATCCGCTACTTGTAGGTTTGCCTTGTTTCCTTTTTGGGGGTATGTATGTTATAGCTTAAATTGTAATGTGATTGTGAGTATACAAAGTAAAGCATACTTTTTAACATTTATCCCCTGCAGATTCAGTGTGATCTGTTTGAGTGTTCACATCCATGTTTTGTTCATTTATCATAGGAGAAATTAATTGATAATGTGCGATAGCTCTACGTTTAGTTAGTTCATTTTTTTATTTTAATTTAGTTAGTGTTGTTGTGTAAGAATTCAGATGTTAACTGCCCCACACATGGCTCTTTTGTTGTATCACCAATTTTGGAGTCTTGTTATTTTAAATGCCAGACCTTGTAAAGGACACAGCCCTTTCTAAATATTTTTTCCAAAAATCGAAACATATGTCTTGTTTATTCTCTTATTTTATGGCACTCTTGGGTTCCTTAGGATGCCTCCAATCAAGCTCCAGTTTTAATGTAATAATGGTTAATATGGTTGATAATTTTTGTTCACTTTCTGTATTGTAGGCAGCCTTTTGACATTTAATTTTATCTTTCATAGAGATTGCTTTCATTCTAGCTTCGTTTTTAAAATATTTATGGTGCACAAACATTGATAATAGAATCATTAGTATTACAAGCAGTCGCTGAGATAAAATATATTGAGCATATCTTTCTAAGTGAATGTGCTAACTGACAGTTTTTTTCAAAACTAACTGATTGCAGATGCTTCCATTTTATATGATGTATTTAGCGCTGATAAAGGAATGGTCAAACAAGCAAGCACTCAATGGAAGCGCTGGCCTAAATGTTCATCAATGATCTGCAAGGGAGTCATTATTTGACTTGGATACTTACCAGCCGTCTGTGAAATGTCAAAGTGTAGAACTATAATTTCCTCCATGCTGATGATGATATAATTAAGTGTCAGAGTTGTTTGCTGAAGTAATCTCCTGAACAGGACAAAAGAGGCAGCCTTTTCTTTTATATCCCTCAAGTAAATGCAGACCACAGGCCATAACAAACTGTTTCATACACATACAAACTGCTATGTGAGTGCATGCCAAGCAATTACTTAGATTTTCCTATAAATGTTGGGACATTTGGGTTATTCAACCAACCAACCAACATTGGCCTATTACAAAACATGTTGACTCACATATACTGTGCTTTCTGCTGGCTTGGATTTGTTAGCAAAGAATGCCTGTTAAACAAGGGATCGCAGCAGGGGTCAGACTACTGTATACACAGCTGTACAATATTCTAGAGCAGTGGTTCTCAACCTTCCTAATGCTGCGACCCTTTAATACAGTTCCTCATGTTGTGGTGACCCCCAAGCATAAATTAAAATATTTTTGATTGTTAGGAAAGTACAGGAGAAATTTTTTTTTGCCACACCCCAATTACCATGTTAATTTTACAAATTTTAAATGGGCAGGGAGAGCTGTATGGCAGTCCCTACTAAGGGGATATAGAAAGTTGTAGTGCAACTGGCTTCCCCACACAGGTTACTGAACTACAACTCCCAGCACCAACACCCGGAGAGCTACAACCTTGCCCCAGGGTTAGTGGGGAGAGACATGAACCTGCTCCTGGAACCCCTTAAGTGACCCCTGTGAAAGGGTCGTTCGACCCCCAAAGGGGTCCCGACCCCCAGGTTGAGAACCACTGTTCTAGAGCAGGACTGTCCAACTGGCGTCCCATAAACCCCCACCCCTTCTGTGGCCCCCTACCTGCTGTGCTTGCTTACCATGTGTAAAATCTAAATGGTATCACTACAGAGATTAACTGGCCCCTGCATTGTTTAAACATCAAATACAGTCTAATCCCCTGTATTGTTCACACCTATGATCCCCCTTCATTGGTTACACTTGTAACACCTCTATTGTTCACACCGCTAAAGCCCTGTACTGTTCACACCTGAGACCCAGACTGAAACTGCCCACATTGTTCACGTGTTCACACTTTATACAAAATGCTAACGGTGCACCAGCACTGTTTCACTGTATGTTGTACATCTTTGAGTGGCCATGATGTGTTTCTCTGTCTTCTGTTCTGCCTGTGTGTGCCCTGCTCAGCCTGTGTGTGCACTACCCTGCCTGTGTGTGCCCTACCCTGCCTGCATGCCCTACTCTGCCTGTGTGTGCCCTACCCTGCCTGTGTGTGTCCTACCCTGACTTTGTGTGTGCCCTACCTGCCTGTGTGTGCCCTAACCTGCCTGTGTGTGCCCTACATTGCCTGTGTGTGCCCTACCCTTTCTGTGTGTGCCTTATTCTGCCTGTGTGTGCCCTACTCTTCCTGTGTGTGCCCTACTCTGCCTGTGTGTGCCCTACTCTGCCTGTGTGTGCCCTGCATAAGCCTGGTATTTTTTCTGGGGGTTTGTTAGCATTTGAAAATAAATTATTGTTAGGGGTCCCGAAGATGTTTAATCATGTGCTGGGGTTGCTGTGTTATCCATAGGGGAAGAGAAGGCATATGGATTTAAGGGTATGACAACTTTTTTCACATGAGTGGTGAGTGATATCCCTGCAGTGAGCACCAACCCCATTTGGTTTTTTTTGGTGTGCTACCACAAATAATTTGGACATGGTGTTGTGAAAACATGGGTGTGATTTAAAGTGGGTATGGTTTAAAAACAGGGAGTGGTCAACAATGGCTTCCATTATTGGCCCTCCACTAAGTAGGCCAGAAAAATTTCGGCCCTCAGTAACACATAAGTTGGACAGCATTGTTCTAGACTAGAGGAAAAAAACATATATATATATATATTTTTAAATTAAAACACAGCCTCTGAAACTGTTTAAATTTTTTAGGACATAGACGGCTTACCAGATTGCTTCTGTAACAACATTAGCAATGTCTATGCAATTGCAGACCTAAAAATGCCTTAACCGCAATATAAACTTGCCTTTGCATTTCTGCAAAATTTCTCAGTTTAAAAAAAAAAAAAGTTGTGGTTGTGTGAACTTTTACGTAAAGAGAAACACTTAAAGTTCACACATCACTGATAATGTGTTAAATATCGATAAATTTGAATTATTCAATTAGAATTCAGCCAACAATTGAACATGTGGCTATGCTTTCCTGTGTAGTGTGGACTTTTCTCATTATTTAAACAGCTACTAAAGGTGATATACACACACAATACACACCTAATGTTAAATGTGGCCCGGGTGCTCAAGGCCGAGCCCACCGCTTGAGATCCTTGTCTCATAAAGGCTTTGAAGACAAATTTTAAAAATTTCCAGTAAATTCACCAAGAGCTTTTGGTGGCCCAGTTGCTGAAGCTCTGAGCTTGTATTGAGGGGAGAATGCCAACATCTTTTCCTGATATTTCTATAGATGGTGGTCTAGTGAATGCACACTCATCAGGATAAGATAGTGTGAACCTTACAAAACAACAAATGCAAAAAGCAAATAGAAAAAAGCGCTCAAATAAATACATAGGGGTAAATTTATCAAAGAGTTAAGTTCCGCCACTAGCGGGAAATTCCGTAGCTCTCAATTAATTTCTATGGTATTTTGAAAGGCGTATTTATCAATGGGTGAAGTGAAGTTTCATCCTTTGATAAATACGCCTTCAAAAAACCCATAGAAATTAATTGAGAGCTGCGGAATTTCCCTCTAGTGGCGGAACTTCACTCTTAACTTCACTCTTTGATAAATATACCCCATAGAGTGATATTGATTGTTATTGTGTATTACTTTTTATGGCTGGGATACCTGTAAAACTCTTGGGGGGCCCAGATGTCAGTGGGCCCCTTTGCTTCTAGCCATTTAGCCTTTTTCACAGTCATTCCCTATTTCTTTATGGTAAAAAGATGCTTAGTAATGAAAGAATAGAGTATAGTAAATATATATAAAAGACTAGGAGGAAAAACAGGTTATGTGAGGAGAGGAGGAATATTAGTTTGGAAAGTGGGTCCAAGTTCTAAAGTTTTCTGGTGGGCCCCTGGTCTAAGGTTTTCTGATGGGCCACTGGCATCCCAGTCCGACACTGCATCTGGATTTCAGCCATAAGGCGTAATATAATGATACAATATCAGTGTATATCCTTAATGAACTAAATGCTGTGATCGCTTAGCTAAAGCTGAAATTACATTACAACCACATATCTGTGTTAAGTATTCATAAATTGTATGGACAAATACATAGGGTATAACATATGTAAGGTTGCTACTGCAGAACATATTATTCATTATTTATACATTTTGATTCTACAAGTTTATAATGAACCAATGTAAGTATTATTTTAATTGTTTTGCATCTAGCAGTTTTTAGCATATTAAAGGGCTAATGCTTCATTATTTATTTTTATTAGAATCTGTTTTAAGCTAATAAAGGATTATCCTGTACGTTATCTTAATATTTATTCACTTACCTATTGATTGATTTATTTGACTGCCATAGAGCTGTTTTGTACTTGTTTTTTGCAACCTATAAAACTCAGCAGCTCAGAAAGTTTGAGTAACTGTAATTAGCATACTACCGCTCTGGGAAAAAGTTGCATCTGGTTATGTGTTCATATATTTATTTATGTCAAATTGCGACATACTTCAGCAAATAAATGTCATATACACTGTACACTTATATACCATGATGATATAGCTATCAGTCACAGACCGAGAAAACTGACTAGAAAATCAGAAAAACGGTAAGGGGGGGTTTTATACAGAGTTGTATACAGATTATAGGGGTCACTTATGACCTAGGCCAGTACATCCCTAAACTGGAACAATCCCAAGATATCCAAGAGAAGCCTTCAGAGAATCAATTCTGGCCACAAACACACTTGCTTTTGATCGGTAGTTCTCAGTGACAAAACAATGACGCATACAGCAAATTGTTCTGCAACTTTGTGGTCTGCAAACCTCAAGCAGGGATTACCCAACAATTAAACTTACCTAAAAACTAGAGAATGCTACTTTCTATGTTGCAAAAACTATATGGCCCACTATGGCTCACAATATGTGAGGGTGTGAGACTATATTAAGCACAATACATACAGTAAATACATAATCACCTGTTGTAATGTGTTGGTAAATTATGTATTTTTGAGAACGCTGTCATAATTGTCTCCCCTTTGCTACAGCATTCATTCAGTGTCTATTATAAGTGTTGGTTTCTTATATTCTGCTTTCTATTTGTACAGAAATGGGTTTCTTCCCCAGGGTAGCTTTATTTATTAAATTACGTCCTCTCTCTCCTGGTTTTATTGTTCATAAAGAGTTCTGTTCAAGTACACTCCATGGCAAGTTGTTTCTTTTTTAACATATACTGTACATTACCTTCAGAAACACTAAAAGAAGAGTACAACTTTTTAATAATCACTCTTTTTGGCAGAAATTATCTCAAGTAGGCATTTATTTTAACTATCTACAGGACATTTGTGGAAACACCACAAGTGTCTAGTTGTCTGACTGACGTCTGCCCTTTTTGGACATCTAATCTCTTTTTCAGCCATTCTTTGGTCGATTTACTGGAATGTTTAGGGTTACATTCATGTTGCTAGGTCCACTTTTTACTGAGCACCAATACTGAGCTGCCCAGGTTCTGATGCCTCATCTGTCCAGAGCATATTGTTCCATAAGTTCTGCTTTGCCAAGGTGGTCTTGGGCAAACTTTAATCTTCCCTTGATGTGCTTTCAAATGGTAGTGTCAGGTATGGCCACAGATGAATGACTGACAGGTTTTCCAAACTAGGCAAACTAAAGCCTTTCTCAGACAGCAAATAACTTTTTTTAAGCATTTTTCTGAAGGTCTCAGAGAGGTCTTTTGATTTGGTCATGGAGATGTTTTTCCTGCATTTCTATAAAGTAAAAAAAGTAACATAGTAACATAGTAAGTTAGGCTGAAAAAAGACTCACGTCCATCAAGTAAGATGTGAATTTTCTTACGGTGGGGTAACGTGGAGCAGTTTTTAACTACATGTGTGTCCATGCCTTTAGTAGAGGATACAGCATAGGCACAGGTTAAATGGATACTGTCATGGGAATTTTTATATATTTTATATATTTGCATGAAGGGGAGTTAATAGTGCTGTTTCAGCAGAATTCTGCATTGAAAACTGTTTCTCAAAAGAGAAAAATCTGACATGGAGCAAGACATATTGTCAGTCTCCCAGCTGCTCCCAGTCATGTGACCTGTGCTCTTATAAACTTCAGTCACTCTTTACTGCTGTACTGCAAGTTAGAATGAGATCACCCCCTCCCTTTCCCCCCAGCAGCCTAACAACAGAACAACGGGAAGGTAATCAGATAGTAGCTCCCTGACACAAGATAACAGTTGCCTGGGAGATCTGAGAACAGTGCTGGATTTGCAGGGCGGGCACCCCTAGGCCACGCTGTTGTGGAACCCGGCCCTGTGGTCCTCCCCGCATACCTTGCGCAGGTGCCAAGAGCAGGAGCACTACTGGGGAGCAACATGTCCCCAGTGCACCCCACATTGGTGGCTGGGTGGCATGACGCCCCTAAAAATTTGCTGCCCTAGGCCTCGCCACAAATCTGGGCTTGTCTGAGAACAGCACTCAGTAGTAAAATCTAGGTCCCGTTGCAACACATTCAGTTACAGTGAGTAGGAGAAAAAACCAGAAAGCAGTTCCATCCTAAAGTGCTGGTTCTTTCTGAAAGCACATGACCAGGCAAAATGACCTAAGATGGCTGCCTACACACCAATATTACAAATAAAAAAAATACACTTACTGGTTCAGGAATTACATTTTTTGCAGTGTAAACAGTATAATTTAGAAATAAAAATTACATCATAAAAATCATGACAGAATCCCTTTAACTTAATTTAAAATAGCTGTTTATCTAATCTCCATGACAGATTATTTAGTCAAATAGAATTAAATGCAGAAAACTTCATTTCTATGTGATAACTTAAGATGGCCATAGATGCATAGCTATAATAATATAAAACAACTTTTTGTATGACTGTTGTGGGCTCACAATTATCATGCCGACAATTTGTGTACCACAACGACTGATCCTTTAGATTAGAAAATTAGGTTAGAAAATTTCTGTCAGATAAAGATAATGGGGTAAATTTACAAAAGGGTGAAGTGGCCGTCACTGTCAAAAATTTGCCAGAAATCCAATCCCTGGGGACATCTCCAATTTGCTAACAAGCGTAGAGGACAATTCACTAGCGAAAGAGAATGTCATAAGTTTACTGCCCTGCAAGTTTTTGCTCAGGTGTTCAAACGATCGTTATTCCGCAAATCCACTAAAGTACGGATTTTCTATTATGTAATACCAGACGAACTGATAAGATGCTACATCCTCCATAATCTTATGTCAGTGACATCATATCCTGTATGCCTGAAAAATTTATAAAAAAAATGTTGTCTTTTTTATTTTAAAGTGGGATTGTGTTTAAAACTTGTAACAATTAAATATTATTGTTTTCATTTTTTTTAACCATTTGAGGGGCACGCCACATTTGTTTTAGGGAGGGCTCATGTCTAGGGCATAAGTGGATTTCTTTTATGTTTATTTTGCTTCCTTGGACATTTGTAATAATAAGGATTTGTACCAACATCACTAATAAAGATATATACTGTATATGACCTATATGTAACATTTGTACAACTATTGCTGTCTGTGAAGTAATGGCCAAAACATCTGCTGATTTGTTATTTTAATCCTACAATTTAAATCTGAATGGTAGTTTTAGATTGTGGCATTGAAACAAATGATCAATATCCATTGTACAAGGAAAACAATCTAAACATATGTGGCCAGCTTTAGGATCTATTAATGCAGAGGTTTACCCAAGCAATGACAATATCCAGGTTTTTTTGGCAAGTGGCTATAATCCCTTATTCTATGTGGGAAGACCATTTGAAGGACATTAATATTTCCCTCATTGGAAACTCATTTTGTTTCTGCTGGTTGTTTCATGAAAGAGAGTTCTAGCACTCCACAGCTATTTTATATATTTGCATGAAGATGAATCTCTGCCTACTCTGACAGTGGCATTTGGAGTTCTTTAATACAGTAATACCTCCATTTTATGTTTTTTCAGGGTACCAAAAAAATATAGGTAATATATATAGAAGAAATATATGTAGATGAATTTGAAGGTATGCAAAATTGAGGTTTCACTGTATGCCCTACTTCTAATTATGTATCATATTCTTTCTCCATATATTAGCATTTCTGTAGCCATACAAATGAGCATGCCAAAACAAAAAAAATATTATCATGGATAAGCTCACTGAACTTTATGATAAAATACACCTGTATTTCCCTGCTTTCACTGTGTATTTTTCAGTAGCAAGCTATGTTTATTATACTTGTAGCAGTTGTAGGCATATTAACCTAAAATATCACTTACTGGTCTAACTATAGGATCTTTGCAAGCTGACAAATACCATAGTCATCCACACAAGAGGCGATTAAACACAGGGATGGTTAGTCTCTTCATTTGTCATTGCCTTAAAATATTCGGCCACCAATAGAACCAATACTAATGTTAATTACAGTTGTTTATAAGTCTTGGCAAATTGCATGTAAAATTTCAAGTAAATCACTACATCTCTTGTTCCCCTTGTTGTCCCTCTAGAACATGGGTGCCCAAAAGGTAGATCGGGATCTACCAGTAGACCTTTAGCTTTGAGCAGTAGATCTCAAGTCACTGTCAACAAACCCTCCTATTTCATGCTTTTCATTCTGATATTTATTATGTTACAGTCACATAAGAAATCGTGGTTTGTTAATTATAGTAAGATACAGTTCCCCATCAATCAATATATAAGTAATAATTTCCAATACTATTTTACATGGAACAGAATGCTAACAATGATTTTATGTATGTAGATCCTAAAGGGACATCACTAAAAGTAGACCTCACATTAGAGTATGGGCACTCCTGCTCTTGAAGAACTGTAATAGTCCAAAACACTCACATCCCTTGCTGCCTACAGTTCTCAACAGTCTCTGAGAGCTTGCCTGCTCACTGCTGCTTTTTCCCAAGAAGCCACACCTGCAAATTAAAACTGTTTATTATTATTGCTTGTTAGTTGACAGCTTAGAATTTTCTAGATTATTTTTTAATAAAGCATGTTATTTATTCTGTGACTTTCCTGTGTTCGGCTACTATACAAATTAAGCCACATTGGTTTGTGTGTTTGACACAGAATAACTAAACCCAGATATCCCATGTATCCCACATAACACAGAAAATTGTGTCATAGCATCACATCTAATTAAAGCATTCACCATTGTGAACAATGGTGCTTTGGTATGCTAATGAAAAGGTTAAATGCTTTAAATGAGTTAAAATAACACAGTTTCTTCAGTTATCCTGAGTCATGACGCATTTAACACACAAATCCAAGTGGCTTCATCTGTAAATCTACTAATTTATTTAGCAGTTCTTGTAAAGAAAAACTAAATTATTTGTAACTATTGTATTTACAAGCTCACATTGGAACATCTTCATAATTTATTTTTTGTTTTATTACATTCAATGACAGTTAATTGTCTTTATCAATAGTCTTTGCTCATATCATCATCATATCAATATAATCTGAATGAGTGATGCATCCTAACACAGCCACTGCTTGCACAATATACACAATATATAATTTCATTTGACATTACAGAAATCTGAATCTTATGTTTCTCTCCAGAATTGGTCAGGCTAGATACATCACTTGTTATGAAAAGTTAAGGAACCTAAAAAATATTCAATTTCATACATGTAATTGTTTTCATGTTCTGTAATTGTTTTCATGTTCTTTTATCCAAATTCATTTGTCCAGAGCAAATGTGTTAAAATTCCACTCATTTTGTATAACTCAACTTTTATCTATGTAATGTTAAACGATCTCATTGTGGCAAAATTATGAAGCAAAATAAAATCCTATTCATTTAGAAACTTTTTAACAGAAAGTTCCATGATGAGGGGCAGCACATCTGACCAAGATCAGTTAGGAGCAAGCTTATGTATTTAGCAGGAGGTATGTAGGTATGTAGCAGGGACTGTTTGTTTGGCCTGCTAGGGATGAACAAGAAGTAGGTATGGAATATGTTATCCAGAATACTAGGGACCTGGATTTTTCCAGATAAGGCATCATTCTGTAATTTGTATGAAATTACATTGTCTACTAAAATAATTTAAACATTAAATAAGCTAAAAAGGATTATTTTGCACTAATAGGGATGAATTATATCTAAGTGAGGCTCAAGTACATGATATTGTTCTAATGCAGACAAAAATGTAATAAAAATGTGAATTATTTGTATAAAATAGAGTCTATGGAAGTTTACTATCCCATAATTCTGTGTTTTCTGGGATGCAGGTTTTCGGATAACTGATCCCATACCTGTACCATTTAAATACAGCTATACAATAGCCTGTCTGCACCAGGAACTAGGTAAACAGCAATCCCTTTTTATTGTTTGTATTATTCTAGGTACAGATAGCATCACTTTAACAATAGGCACCTGAAAACACTCAAGTGTTTAATTAAGTGTATAATCTTCACATTGTTATTCTACTGTTAAACTAATTAATCTCCTTCTTGCAAGATACACATTTGCATCATCATATTTCTTGACTGACAAAAAAAATGTCAATCAGCACATGATATCCAGCCTTATAAATATTATATATTAAATTAATAAAATATTGGACTATGAAGACATAAACCTACCAGTAGCTGAAGCAATGAAAATAACTTTTTGACTTTTAACTGATGCATATGACAAAGCAGCTAAGGTTACTTTTGATAAAGTCATATTCAGTGTTTCTGCTAATAGAATTCAATAGCTGTACAAGGAAACCACAGATCTAAGACAGCATTACTCATGTTTTCACAAGACCATTTAAATGATAGCAGCAAATGCATTCATGTCTAATGTCTGTTGATACTTCAGTACTCATATCATATAAAAGCATTCTCCAATTCAACCACTATATTGTCCAAATCACACTTCTCTACCCTGCTGAGAGCAGTATGTTTATTGACAGTGGATCACGTTTCATGGGGCAGAGGCAAGTTCTGAAGATCCAATTACAAAGCATTCTTATTTGTTTTAGCTATACTGGGACCATCCAGCTTGAACATCTTCTTCCTGTGAAAATGGGATCACTCTCTGTAGAACATTGTAAAGTGCATTATAGACTGGGTGAAAAAGAATTTCTGCTGGATGAATTGAGTAATGAGGACTAACAGGACTGTTGGCAGATATCTAGGTTTGTTTATGGTTGTGAGTGCATTTCCTGTAAATATAGTTTTTAGTTCTGGTAATAAACGAGCAGTAAGTACTACCTTAGAACTGTTGCTTCCCATGTATCCTGCTTTTCACAAAACATTTAAGTAATGCTGGCTTTGTGGTTGAAATTGGACATTAGCATCTTGGAAATATGAGGTGGATTGTTTGAAAACTTATATCATCATGAAGCGTTTATTGCGTTTTATGTTATCAACAGTATCTGTAATGAAAATGTAACCTTATCTTGGCCATTACCTGTATTATAGGGTATACATCATTAATATCTTACCATACACAGGTCCTGAATCCCCTTTGATAAATGAAAGGGTACTGGTAATTTCTCTCCATGGCAATGCCTCCACCTAGTGGGATCCAGGGATACAACTATTGGTGGCCCCACTAGGAAACAAATGAAACACACCAATGCAGTAAAACAAATAAAACATTATATAACTGGCAGAAAAGAGCAATGCACATACCCAATAATAATCAATAACACACCTGCCCTGGGAAACCTGTGTGGTAGTCCAACCCTGGCACAGTCCTTACTAGGCAAAGTCCCACACTTCACCCCTGGTGGATAAAGAGGGTCACAGTCCATTTTCCCCAAGAGATCTTAACTTTCCCCAGTTAGCGCTACCTGCCTAATACATCTTCTGTTGGACAGAGGTATTTGACCCTACGTAGCAGACAACACCTGTCTTTACATCACAAATACCCTTTCCTCAGACAAAACTTACTCAGGGCTCACATAGAACTGGTACAGGCATCCACAAAGTCTTACAGAAATCTTCAAGCTGTTCCCAATACTCATCTGGAGTGTGAGTCAGTCTCTTTCATAGGAATCTTTCATCAGGCAGCTTCTGTCACAGACTCCCTGCTGCCTCCAAGCTCTAGACCCTCCCGGTCAAGCTCTCCAGCCCTTTCACACTTTACATTCTTAAGATACATTAACCATTTTACACATTTCAATGTTTAATCCTTGTCGAGAGAAAAGTCATCTGATGTCTATCTGGTATTTTGTAAGCAGTAGAACAGCCAAAGAATGTCCCCTTCTTCTGAGATTTTGTCAAACTATTTGCCAGAACTAAGCAGCAGATGGCACTGTTATGTTATATTAGCTGTGTAAAATTGCTAATATCTCGAAATCTAGGAAAAAAACATTGTAAACTGCAGTAGTCAGGAATGGGCCAAGCTGACCTGGCACCCTAGGCAAACTGGCCGGCCACCACGCTCCCCCTTCCCCTGTTTGGGTGCAGAGGGGAGGCGAAGGGAGGGAGGGGAGAGCGGCAGAGAAGGGGGGAAAATGACAGAGGGTTGGGAGGGGAGAGCAACTGGGGGTAGGCTGAAAACCCATTAACAGGTCTATACCCAGTGCCCCACTATTCTTGTGCCCTAGGCTGGTGCCTTGTCTGACTACCCTTAATTCTGGCCATGGCAGAAGTGTTTGCAAGAATACTCATAGTCCACTCTAGTGGACTGTGGTGATCTCTAACTTCACTCTTTGATAAATATAGTATAGTATAGATAGTTTAGTATCAAAATAGCCTTTGATATTATGTCTGTCCAAAAAATCATCCAAGCCCCTCTTAAAAGCATGAACAGAATCAGCCATCACAACATCACTCGGCAGTGCATTTCACAACCTCACTGTCCTCACTGTGAAGAACCACCTACGCTGCTTCAAATGGAAGTCCTTTTCTTCTAGTCTGAAGGTGTGGCCTCTGGTGCGGTGATCCTCTTTATGGGTAAAAAGGCCCTCTGCTATTTGTCTATAATGTCCTCTAATGTATTTGTAAAGTGTAATCATGTCCCCTCGCCTTTTTTCCATAGAAAACAACCCCAACCTGGACAGTCTACCCTCATAATTTAAGCCTTCCATCCCTCTAACCAGTTTAGTTGCACATATCTGCACTATCTCCAGCTCATTTACATCCCTCGTAAGGACTGGAGTCCAAAAATGCACTGCATACTCCAGATGAGGCCTTACTAGGGATCAGGCCCGGACTGGCCATTTGTGGGTTAGGGCAAATGCCAGAGGGGCTGCTATAAGGTCCCATAGAAAGTCAGTGTTTAGTGGGCTGGTGGGGGCTGTTTGGGCCTCTATGTGGGCTGATGTACCTGAAATGCCAGGGCCTATTTTAATTCTCAGTCCAGTCCTGCTAGGGATCTATAAAGAGGTATAATTATGTTTTCATCCCTTGAGTTTATGCCCTTTTTTATGCAGGGCAGAACCCTATTTGCTTCAGTAGCTACAGAATGACACTACCCAGAATTAGACAACTTGTAATCTATAAAAACCCCAAGATCCTTCTCACTTAAGGAAACTCCCAACACACTGCCATTTAGTATATAACTTTTTTTTATTATTTTTGCCAAAGTGCATAACCTTACATTTATCAGCATTGAACCTCATTTTCCAGTTTGCATCCCAGTTCCCCAACTTAGACAAATCACTCTGCAAAGTGGCAGCATCCTGCATGGAACCTATAGTTCTGCACAATTTAGTAACAGCTGCAAAAATAGAAACCGTACTTTCAATGTCCACATCCAGGTCATTAATAAACAAGTTGAAAACAAGGGACCCAGTACAGAGCCCTGCAGTACGGTGGTCCAATTAGAGAATGCTCCATTTACCACCACTCTTTGTAGGCTATCTTTTAGCCAGTTCTCTATCCAGTTACAAATACTATGTTCCAAGCCAACATTTCTTAACCAGTAACCTTCTGTGTGGCCCTGTATCAAATGCTTTAGCGAAGTCTAAATAAATCACATCCACAGCCATCTCAGAATCGAGGTCCCTGCTTACCTTCTCATAAAAAGAAATTAAGTTAGTCTGGCAAGATCTATTACGCATAAAACCATGCTGGCACAACCTCATAGTATTGTTATTTGCTATGAAGTTCAGTATCCTATCCTCTATTAATCCTTCGAAAAGCTTTTCTACCATTGATGTCAGACTAACAGGCCTATAGTTTTGAGGCAGGGAATGGGATCCCTTTTTGAATAGAGGCACGACATTAGCAATTCACCAGTCTCTGGGCACCATGCCAGACCTCAATGAATGCTGAAAAATTAAGTAGAGAGGTTTGGCAATCACAGAGCTAAGCTCGTTAATTACCCTGGGATGAATCCCATCTGGCCCTGGACCTTTGTTTATCTTAACATGTTCTAGTCTCTTTTGGATTTCAGCATGTGTGAACCATGCATCATTAGATTTGGGACTACTAAGAAAATCTTCATTAGCTGGTTCCTCATTTGAGTAGACAGACGAAAAGTATGCATTCAGAATCTGAGCTTTTTGCTTGTTCTCATCAACCAGCTGACCCCCCCTCTGATAATAAAGGTCCTACCCCTTCCTGTTTAAAAATAATTTTGGATTCTTTTTATCGCTTACTTCTATATCCGTTACCATATCAATTTTAGCATTAGATTTTATGCTGATTACCACTCCCCACCATAATACACAGACATCCCCCCTTAAAAAGTTTTCAATGCTAGACAAAAAAGATCCTGAAGCTGTAGGTAATTTTAGAGCACTAAATTATATTCCCTTCAGTAACGACCATTATACTAGAATCTGCTGCCATTCCTTTGAGGTTTCCAAGACACAACAAACAGTTTGTGCTTAGCCAAGCATTTTCTATTGCAAACAGATTATTATGTACCAAAAAGGAGAATGTTTTAATATTGTGTTACTGGAACTAATACAGTACCTGATTCCTAATCTTTTCAATTAAAACCAGAATGGTTGCATTTTAAAGCATGACTATTCTGTACATGCTATATTTTGTGCCATCTTTGTAATCGTCAACTAGGGCGTTATTTTTTTACTAAAACTTTAATCTCATAATATTAATAAAAAATCTTGACCAAACTCCCCTGCCAGATTTTAGCTTATTTACTAATAAAACAACTTGATCAAGGATAAAAAGAAGCAGAACTTGCTAGAATAGCTCAGAAGCGCTGTCTGAAAGATACCCAGGGTTGAAAGATCCCAGCCTCGCCAAGTCATAGGTAAGCCAAGGAACAGAAGTGACTGGTGAAGAGTTAAATCAGAGCCAGCATCATTTCAAGTACTTCCAGCTACAAAACCAACATTGACCAACAGTGAATGAGCCTCAAAAGAGAGTTGCTACTGCAGTGTGGAGTTATGTTTCACAATCAGCAGTGCTGGGTCTCCAATGGTGAAAGGTGCAGAAGTGTACTTGATGTACCATCTCCTATGGCAGGTGTTAAATACAGGGCTGTGTAGAACCCAAGGGCACTGCACTTTGCTCCTTGTGCTGGTTTTTCATTGTAACACATAGTACAGAAAGCAGCAAATCATGTGGACACAAGAACTCTGTATATGGGTTCAATTGTGCATGCCTTAGGGCTGTGTTACTTTAACTTAATTAATAATGGGATTAATTAAATCCCATTAAATATTACTAATTACAGTGTATTGAATTGATTATGTCAATACACTCCACTGTGTATTGTAAGTTCTGATGAGTGGTGAACAGAAAGTTTAGCTGCTTTAGACTTATTTCTAAAATCTAAATCTTTGTATACATACACCATTCTACTTGTTGGGAAGTTATGGCCAGAAGAAACAGTCACCCTTGTCTTGTGACAACCTGTTTTGCAGGTCCATAGCCATTAATTTCAAATAGTTACTTGTAGTAGCTATGTGGGTGTCACCGATCCTTGCTATGGCATTTTGCCCATCGCCAATCCCCTGTTCAAAAGATTCCATAGTGTGAGGCTACTACAATAGCAGTCAGTTTATTGTACATTGCTAATTCATGTTGTCATTTGCTAGTTGCTAAAATTGCCTCAAGTGGTATTTTCCACAGCAAAGATTTCTGAGCAAGCCTAAAAGTGGAACTCACGTATTAGCCAATAACTGTGAATGTGGCGTGGACCACAAAACAATGGTGTAAAATCCAGGAAATGTGGAAAAGCAAATAACACTTGAAATAATATAAGCACACAATTCTTTGGAATGCAACACTTTATTGTGTTAATGACAAGGTTTAAACAGAGCAGCATTATAGGGGTTGTTCACCTTCCAAACACTTTGGTTCCAGATTGTTCCCAAAAAAATAAAGACTTTCCATTTTTTATCTAAGTTTAATGTCCCTGTCTCTGGTGTTTCAGACTTGCACTCACTAATTCAGGTGTATCTCTGGAGTATTAGCAACTATTGTATCAATTCTAACAGTTGCCTTTAATGAAGCTCAGTGATTCTGCTCAGCAGAAATGTATCAACAAAAAATATCAATTTAGGTCAGTTGAAACAGTCTGTGACCCCCCCCCCCAGATCTGCTTTAGAAGGTGAAAGATTAAACTTTACACTTCAATATTCCATAAACAGTCACACATAGAAAATAGAAAGTAAATGGAAAAAGTCTATATTTCTGGTGAACTATCTGAAGCCAACTGAACTGATAAAAGAGTTTGAAGATGAACAATCCCTTTAACATTACATGATAGGATCATGCTGAGAGTCAGGTGCACAAACTAATGCAATAAGTGATTGGTGGGAGGTGCAAACTAACTTGAATTCACTATTTACAGGCAGTATATTAAATCTCTTAAATAACCCTACACCTAAAAGTCTGTCAGCAGCTTACTGACCTATGTACAGTACCCTCCGACCAATATCTGGGTGAAACATGACAGCTATTGATCAAACAGTTTTAAAAGTTCAGTTGGAGTGAGGACCACATTGGTTTGCTGAAGTAGTCCTTGCTCAGGCTGTCTGTATCTCCTTCGCTGTGAATGATAAGATCAGCCCAAGATCACCCACGTCAATGTGGCCATATTGAGGAAAGACCCACTTGACTGCCAACCTCACAATGTAGCAAATAAAAAAATTCAGAAAATCCACCCATTGAAATACATTTTAGAATGGGCAGTGCAACAATACAATGGCATAAAATAAAGGAATCTTTAAACTAATAAAATGTAAAATTGAGGTTTAACTGTGTATTTCAGCAAAAAGTTTGTAAGGTTTTTTTTTTGTTAAAAGGTGAACTTTAATCCCCTAATTTCCTTATTCTGTGATAACAGACCTGTGTAGAAAAGAATCAGATGAGTAAAAGGCATTGAGGGCATTGGAATTTTGGCTTATGAAAAGATTGTTTACTACATTGTTTCAATGAGATATACAGGCAGTCAGGAATATTAAGGGACCAGCAGACACTTTATTCAGATGCAGTTACATTTACAAGCCATTTAAAATAACTTACATATTATTAACATATGATGGAAAGCTTAATTAAATATGTAAACATTTGTTTGTTGAGCGTTTGGCCAGAGTTCCACCTAACTGTAATTTAATTGTTTACCTAATATGGGTCCTAAATTGGCATACTGGTCCCTCATTGCTTTCTCAAAAATAAAGAGACTCTAAAAATAATTTTTTTCGATTGAAGATATAAAGAATGAGCTGTACAGCTGCTTAAATTGATTGGGCAGAGATAACATTCAGTCTGAGAGACTGAATGATTTAGATATAGATGATTGAATCAAAAGGATCTCAGATCGCAATAATTGTCAAATGGACAGATAACATTGCATTGGTTTAAAAGGATGTTGCACAAAGGAAACAGGAACAAGGCAGTGCATGTCAGTGAGATAAGATTAATTCAAATGTCTCATATAATAATGATTGCATATGGTGGTGGTTGAAATTTTGTTAACCATTTTATTTTTACATAAAATTTACCTAAAACGTCATCTGTTTGTCACACAAGTCTTAAAACTAAACAATGACAAACTACTTCAAGAAACGAGTTAAAAACAAGAAGCTTGTTCATTTATTTATTGAGGAAAATTATCTAAAGTTACATAATTCTGTGTGGCAAAAGTGTGGGAATCTCTGGGATTCTGGAGAGGCAGGTGTTTGAATCAATAGGATGATCATGAGCGTGTGTGATAACACAGGTTTGTGGAAGTGTGCCATGGATCAGACAAGGGAGATTTTTGAGGAGTTCCAAAAACCAGTTATGCAGAAATATGTAAAATACAAAAGCACTTAAGACCCTATATGCAGCAAGTGCAGACTGCACTCTGAACCTTGAGCCATATGGAGGAAGAAGCTTTGTAATTGCAACCTGCTTTGAGCAAAATATTGGCCTATGTATGGGCAGCATTACACTTCTGGCAAACACAACACGGTGCACAATTTTTAATAGTAATAGGCTGAATGTTCCCCCTTAAGGTACACACCACCATCACAGATGAAGGGACTTGTAGTTAAACACTAGAGGAGAATAACTGTTTATAATATACAAGAGCCATAAATATCCTGTAAATGATATAAATGGTGCTTAGTGATGTCATCAGTTATATGTGATGCCATTTCTGTCACATAACTCACTGAAACTTGTGTTTTAACTCATCTTGGAGTGTTATGACCTATATAAATACATGCTGTCTTTTTAATGGTCATGAAACCCCTCAGTGACTTATAAAATCATTATAGTTTAAAAAGGGAGTACCTTATTCACTTCATATATCATGTAGGTACTGCCTCCAAGTAGGCAACTAGATGGCAATACTCTTTGTGTGACATCACAACCTATTTACTTGACTGCGCTATGGAGCTGTTAACGTCCCCTCTACGGTGTGCACGTGCATACAAATTTTGAGGCCAGCTCAACAAATTGTGGTGCACACAAATAATTTTGTGAAAAATTTTTGTATTCATTTTATCCTGAGCACATGTTTAAAATGTGAATACAAAGTACATATATATATATATATATATATATATATATATATATATATATATATATATATATATATATATATATAAGACAAACACTGTATAGCTATGCCAAGGAGTAGCTTAGCATTATACAATCCTTTTCAGTACATTTTAACAATATTTAATGTAACACAAAATTAACTTACACTGTAAATAAAAGAAAAATCAGCATCTTCAAAGGAGAAAGTCATCTAACAAATTTTAGGTGATTCCAAGTGATCGTATTAACTTACCTGACACTCTGGGCTGGTGCTCCTATCAGCAGAAAACTGCACCAGCCAGGGCTTATTCCAGCAAGCACCACAGAGCAATCCTCTTCCTGCTTCTCCACTCTTTAAATTTTCCAGGGCAGATGCATGTGCAGTAGAATGAAAGTTTAAAGTTCGGCTTTTCGCTCTACTGTGCATGCATAGCAAAAAGAATAAAGAAGAGGATCACTCCGTGGTGCTTGCTGGAAGAACCCCGGGCCAGTGCAGTTTTCTGCTGATAGGAGCACCAGCCCGGGATGTCAGGTAAGAAAATACATTCACCAAACATTTGGCACCCGTAAGTGCCAAATGTCTTTCCTTCTCCTTTAAAACATGTTTCATATATACCTCCAAATAAATTGATATTGGTTATATTAGTACTTACTGTTACTGGAAGTGAACAGATGGCAAACAGAACAATCATTATAGCTAAGAGAATGAGATGTTCTAGTTCTTCCATGCCTGCAGGTTCCTGTTGGTTTGGAAAGTTGGCACTGAGGATGCACGTTTGATTTTCACTTTTATACATTTGATAGAGGTGCTTCATAATCATCAAATTTCAAAACACAATAGCTATTATCAGCAGACCCATGATAGTGCCATATAGCATAGAATAGGCATAGTTGATTCCTCTGATATCATTTGTATGAAGCACCATGTCCCAGGGCAATATTGCTTATATCTACCAAAGCCAAAAAAAGGTAAAGAGCAAAAAAAAAAATACTTAAAACACACATAACAAATAAGACCAACAGAGCCAATTTCTTGATAGAAAAATGGGTAGCCCAGAGCAAGCCAGCAATCAACTGCCATAGCTAGGAGAATAAACGTTGGAGCCAAACTAAAGAATATCACGAAGAAGCCAAAGACTTTGCATAGATGTAGATTGTCAGTCATAGCTACCAAAGACTGAATTTTAAAGTAAGTAAGTTGAACCACAGGACAGAGCAGAACCATTCCCCATCAGATTGGTTACTGTTAGAACAGTTACCAGGACATAGAAAACAGAAGTCTTCTCAGCATGTTGCTTGTGGAGACACAGAATATAAAGGGCAATGAGATTTCCCAATAGGTCAGCAGCAAACAGCAAAGAGCTAGGTACAGTGGAATGATTGCTTTGTATTATTTTGCTCGTGGAGGAAGGGTTTAGCTCCATTTGCAAAATTATTAATGCAGAGCAGAAAACAAAAATAAACAGCTTTCTCCATTTGCCTCAGATCAGAACTGCAGTCAGTTCCTCGTGGGATAGGCTTTAAAAGGTGGAGAAAACCATTATAATTGGGTTTACTAAGTCATTTCCCCTTCCAGGCTATCATGGAAAAAAGCCAGAAAAGTGGTTTATGCAAGGAACTTGTATTTGGGTCCCTGTAATTAGTATTTTACTTTGTTTACGGGAATTAGAAAGACTTTTGCAATATCTGGGAACCCTTCCTGCAATGTTTGGAAATGTCACATTTGATTGATTCACAAAGTAAGCAGCACTTCACAAAGTAAGCTGCATCCATAAGCTTTCCATCTGAGTTCAGGGAAAAAGCTGAATTGACTACTACCAGTTCTCTCTAAAATGAACAGTGAGCAAAATAGCACACACAGCTATTAATAAGACGACAATAAAACATCATCCTATAAGAGCGGGCAATATAACATTCTATAAGATTACATAAAATTAGCATCTACTCTTGTGGTGTGTGTGAAGATATTGGTGGTGAAAATAAAGAATACACCTTCATTTTTTTTTTAGGACACACCCTTTAAAAGCCCAACTTCAATAAAATGGGTCTTAACAAGATTTTATTGCTGGAAGTCTAATAGCCAACAACAATCAGATGTTAAGGCCAGTTGAGTTATAGCTGATTGGCTGGTAAGTATGAATTATTAGACCAAGATCAAACTTCCACTGTACTACATTCCCAACATTTTGTGCATAAACTATAATTGAGGGTTCATGGAACTGCAGATATCTATCTGAGAGTCCTAGGCAATTAGCCTGGAGGAGTTTTGTGAATTTGGATTTTAGTACTCACCAGTGCTGAGAACACTGGAAGCATTACTGCCAGACAGACAGCTGGTACTTACAAGTTCATTCCAGCACATAATACTGCAAGATATATGATTAATATAATCACCATCATATAATACAATAACAGTTCTGGCACCCAAGTACATAATTCAATTAAATGCAATGGGTACTGACACCACAATGTTCATAACATATGATAGAAATGTGGATAATACCAAGCATACACTAATAAATAAATAAAAATAAATAATACACAAATCCTTATTTACATTGTATGATTTCTTGCAGTAGGATAACAATCTGTTGGGATAAATACTGTGGGGGTTGCATGCAGAGGACTCATATTGTGAAACCGGACATCTGTATAATGATTCAATTCTCATGAAATAAATATACATATCTTAGCCATATGGTAACCCAGTTCTGGAAATACAAAACATGCATAAATCATAACTACATTAATTCTTTCATGGAGTGAATCTTTTCTCATGAAAAAAGCAATAATAATGATTTATTTATTAATGATTTTATAGTATTTGTATCACTATTTAACTCCAGATGCTCCAGTTACTAGAGCATTAAAGGCACATTGTGCCTAGGTCATTGCTGCACTGTGAACCCTAATGACAGGTTAAAAATCCAGCATGAGTTACAGAGCACAGGGCACAAGAGCTGTGGGGTACACCACAGCAGGGTTGATGGTTACCATCTTGTTCCACAAAATAGAAATGTTTAGGGTCCCCAATGGTGAGTTTAGGGAGGGCGGATCCTACATGCTTTCCCCAGCCTGCTCCTCATGAACACATTACTTCTCCTTGCTCAACGTCAAAGACCTGCACCAATGAGCGTTGATTGTGATGCAGGATACAAAGTGTGGAAAACATGTCATCTTGTGCCTGTTCTTAAGTCTGCAGGCTTTCCCACCGAACAGATTTGACCCCTCAGGCATCTTCTCAAGTGCCCAAACAGGAAAGTAGATTCAAAACGCTTTAGGGGCCTTTATTCATCTTGAATTAATAATATGGTAAACCAGATTCTTTATTTGGTTATTGAATACATTATGTTTAGTCAGGCCTTCTGAAATATCTCCAAAAAGTACATTTAGTTAAAAGCTGCCAAATTTACCCCAAATCAAAGAACCCATAACAACTTTACTGATCACCTATTTCAAGGAAACATCTGATTGGCTGATTGGCTTCTATGTGTTGTTATACCTGGTTGTTGAGAGTTTTATTATATAACCCTAAGAGTTATAGTTGTAAAAACATCACACACTGTTCAGCTAATGACAATCCAGGCATTACTATGAGAGCACTACAGTGCAAAGCAGGCTCCATAAACAAATAAATATATACAAACGTGAAAGATACTATACCTCTACATACCTCTACCACTTCTTTATTGCACTTTGATATATGGGTATTGTGGCAGAAAGATGCTGACGGTTATAGTCCCAATAACAGCTTCAGTATCAAGAGTTCCCTAGCTCTGATTAGTGCAATGGTGCATGAAAACCAAAATGACTAGAATTTTGCATAAAAACCAAAAGAGCATGAAAGCAGCAGCTGAAATGGGTGAAACAATGAACCTATTGTATGCATTGTTTTATACATACCATGAGCCACTGCATTCAAGTTCAATCAGACTGGGTGACTGCAAACTGGAGGTAAAAAACAACTTTGGAATGAAATGGAAAATAACCAACCCCAGTTGCCTGTAATGGCAGTAACACATGGGGGCCATATTCATGGGCCTTCTAGCTGCTGTAAACAAATACTCCCATTGGATGAGGATGCAGCAGTTGAATTTCTGCAGATCTCTGAATCAGTAGACCCTCCTGTGACTATTTCTAATTTCAAAATAGATTCCTTCCTAGTGGCACAGATAAAGTAGTACAGTGAGAGTGTAATAGAATAATTTGCTTGTTGAATGGAAAAAGCAGCTGGCACAGAGCCATGGAAAGCTGTATTCCTGACTAGCTAGGCTTGCTAATGAATTATTTCAGCACAGTTGGTCTTTTCCTATTTTTTGTACAGTTATGTAGTAAATTTCCTTCATTGTGAAATGGGATCATTTACATGATACTGCTGTTTGGGTAATTTCCCAATTTTGCATAAAGCCTAGGACCACCAACCTTGTAGTGAATTATGGCCCAGTATAACCTAAAGACTAGAATGTATATATATATATATATATATATATATATATATATCAGTCATACACTTGTGATATGCATCTGCACATTTTCTGGAAAGAGCATATGCCAGGTGCCTACTCGTTTTATTTCTCCCAGGGAAGTACCTCCTTTATTTATGTACCTCCTTTATTTCAGGTAGGTACGTGTTTATCATTACAAATTACTAGAGCAATGTTTACTAGTTTTTACACACCTAGAGGATCCTGACAGACGAGGAGATTAGTCGGCCCTACATTCCCACCAGCAATTATGTGAATCAGCGTTGGGAAACCTAAGAGTCACTTCAATTTTCTGAAGTCACCCATAGATGACTCAGGAGAAAACTTTGGATGACTTTTGGAAGCCAAAACGTCTCCTATGATTTCCCACTAGCGATTTACATTACTGCTGATGGGAAAGCATTCAGAGAAGATCACCTGCATTAGAGGAGGTTAATCATGGGGCGAAAAATCTAATATAGTGCTGTCCAAGTCTTCTCCACACAATATGGCAGCAGGTGAGGACATTTTCAATCCATATATCTGGTAGGGAACACGTACTGATACAGCCACACTGTACCTTAATACTGTACCTTAATACCAAACTTAATATGGTTAGAATTATGACATTTAATATTGTCACTATGTTTTTTGTTACCCACAATGCAACTTTTTGCCCCATAACTCGCATGATGGAATTTTTGCTGGGATGCGAATTGTAATATATGTTGGTACTAGTGATTGGCCTCAAAATTACACGTGTGCCCAAATCTTTAGACGTAAGAATGCTGCAACTTTTTACAAAGGCCACTGTGGAAATTTGTAACTTCAAGTTCCCCTATGTCAATAGATGCATTTATGTTCAGTTTGGAATAGGATGGCAGCAGCACCAAGAACAACTATACAGAAGTGCAAGGCATGGTTTTGGATGTAGATGTGCAGAATAACTGCACTTTCTCTCATGGAATCTGCCATTGCGGTATAGCAATGGTTGCATTTTATAACTGAACATGTTACAAACACTGTAATGTAATATACTTTGATTATTTATGTACTCATTGCTTCGCCTACAGAGCAAGAATTAGTGACCTTTTATATAAACAACCCCAAAGGAATATCTAGTTTGTCAGTATTTGCAAGGCTGGAGGAACCTGTTTTTGCTTGTATTTTCTTTACTCTGTTATGTATATATACATAGTTAAATGGAAGGCGCAGTTGAGAAAAGACATCAAGTTTAACATTTTTTTTGGCACAAGTAAATCCTAGTAGCCTTCCAGTTGATCTAGAGCAGAGGTTTCCAAGCTGCGAGGCTGGCTCTCCAGCTGCCTCAAGTCATGTGACTTGTGCTCTGATAAATTTCAGTCACTCTTTACTGCTGTACTGTAAGTTGGAGTGATATCACCCCCTCCCTTCCCCCCCCCCAGCAGCCTAACAACAGAACAATGAGAAGGTAACAAGATAACAGCTCACTAACACAAGATAACAGCTGCCTGGTAGATCTAAGAACAGCACTGAATAGTAAAAACCCATGTCCCACTGCGTTCTATTTAGTTACATTGAGAAGGAAAAACAACAACCTGCCAGAAAGCAGTTTCCTCCTAAAGTGCTGGCACAAGTCACATGACCGGGGCAGCTTGGAAATTGACAAAATGTCTAGCCCCATGTCAGATTTCAAAACTGAATATAAAAAAATCTGTTTGCTCTTTTGAGAAATGGATTTCAGTGCAGAAGTCTACTGGAACAGCACTGTTAACTGATGCATTTTTAAAAAAACATGTTTTCCCATGACAGTATCCCTTTAAGATAAATCACTGAAAAAGGTTCCCAAACTGCTTAGCTGGTTCACAAGGAGACCAAATCCAAGGATTGGGGTGCTTTGAAATAGTTTCTGGATACTCACCCTGCTATGGCAGGGTGACTGTAAACATAACATTTTATGTATCCCTATCCTTGCTGTAAGTTTATAGGGGTTTGAGCAAAGCATGCACAAAGTGTGCACTGTAATGTGCAAAAGCATGGATGTATTGCCCAAGGGAAGCAGAACTGTTCTAAATGGGCAAGGCAAGTACAGTGCTTTTTAGTGCCTTGACAACTTGCACCTAAATATCTCAGTAAAGAGCACAACAGGCACATTGGCATCTCTCATGACACCTATTACATGATATAGAAAGGATGATTATGCCAAGTTAACATGTCTGCACATAAATATTTAACATAACTGGAAACCTTGTAACCATAACAAATTGGGTAGGCTTGAGTCAGAGAGAACTCATTGTCATAATATTATATCAGGTTTCCAATTTTTCATTCTGAAATTTCTCCTAACCCAGATGGATGCAATTATAATACCAGGAAAGATTGTTTTCCCCACAGT
Source organism: Xenopus borealis (assembly GCA_024363595.1). Taxonomy (NCBI): domain Eukaryota; kingdom Metazoa; phylum Chordata; class Amphibia; order Anura; family Pipidae; genus Xenopus; species Xenopus borealis. Next base: position 78,870,261 of record CM044445.1, read on the forward strand.
GCAGAAATATAAAAGCAAAGCGAGCTGGCATACTTACAGCCAGTCATAAAGTTATTTTCATTTTGGACTGAATTGTTTTCATTGAGCAAAACACATTTTTACATACGCTGCTGTAATTATATATATATATATATATATATATATGTATGTATGTATGTATGTATGTAGGTATGTATGTGTGTGTGTGTGTGCATTATGCAGGGAGACAAATGTTCTTTCCCTGGACAACTCCTTGCCAGCACTTAGTGGGTTATCCATATCCCAAATTCAGCCAAAAGTAGCAGAGCAAAGTAGTTGTTTTTAACCTAGAGAAAGCAAAGTCTGCCAAAAAGGTCTGTGGTTTTGGATTTTTCGTTCCCAAGCACATTAACTCTTATGCATGGGAGTTTCAATCCAAGTGCTGAGAGGGCATCTATTGGCAAGTACTTGTGCCGCAACCCATGTACCTTACTAGCCTTCTCAAAAGGCATGTAGTGGCAGTGCTGCGTATGCAAAGCTGTCATTCCTATATTTAAAAAGGGATTGTTAAGGAATCACATTCAAAAGTGTGTCCTAGTGAATGGCATTATGAGCAGCAATCCGCATGGTTTTATGAAGGCCAGGGATGCAAAACCAACCTCTTGAGTTTATTTACTGTTTAAATGATTTTCTAGTAGACTTACAGTATGAAGATCTAAATTACAGAAAGATCCATTATCCTGAAAACCCCAGGTCCTGTTCATTCTGTATAACAGGTCCCATACCCGTACCATTGTTCCCTAGATGCCTTCCTAAATTGTAGTATCTTCTGAAGCCCAGCTCCCATCAAGCCTCTAAAACAATGTACCTCATATATCTATTGTGTTGTGCAGAAAGAAGTATTCTAGCTGGTGTAGAGCAAGTTATAGCAGGAAGCCTGAACTCTACTTTTATATGCAAGTAGGAGCAAAATCACTGTATGTAATTTAATGTACAACCTGGAATAAAGTATAGAGCCCTGTCAAGGTCATTCCCCCCACCCCCCCAAAATGTTAAAAGTAAAAAAAAGTGCTTGGACATGTGCATGCTGGGAATAGTAAAGCAACTAATTTATCATTTGGAATAGTTTACAAAGTCGGTGACCCCCCCCCCCCTCCTAGAGCTGCTTTAGAAAAACATAAGAAAGTGAAAAATTTAACTTTAAACTTCACTTCCATATAAGAAAACCTTTCAAAAATAGAAAGTAATTGAATTAAGTCTTTATTTCTTGAGAACTATCTGAAGCCAACTGAACTGAAAAAGTGTAAAAATGTTGGAAGGTTAACATAGTTACATAGTTACAGTTAAATTGGGTTGAAAAAAGTCCATCAAGTTCAGCCCCTCCAAATTAAAACCCAGCATACATACACACACACACCCCTCCACTCTTTCACACACACACCATATATGTCCATATCTATACTAACTGTAGAGTTTAGTATCAAAATATCCTTTGATATTATGTCTGTCCAAAAAATCATCTAAGCCCCTTTTAAAAGCATCAACAGAATGAGCCATCACAACATCACCCGGCAGTGCATTCCACAACCTCACTGTCCTGACTGTGAAGAACCACCTACGCTGCTTCAAATGAAAGTCCTTTTCTTCTAGTCTGAAGGGGTGGCCTCTGGTGCGGTGATCCTCTTTATGGGTAAAAAGGGCCCCTGATATTTGTCTATAATGTCCTCTAATGTATTTGTAAAGTGTAATCATGTCACCTTTTTTCCAGAGAAAACAACCCCAACCTGGACAGTCTCTCCTCATAATTTAAGTCTTCCATCCCCCTAACCAGTTTAGTTGCACGTCTCTGCACTCTCTCCAGCTCATTTACATCCCTCCTAAGGACTGGAGTCCAAAACTGCACTGCATACTCCAGATGAGGCCTTACTAGGGATCTATAAAGAGGTATAATTATGTTTCATCCCTTGAGTTTATGCCCTTTTTTATGCAGGACAGAACCCTATTTGCTTATGACATATACTGACATATATATTTATTAAGCAGCATTTTAAAGACTTCCCATTTTTGTTCAGTGTTTAACCCTGTGAAAAGCATTTCCCACTTAATATGTTGCAGAGATGCCCTTATACTGTCAAAGTTTGCCTGCCTGAATTACAATGTTTTAGTTACTCCCTTATAGAATTGCCTCTGCAACAGAATCACTTGATAAAGGGCCTGTGTTGCCCGAAACATGTCGTGTGGTGGCACAATAAAAGCAAAATAGCAGGTACTCTGCATGTGATTTGTTTCCTCATTCATACACCTTGTACTTGATGATTTACCCCGTGGTTGCCAGTGACGGAGCAACAGTGTGAATTGAGGCCTTTTCAGCATTTGGCACATGTGTGTGCTCGTAGAAAGAAAGAGCGACAGTGTGAATTGAGGCCTTTTCAGCATTTGCCACATGTGTGTGCTCTACAAGTGAGAATCTCAAAGGAGACCATGTTATGATCATTATTCCCTAAATGCTCCCCCACACAAATGCTAGAGATGAGTTCAGTATTATTAGTTATTACGAAATCCAAAAGAGAATTATTCCTAGTAGGTTCTTGAACAACGCCTTAAAAATCTTTTTACATTTTTCAAGAATTCTTGCTACCCACATACCCCATCAATGAAGACTTGCTGGAAAGTGAGTGGAGTTTGTTGCATACCTCCCAACATTTGAAAACCAAATGTTTGTTGATTTGCACAAAGATGATTCCTTGCTTAAAGAGACAATACAGTGAACATTATAACATCTAAGCAACTTGTAAATATCTGTATATTAAAAATATGTTTGTGGCTATTGAGTCACTGTAATGCAGGGGCCCCAAACCACCAGGCCATGGCCAGTCCTTAACTGGGCAGTGAGCCTAGCGGCAAATTAATAAGGTGCGTCAAATTGCTCACTGGCGCACCAAATTGGACTATGGAGCACCAGAATTGGACAACAAACCCTCCCAACCTCCCCATACCCCCTCCCGAACCCCCTGACCCCCCCGTTCCTTGCTAAAAAATTTGGTGCTACACCAGGCCAAAAAATTTTGGGTACCCCTGCTGTAATGTACAAGAACAGTTCAGCAACAATGTATCTTCTCTTTTCACAGAATATGTGATAACACAGTCCCCCTTGCTGGTTGTTGAGCTCTGGAAACAGTTAGATCATCTTGAGTAAAATACTCTTTTCATCACATGACCTAAATATATTTATATTCAGCTACATTATGAAATATTTGTACAGTACAGCTATAACTTGAACTAAAATATAAATTGCAGCCTAGAGTTTTTCCAGCAGCAGTGTTGATTTAATCTCAAGCCAGAATATTTTGGCCAATACATTAAAGTTTGTTTTTAATTGACTGTTAATCTGTTGTCAGATGTAATAAACCCCAAAGACGTGATGTATTTTGAAGACACTTTGTTATGATGTGTGATTATCTGATGTTTGGAAAGCCCATAGAATGTAAGAGTACATTGCATTTATCAGTGAGTTACCATCATAAACACTGGTCACTGTAGATATTTGTACCTCTCTTTTTGGGAGGACATATTTATGAAATGGTAATTAGACAATTTTCAAACGAATCTGATAGCATAATTTTTTTTTTGGAGTTTTGGGGCATTTATGTAGGAATTTGTGAGAAATTTTCTCTTTACCGATTGTAAAAAGATTGGTTACATTGCCTACATGTGCAGCCTCACCACTTCATTTTGAAACATATATAAAGTTGTAGATTTTAGAAGAAATTAATGACAAATTGTGTGGGATCTTCCTCTGGAGATAAGCAACTAATTATTCTTCTTATTTTCCTAGAGATCTTTACGAGCAGAATTAAACAGAGAGATTGAAACGACAACCTTGTTTGTGTCTGGAAGTAGATCAAAGAATTACTCATACCTTTGGTAGTGAAAAACAAGTAACAAGGGACCAAGAAATTCCTGTGGTTGAAGGATCTGCAAGCAAGACAACCATGAATTCCACATCATAACAGAAAAGAATAAGCCAGTACATTTCTGTGGCAAACAGAATTATGTGGTTCAAGGATTGGAGGAAAGGAAACACTTTGGTTCTTCAATAAAAGGGGATACAAACTGTAGACATGATGTCCTAAGAAGTTCTTAAAGGGGACATGTAAACCTAATAAATGATTCCAGATTGGTTTTAACAATCAAAATAAACTTTACTTATACTATATAATTGTTTAAAATGTTGTTTTCTTCTCTCTTGGAATCCACAATCACAAAAAGTTTGCAGCAGCCATTTTGTAAACTATTATTAAGGTATGCTTTAAATAAGCTAATCTTGATTATGTGCCAGAATGGGGAATCAGATGCCCATGACCATGTACTGGCTACA
>CM044445.1:78874606-78897159 GCA_024363595.1 Xenopus borealis
CAGGAAGAAACAATATAGTAGAACCCCAGTACATATACAGAGATATCTTAGAGAACAAATATGCAAATGTAGCAATAAAAATCCAAGTAAAGAAAATAGTAAATTCTTAGAAATTTTGCAGAAAGGGGAACCTGACATAGTTGAGATAACCTTGGCGGATAGAGCAGATTGTCTCTCTGAACAGTTGAAGGAAATTTTACAGACAAAAGGGATATCCCCGTAGCACATAGTCAGTTGAGAAGGAATGGGCACATAAGATAGAGACAATGGGGCAGATTCATCAAAGACTGAAGTTCCGCCACTAGAGGAAAATTCCACAGCTCTCAATTCATTTCTATGGGATTTTGCAAGGCGTATTCATCAATGGGTGAAGTGAAAGTTCACCCTTTGATGAATACGCATTTAAAAATCCCATAGAAATGAATTGAGAGCTGTGGAATTTCCCTCTAGTGGCGGAACTTCACTCTTAACTTCACTCTTTGATAAATCTCTCCCAATGTCAGTTAGTTGAAAGAAAATAAGCAGAAATACATCACTATCCAAATAAGATGAAAGATAGCTTGATGAAATAGATAAGAGACAGCCCATGTAGTAATTAAAAGTAAGTCATACTTTGACATTTCAGTGAACATCATCAGCATGGGGCAAACAAAATAAGTTTAGCAAGAAAAGGCAAGCAGCTACCTGCCCACTAATAGAGCTAGCGGAGCAAGCACAAAGCCCTACTATGTCAAATGAAAGAAAATCAGTAGAGCACAAAAGATTTAAATATTTTTATCTGAGCCATTACATACAGAGCACATTGAACGTAATCATTCAGGCAGGTAGCAGCTTGTCTTCCCTTGATAAAGGAATATACTTCTACCACTGAAAGTGTATTAGGAAAGAGAATTTTTTTTTTATCAAAATGTCCGAATCAGTGTCAGGTAAAGAGAATTTGCACATCTTTATATTACATGACTATTTCTTTTTATAAGGAAAACTGTCACAGGTGAAGAAAATGTCTTTCAGAAGTTAGGAATATTGGAACTGGCCACTGTGTATAGCTTAACTATAACTGTTATATCAGCACTGAGTGGTTTAACAATGCCTGAATAACAGGTTGGGTGCAACATAAATCATTGCTTCAACAGATGATCAGGCCAACAAAGGTTTGTTTTTTTTCTTTTTGGCTTGATGCATGGCATTCCTCACCGATGAACAAACATGCTCCAATAGTTCATAAAATTAGTATTAAAGTGGAACCGTCACCCAGACACAAAAATCTGTATAATAAAAGTCCTTTTCAAATTAAACATGAAATCCAATTTCAAATTTTTATTAAAGCATTCATAGCTGTTTTAAGCTCATTTAAAAATCAAGCAGTCAATCAAATATTGTCTGCCACTCCTCTATGCCTTATGCATAGAGGCGGGGCAGATAATAACTTTCACTTTCCATTCAGCACTTCCTAGATGCCACTGCTCCCCACACATTCCCCCAGTTCTCTTAACCATTTAATTGTGTAGTCAGGACATGGGGATAGACATTGGGTCCCCCATTCTGGTGCACAAACAAGATTCTGAGATGATACAAGGCTTGCTTTAATAACAGTGTCCACAAAATGGCTCCTGCCTGCTTGTTATAATTATGAATTCCCAGACTGAAGAAAACAAGATTAAAATAATTTATATAGTGTAATTAATGTTCATTTTGCTTGACTAATGTGATAAAATATGATTCTGAATATTTTTTTGGGGTGACGGGTCCACTTTAACCTTTATTTATATAGCGCTGACACAATTATGCAGGGCTTAATAGAGTTTGTCCCTCATTCAAATTAGTTCCTGCCACACAGTCCAAAGTCCCAATAAAACATACATTAGAAGCATCAGGGCCAATTAATCTGTGTGTGTATACTAAGACTGTGGGAGGAAAGCAATGCAGATACAGGGAGAACATGCTTTGAAATAGTGCCCAGTCTTAATAATTTCTAACTAAACTGTCATAGAAATGATGATGTCCATAATGTAACTGTGATCAAACTATGCTCTGACTTAATTTAATTTCATGTTATCTTCATTATATAATTTCTGTATTTTTCATTTGGTCTCCTTTATGTTCCTTTATGATTTATTAATTTGTTGATGTATGCTCATAATTATCACAAATAAAGAGTTATAAAAAAATAGTTCCCAGTCTTAAATTGAACTCAGGAGCTCAGTACTGAAAGGCGGGATGCTAACCACTGAACCATCATGCATCTAAGTTTACACACAATTATAGTTAGAAGCTCTGAAAAGGTGTTTATTTGTCTTACTATAACTCTTTCCCAAGCTGTGCAATGAGGCAAAATACACCTTGTATACTTGTATGAGCACAGCAAATAGAGTTATTTTATTTAAAAAAATCCAGATTTTACTATTCAGTCCATTTTATCGCATGTCATTCTATCTCATTATTCACTCTACCAACAATATGTTCTTTCCTTTCAATTATGTCCCTACATTGTTTGCAATTTAATGCTAATGGGAGACTTGACAGACCCTCCACCAGCAAAGAAATGCCAGTGACGGGCCAAGACTGCCTATGATATTCACTTCAATAGCACCAGCATGCAAGGTCAATTTCCATCCCAAAAGCTCAAGCTTTAATTTTTGGGCTGAAATGCACCCTGTCAATGACAATGAATTGGTGCAAATGGCAAAAGGTAGGGGCAGTCTAGGGTAGTCACTGGCATTACTATGGCTGTTGCATCTGAACTTAAAAACCTGTCCAATAATGAAAAAACAGTAAGAAACATGCATCTGGATTGAGACTGTTGCAGTTTGCAATGTTTTAAATCATAACATTTTAATTCACATTTTTCTTGCCTGCAGCTCTAACATCTGGACGGCTAGTTAATCGATCTCCAAGCTTTTTGTCTGAAGTGAAGCACTTGATAACTGACATCACATATTCTAAAAATAGACAGTTCTTCAGAAATGTGGTCGCTAAACAGTTTCCAGGTTCGCAAAAGCTATATTATGTTCACGTAAAGCAAAATTTGTTCGCGCAAAGGCATAACTTTTCGCATTGCAAATAGTTTTCCCATTACCGACAGAGTGTGCCCTCTAATGTCAGGAGTGCTGCGTAGAAATAACTTTTCCTAAAATAGCTACAACTTAGGGGTAGATTTACTAAATTCGTGTGAAGGATTCGAATATTTGCACAAATAGTCGAGAATAGTCTCAATTCGATCGTGCGACTATTCAAATATGCAAATTACGTATTTTCGACCATGGAATATAGAATATTCAGGCGCATCGAATAGATCAAATAAATATATATTCGAGTGCTTGACTATTCGCCAGTCGAAGATCTTACCCTTTAAATTTTTATTCGACTGCCTACTGTGCCAGATTGAACCTACCGAATTGCAATAGCAACCTATGGGAAGCCCCAATAGGCTTTTTTTTCTAAATCTTTTGCCGAATTTAAGTGGTTGGCAAGTTGCAGTCCAGTATCACAATCCAAATATTACTTGTTCAAGCAATCATTTTTGTTGCATTAAAGAAATAAAGACAGCAAAAATTAACCATTTTTTCATCAATCATAATATAGCTTTGCATACTATTTATAATTTTGCCATAAAATATTTTCCCAATGCTTTTATATTACATATCTGATCTATAAGTCTCAACATTTGAAAATCAGAAAGAGCAACAAAAAGTTTTGCCATGGAAACGTTTTTTGACCATGCCTATTTTGTGGCAACACCCCCTAAAACATGTCCATTTTACAAAATTTGGCAGGTTATGGAAACAAATTTCTGGGGGTTTTAGGGTCATGTTTTATGTTATTACAGTTTTGCTAATGAAGATGAATTGCCTTTTAAGCTGTAAATCTCAGTTCCACCAAGAGACCTAATTATCTTAAATAGTTACAATTGTATCTTTGCTTATCTTAAATAGTTGCAAATGTATGTGCAGGCACTCAGCATTCTGGTCTCTGCCAAAAAGCCACTTTTTTAATTTAGTTTTAGAAACTTTGTATTTTCTTGTGTCAGTGCAGTATATTATAGGGAAACATTTCAGTAAGAAACTGGGAATGCGGTCTGAGCTGTGAAAAGCGGGACTGCCTCATGAAAAAGGAGACATTTGGGAAGTATGCTGATCCCCCATGTTCCTCTATGAAGGGGCTGCCATATATGTGCAGTAGTAGTCTGTCATCATTAAAAATTCTTATTGACAGGATGAGAAGGTTGGCAAAACAGGCATGTTCAGTACCTTTAAGCAACAATTACTTACCAAAGCAGACCTGTCAGCAAAATACATCATTTTGAGTTTTAATGTAATTTTTGGAAGGAAAAAAACCTTGAATTTTTTAGAGATTATTATAAACCAAAGCTGCTAAAAATCCGAAAATACTCCATCTCAAACATGTCAAGGTCCTGTAGAAGTCAGTGACACATATTCCTGAAGTTGTTTCTTGAAATTGTCCTGGATAATGCATGAAAGTCTGGGTTTTCGTTAGATAAAGTCAAGTTTTTGCGGAGACAATTCAATTAAGTTGAGTTTTCGGAGCATCAATTAATTTGATGCTGAATATTGTTGCTCCAACTTTTTCAAGAAAAATGATTGGTAAACAAGTTCAATTCATGGAAGGAAGTTAGGACAACTTTGTTTCAATTAAAAAAAATTAGAGAAATTTGAGTTTTAGTATATAACCCCCTAGATGTACATTAATATTTTGAAGAGTAGCTTTTAGTGTCAGTATCTCTTTAAACTTGCTATGCTTTTAGAGCTCCATACTAGTTGAAATGAAAGCCCTCAAAGGGGTTATTTATTTCTGCAGCAAGCTAGCTATTTCACTAAGGGGCAGATTTACTAAATTCACATGAGGGATTCGAATATTCGATCAAATTTTCAAAAAGATTTGAATTCGAATTTCAAATATGCAAATTAGGCAAATTTGACCAAATTCGACCATCGCATATTCGAAATCGAATGATTTGAATATTCAAATTAAATTTTATTTGAAAATTCGATTTTTGAATACTTCCCCTTTAAATTTTAATTCGATCACCTACTTTGCCAGATTAAACCTACCGAAATGGGGATCATCCCTAAGATCGAATTTGAAAAATTTGATTGATCGCTAAAAATCATTCTAATATTCGATTCGAATCGAATATTCGATCGATCGAATTTACCCTATTCGATCAATCAAATTGCGCTAAAAAAAATTTGAATCGAATTTTTTTAATTCCCCTCTATTCCCCCACTATTCCTTGGTCGAATTTCGAATTTTTTTTTCATTCGAAATTCGACCCTTACTAAATCTGCCCCTAAAAGGTGCTCTAACCACCTAACCTGCTTATTGACCTTGGGGCTAAACCTTTTGTATCACTCACCAATAGCAATCATGTTTGGCAATGGACACAGTCATTTACCATCTCATTTTCAGAACTGAGGGAAATTTTACATCACTAGAAAAATGTGTTGGGGATTAGTGATGGGCGAATCTATCCCGTTTCGCCTAAAAAATTATCGAATTTCCAGCTAAACGACTCGCGGCACGTCTTTGACGCGCGTCGCGTCAATTTTTCACGCATTTTTGCTGCCGTTTTGCGAATTTATTCGCCAATGGCAAATCGCGGGAATTTGCCGCAAATTCGCTCCTGGCGAATAAATTCGCCCATCACTATTGGGGATTAACATATGCAACCAAAAAAGGATATGCAGACAATTTATAACTATAATAATCAGGCCACTTATAGTACTTATAAAAGTAAAAAGGACGCTGTTCCTATTGTAGCTGCTAGCTGGCTCTTCTCATCTGAATTTTAAACATTCCAATCATACAGATTGGTTCCAGCTCAGGCCACTTCAAAGTTGGTAACACACAATGAATAAAAACACAGCAATGGACATTACACATTCTTATTTAACATCAATCATACACCAAATTGTGGTATAACATTGTTTATTTGATACAGCATACATAATGGTATAGTAACCCTGTATTAAAGGGGTTTTTCACCTTTTAAGCAAACTATAATTACAAAAATTTAAGGCCAGTTGGAAAGTTGCCTAGAATTAGCTATAACATATTAAAATTTAAATTAAAGGAGAACCACATCTTTGAATCTTATTACTGGCGTAAACCCACCCTAGGGGAAGACTAAATGCAATTCTTTCCATTGACTCCATTGTTCCATATCCCACTTATGGTCTGATTCACCCTCTCTCCAATGATGGAGGAGTTATGTCTTTTACTGGGATTTTTACATACAAGAATATTTGGGTGCTGCAGCGGAGGAACAAACAGCACTTTTATAAGAGGCTATGTATTTCATAATGTACATAAAATATAGTGTTAGTATAAAGTGGTTCTATTCTGGTTAATTAAACTACATTTATCATATTGTGAATCATTATGTGTTCAATGATAGCTGAAGTTACCAGAACAGTTCCAAAACCTTTCTACAAAATGTGATATTCTACTGCCCATTAATTACTAAAATAATAAAACAGTACTCAGTGTAAAGTACGGCAGAAAGATTTTAGCAAGCGCATAATAAATCAGCCTTTTGTTTGGATGCTATGCCACCTAGGGGAAGGTCAGTTGAACTGAGAAATTGAATATTACGGTCATACAACAAATGCACTGGAAATGGTAAATTCCTCCTGAGACAATACATCCAAAGGCTTAAACACTTAACATGACAACACCTTGAACCTGCTGTTCATCAAACAGGTATTAAAGCTCCATGTACCACAGTTCTAGTAATGTGTAATTCGTAAAATGATACTGACATCTGCCAGTATTTCAAAGGGAGGTCTCCCTATCTCTGGTAAAGGACAACTGTGCAATTATTTTAAAACAATTCTCTCCTATCCCATCCCACATCCAATTATTACTTACTGGTCCAGCACTCAAATATGGCTTAACCTGTCATGGCACAGGGAGCTGATTTTCAACAAGTACAAAGGACTCTCTCCCCCTCCCATATTCAATTTAGGTCCAACACTTAGCTGGCCACACCCGGGGATTTCCAACCATGTGGGGATTTTCAGACCATAGGGGAACTTAACCCTATGGACCCCTACATTATCTTTCAACACAATCTTGTTATCCCTTTTGATATATTCAGAGACTCAAGGGATAGGCAGAGTAACTAGGGGCACAAACAAATGTCATGGTAGATGATATGAGACAAGCAAATATGTAATACAGAGAATATTACATAAGCAAAAAGGCAAATGTATTTGTGCAAAATCTCATTCCCAAACCAGTGGTATTAAATGTAACAGTGGGTCCTCCTATTGTTGTTATAACCCCCTTTAATCCACTGGGAAGACTTTCTAATAGATTTTGGAACATTGTTAGTGGGATTTGCTTTCATTCAATTGCGTGTGTTGGGGATGAGGCCTGGCTCCAATTTATCCTATAGATATTAGTCAGGTAGGTGTCACGGCTCTATGTAGGCCAGTTATGGTCCTCCATTTTGCAGGAAATCACTTTGTGCATGGGTTTGTTGTTCTGCTGGAATGAGAAAGGGACTTTTCCAACAGTGCCACACATCAGAAGGCACAGAATGACCATGAATATCATCCAGTATTTAGAAGGGGTACTCAGGGCCGGTCATACCAAGTGCGGGGCCCAATTGGAACCATTTTGGCAGGGCCCCCATAGAAGGAACTTTGCTGTCTGTCTCAGGGTCACAGAGCTGGATGGGCAAATAGTGGCTGCTTTCCCCTCTGTCCAAGTGACGGCTGCCAGTTGGGGATGGGGCAGGCTGGGCAACTGAGAGAAAACGTTCTCTCACTTTGTTTAATCTATGTTTCGCTAAAAAAAGTGCATATTTTGATTACCACTGTAAACTGTGTTGGTGCAGCACCATGGATTAAATAAACAACATTAATTAATTTCACTTGTTATTTGGGCCAATTGGGTTCGGGGCAGGCTGGTTGTAATTGGGTTTGGGGGTGGGCTGGGCCAATCAGGTCTGAGGGGGCTGGGCCAATCTGGATTAGGGGTAGTCTGGGCTACTGGGGGATTAAGGGAATAGGAATCAGAGCTCACACTGGAGCGGGGCCCCCATAAGAGCGGGGCCCAATTGGGCCAAATTGGTCCAATGTGCTTAAGACCGGCACTGGGGGTACAAGTATTTATTTGCTGGCTAGTGTAGTAAGACTAGAAACTGCAAGTTTTGGAGATGAAAACATATGAGAATAAAGACAGAATATGCTGTTTATGTGCAATTATAAAACATAGTTGTAAATGCAAAGCTATCTCTGATGTAAGAATTTTCCCACTGTGAGAAATGTATTACAATGCAAATCTATGGCAATGTCCTCTATCAAAATAAAATATTTTTCACATGTTTTCACTGCTAGCAAAATGACAGAATAGGGAAGAATTTTTTTTTCCATTGGTGATAATTCTATACCATTTATCCAATATTAGCTCATTATTCTATGCAAACAAATGTTGAAATATCCAGCCACTCAAAAATAGTAAAGAAAATTGCAAAGTTTATTAAATACATTCTATAATAACAAAAATACATTCATACCCATGGCAGAATATGGGGCCTGTTTTTATTTGTATGTTAAGATAGACATTCCAGTGGTTATCAAAACAATGGAATTTGACAATCAATTGAGGGTCAATGACAATAGTGATGGGTGAATTTGTCCCAATTCACTTAAAAATTGGTGAACTATGAAAATTTAGAAAATTTTCAAAACGCATTAAAGTCATTGGACTTTCCTGGCAACAAAAGCTGCACAACTTTTTTTTTTTACGATACATTGGAGTCTATGGGTGTTTTTTTTTTTTGCTGTGAAAACTGGAGAAGAATTTTGTTCATTAAAATAACCTGTTTTGATCAGCCACATAATTTTATAGTTTGTGGAATGAAAATAAACAACAATATAAGGAAGTGTACATAAAGAAACAGCAAATGTATCTTTTCTCTGTCGGTGGCAAGACCTACACCATAAATTACATTAGTGATGTGCAGGTTGACCCAAAACCCGTGGTGACCTGCAGGTTGACCACCGGTTGGGAGAGTTTGGGTATAAATTTGGCCAGTCATTGTGGGTTAGGTATGGTCAGACTGGAGTAGTACACAACTCCTCTGATTCTAAAAATTCGCTGACTAGGAACCAGAGGTTCATGCAGAAGTAGCATAAAGAGCAAGAAGGAATAGGTATGGGTTGAATGCAGGTCTTAGAATGGCAACATTTTGCGGGTTAGGGTCGGGTGCGGGTTGAGTTTTTCCTGACCTGCACATCACTAATTGGCATGAATGGAAACCTGTCACCAGAGTTGCTCCTGCCATGAGGAGGTTGAGAAACTTGCCTTAGGCAGCAATGCCCCATGGTTTGGATGGAAAAAACAGCTCCAAGCAGGTCTGGACTGAGAATTAAAATAGGCCCTGGCATTTCAAGTTCACAGAGGCCCAATGAGCCCACACAGAGGCCCAGACACCCCCACCAGCCCACTAAATACTGACTTTCTATGGCACCTTATAGCAGGCCCTCTGGCATTTGCCAGAACCCACAGATTGCCAGTCCGGGCCTGGCTCCAAGTAACTTTAAGAGCCAAACTTCCATTTATTAAACTATGAATTCTGGTCTTCTACTGCAGAGAGTATTACTTGGCTCTTAAAGTTACCAAAGACAAAATTTTACTGCCCTTGGCAACCTGCTACCAGGAAGCAGATGAGGTTATCATTTGTTTCTTTGCCTGAGAAGAAATACAGTTTTTTTAATGGAAACAATATGCACACATTTAATATAGCCTTTCTGCAAACCCTCAAAAGAGTTTAGCATTCTGTCCATCAATGGAAAAAAAGATTTAAAATTGTCTAGTTTGCACCAGTGTGCAGGGTATGTAATAAAACTTATTATATTTGAGTCATAAAATATGTCACCTTCAAGCAGGTCTTAAAAATTGTTAATGCATTAGAATTAAGCAAGAATGAATTTTTAATTGAGAAATTGGAAAAACTCTCTAATGAGGAATAATACAATACAGAATGAAATGCAATATTTTTTTCTTTGAGTTGCTTTTTCTGTTTACAACTTTTATTCCACAAGACAGTGAGGAAGCTCTAGAATTTTCTGTCTTATAAAGTTGTAAATGTAAGTGGTGAACAGTGGTGAAGACCGTGTGCTTCTGCCTTTTCTTTTCCATTATTCAGAATTGTATTGGCGTGGAGCAAGCACTAGATGCAATGGTTGTGCTAACGTGTGAGATTATCCAGCAGTAGTGGAGTTCATGGTTTATAGAGAGAATGAATGGGCAGTTAAATACACAAGAGGAAAGCAGTCCAAATATGTATGGGCAAGATAAACATGGAAATTCCAGCGTGTATATCACAAATCTGAAGACCATGGGCAGATATTGTTTATACAATGGCTGGTAGGAACAATCAATTTATAATCATTTCATAATACTCATGCAATTCTTCAGCCAACTTTCCATTTCTGTACAAAGAGACTGCCGTTGGAAAATCCAGTACCAACGTCATTGATATATTTATTACATCCTTTCCTCTCTGCTTCTCCTCTGCCCTGAACTTTCTGACTTTTTGTAGCTATTTTATTTCTTCAGTGAACAGCAAGTTCGGTGTTAAAGGGTTATAGAGGCACCACGCCAATGATACTTATGTGGTTTCTTTTATGCGATAAATACAAAGACTGCTATAAGATTTTTGACTTATGCTTTTAATTTTTTATTTTGCACTTTCCAATATAAAATAAAATATAGGACTTTCTCATTGTTAAGGATAAGGTATTTAAATGAAAAGAATACAGAAAAAGAAAGTCAACAAAAAAAAAATCAAATTGCATCTTAATAGTAAAAAAACTTGAAGCTGAAATTGCCTTGGTGCCATTTTAAAATCTGAGCTAATATCAAAAACAAAATGCTTGTGATAAATGTTTGCTCCTGATCTATATGATGAACTGCATGATTATTTTACCACAATAAATGCTGTACTGTTTTTAAGGGAAAATGGTTGTTACTTACAGTAGTTGTTTGGCCACCACAATGGCTGTCCCATCAAAGCAAGAAAAATATCTCATCTTGGGAATGCAGATAAATAGTGTGCTTAACAGAAAAAACTTAAAGGAACTGTAACATAAAAAATTTAAGATATTTTAAATGAATGAAAACATAATCTACTGGTAAAACTGGTTTATTTGCTATAGAGAAAAACTATAGTTTACACGCTGCTATACAGCCATGGGGGCAGCCATTCAAGCAAAGGATACACAGTAGATATCAGATTAGTTCTGAAGAATCCCTTTGTATACTATAGAATATATATAAGAACCCAAACATGAACAAGAGTGTATATATCTTCCAAGTGCAAAAGAAATGGATGTAAAGGCAAAAAAAATCTAATCTAATTTTTCCGTTCTTTAATGAAAAAGAAACCTATCTCCAATATACTTTAATTAAAAAATGTCTGCAATAAGATACTCCTTTCATTTACTTGATCTGACTGCTGAGGATAGTAAACTTTAGACGGTTCCTAACTACTCTGCAGGGAAACAATCATACTTTCAAACAGCAGGGGGGAGGGACTTCACAGAACTTCAGCAGCTTTGCTTGTTTCCCTGTAGAACAGCTGGCGACCATGTAGAGATTCATATCTGCAACAGTCACTGCAAGTTAATTAAGGGCAGTGACGCACTGGCAGATTTGGGGAGATTTAGTCACCTGGCGACTAATCGCCTGTTCTTCAAACTGCCTTTGTGTGTCTTCCATTCCTTTATAATATAAAGTCGCCTGCGCTAAGCACACACGGCACTACATTTTCCGAAGTCGCCCAAAGTTGCCTCACGAGGTAACTTTGGGTGACTTCGGAAAAAGAAGCACACGTGTGCTTGGGAGACTCTTCATTATACAGGAAGGGAAGACATGCGAAGCCAGTTCGGCGAGATTGTCGCCCAGAAGAACAGGCGATTAATCGCCAGGTGACTAAATATCCCAGAATCTGCCAGTGTGTCACTACCCTAAAGGGGGAATTTCACTGCATACAATCAGGTTTCTTTTCTTCCTGCAGCCACTGCTTCTGGAGAGTTGTAAAAAGTTTGTATTAAACAATACAAAAACTAAAAAATACACATTAGATTACATGACAACACAGGACAACGCAGTCTGTATATTCTGATTATTAATCAGTCTTGCTGTATATGCTTCTATGGCAGATATTATTTGACTTGTGCTGTTTTTATAATTTATGACGAACCCTAAGCAGCCCTGAGCGTGTGCACAGTCTTGGTCATATGGCCAAATTTGAAAGCACAAATCATTTGTTTTATTAGGCTTTTGGTGCGGTGAGTTCATGTTTATGTTTAGTATATAAAATACAGTATTTCTAGCATTATTCTATTTTAGCCTTTAGTTTCCCTTTAATTGGTACAAATAAAGAATAGTTTGACCAGGCAGAGTACTTTTCAAAGGTGGGCACACACCAATTATCATATAGCTGAATTAGAAATTAAAACAGCAATCTTGTTTGGTGTTTTGATGGTTGCTTTACGTTTAAATATTTATTTTCTAAATGTTTTTTTTAATTCCCAATTATTAGGCCCAGACCCTAAATACTTTA
This sequence comes from Xenopus borealis, assembly GCA_024363595.1. NCBI lineage: Eukaryota > Metazoa > Chordata > Amphibia > Anura > Pipidae > Xenopus > Xenopus borealis. The sequence continues at coordinate 78,887,205 of CM044445.1, forward strand.
TTACATTGATAACAGTAATGGAGTAACAACCTGCCACATATTTGTATTTTTATGCTTGCCAATGGCATTATGTAATCCTTATATGGAAACCCATTATCCAGTAAGCTATGAATCACAGGAAGACCATCTCCCACAAAGTCTATTTAAAGCAAATATTTCCAAATTTGAAAAATGATTTCCCTTTCCTCTGTAATAATAAAACAGTACCTTGAGCTGCAAGAAGTTATATTAGTGGTAAAACAATCGTATTGGGTTTATTTAATGTTTTAAAGGCTGATTTTATTGAATTTTGGTAATAAGTGGGATAGCTTAAGAAAGAGAGAAAAAAGAAGAGGAATGAGAGGAAGGGCTGGAGAGTGAGATAGGACAAAATACCTTCAGCTAGTTCAAATAGGGTAATGGAAGAGTCCATACATTTGATTTGGGCATGTGAACGTTTTGTTAGTGGTATTGTATTTAGGTAGTCGTGTAGGTCTGCGTTAGTGTAGTGGGCTGTAGCTGTGTAGAGGGATAAATAGAATTTTCTGAACTCTAAACATATATACAGTATATTATGGGGAGGTTAACGTCTCTCCAGCGGAGGATATAATTTTGGGGATGGCTGTGGTGCTCTCAGGTGGCTTGGTAAGAAAGACCAGTTGTTTCCCATTTTTATCTCCATAAGCAAATACTTGTGGCGTGTAAAACATTTTTTTTGGTTAGTTCTATTTTGTGCAAATTAAGTAGTACAGCTGCAAATTCAGCATGGTTATTTGGGGTGGGGTCAACAATATAGTTGGATTTGGAGCAACTCACAGCTGCCTTCAAATCCTGCAGTATATCTTTGGAGTGAGCTCTAACTTTGGCAATGTTCACAATCAAAGTGACGGCCTTGAAGGTGTCCCACAATATCAGGAGGGATGCTGAGCGCTGATTGTCCTGCAAATATTGTTTAATGGACTCTGCCAATTCTGACCGTAATTCACAAATCTGCAATTTTGAACCAAAACAGATTCAGTCTCCATTATCTACTTGTAGGATCAGGTAGCAACTCAAGTGGAAGGAACAAAGGTGCATGGTCTGCCATTGCAAGGTATTACATGGGTATGAATAGACTAGCAGGTCTATTCAACTTTGGGATCTATGTACCCGCTGAGCTCATTGTGACCTGTTAGTTCAGCATTCTGCCACACTCTCCCGTGTTTATTTATTGTTTAAATGATTTTTAGAAGACAATGTATGGAGATACAAATGCTCATTATACTCTTTATTTGAAAAACACCAGGTCCCAAAAATTCCTTATTATAGATCCAACATGGGTACTAACGTCTGCAGATTCTGATAAGACCACAAGAGGGTGCAGTTGCCTCGCTATGTATCTTTCACTTCTGTTCACAAATACTTTATTAATGCACTGAGCTTCTACAAAACTATACCTTCCCAGTTAGTGACTTCTGAAAGTTAAAGGGATTTGAGGTCCCACAGGTTGCAAATTCTTAGTCTTTGATGAGCTGCTAAAATAATCTGTTTTTGTTTCCTACTTTGTGGTGTCTTTACATTGCACCAGAGCACTACAAAGAATAAAGAGCAAGCGTGTTCACAAGTCACAGTGCTTTGTAATTAGACAAGCCTATACACTTGCTTTTAGTATTGTACTGGAACATATGCTTTGATCTCTTCCTAAGTATTTCTCTCTAGGCACATGCAGGCATGGTTAAAATGATAATAATTTGGATGGCGTTGTTTCAAATAGAGCTAAGTGATTACAGCAAGAGTGGATGGGGCTACAAAGGAAGCAATTTGCACCCTCTCTTGTTATATTTAGGTGAAACTCTTGGAACAGGACATGTGCCTTATGCATTCTGTATGTTCACAAAGCAGAACATTTTTAAGTATACCTTAAATAAGATGAAATAGCATGTGAAGACTGAAAATATTTAATATCTCATTGTGTCTGTTCATTCTGATTTACATTCTGTCCCTATGAAAATATGTATACAGATAAATAGAAAGATGGCAGACCACAGATGATCTAGATAGATGATAGATTAGATAGACAGACAGACAGACAGACAGACAGATAGATACTGTAGATGACAGAATGCAATGTTAAATAACTACACTCTCCTTTAGTAGGATCATCTCAGTGGGAATATGCAGCAAAGATAAAACAATTACTCTGAAAGGTCTTTATCAAATACTTACCAGCTGTAAAGTTGACCATGCACATAAAGATCCATTTGTTTATGAAAGGCACAATATGAGTGTATATTTGCACAATGTGCCACCTAGATGCTGGGTTAAATTAGGCTGATCTGATCTGACCACACCGTTTGCGACAATGCAGTCCTTGCTCAACAGGATTTTTAAACCAACCCAAGAAAGTTCTGATGGGTTCTTTTTGGTAAGGCAATTGGGGCCCATACATAAGCAGATAAACTGCAAACAAATGATAATTAAAGAAATGCTGACAATAATGACTACATTTCCTGTGGATCTTTATTGGAACAGTTACCCAAAATTCCAGTCTTATCTCAATCAGGATGCTTAGGAAGTCAGGTTGCAGCTGCAGATTGCTTGTAGGAACAGCCTTCCAATTACACCACTTCTAAATGCCAAACATCCACTGGTTGTTATTTGGTGTTATTTGGAAACAGTGTCATGGATATGACATGGGTCAGATTTTCATTATTGTATCCTTTTAAACGTGTGCACCACTATCTTACTTTTAATTATGTACTTTTCTTTGAGCTGTTTCTCAAGGACTATGGCGCATATAGAGTTTTGATGGTTGTCACTATCAGCCACCAAAATAGCCACAACTCACTATGGGATATTTCCCAGGGACTTAAATGAAAAATGCATGGGGTCACCGCACATTCAACCAAGACTAATGTGAATAAGAAACAATAACCTACAGCTTGTGTGAGTGCTGTGCTTCTTAGGCTGATCCCCTGGCAAAGAAAATGGCAATTCTGTAAGACCCCCCCCCCACACACACACACACCTGAAATTCATCAAATTTTAGGCTACAAAAAAAAACTTGAGCATTCTCTCTATTCTAGTCTGATATTACTTATTATTATTAAAAATGCAAAATGGGTAAGTTTGCTGCACAAAAGGATTGACAGCTGGATTCCAGTAACATTAGGATGTCTGCTGCATCAGCTATTAATGGTTAAAGGGCACCATGGACTAAACCTTCATTGAAGAGTGTAAATTGCTCCAGGGATCAGACCAGCTGAATCTATAGAAGCCTTTAATGACTACATGTCCCTTCAACCCCTTTGATCCCAGCAGTAGTGATGGCTGAGGCTCCAGACACAATGATCCCATTAGTCACAGCTGCAGTGGTCCCTATGTGACTTTAGAGGCAGATGAGAGATAGCTGCACAATGCAACCCAGACCTACTTACTTGCACAGAGATAACGATATGCCTTTAGTACCAATGGAAATGATAACTAAAATATTATTTATGCTACACATTATTGTGTTTGTTTTATTTTTCCAAATAAATAGGGTCCTAACACCATGGTTGCATGCCCTTGGTTTCTTTGTGTGTACCTTGTATGGCATGATCCCAGGGGCGGCCATAAGTACTTAAAATGGACACTTTCTATTTAGAATTATTGAATGGCACATATTACTTAAAAATAGGGTTGCCACCTAGCCGGTAAAACACCTGCCAAGGCTGGGGTCAGTATTACAAATTTACAGGCAACTATGTAATTATTTCAAACAATTTGCTATTTTTTAGCTGTGCTTTGACTAAAATAGTGAAATAATTATTGCTTGCGAGGTGAGTCTTTATTCCCCAAACACCCCTCGTTACACAAGAGGACACACCCCTGGAAAAAATGCGCAGTTCTGCATATTCTGCACAACCAAATTATTCATAGAAATCTTGGCCGCAGTAATCAATGGTGCTTGCATTCCTTTAGCATGTCTCATACTCTCAACGTGGTTATTCCAACACTTTCTTCTTTCTCCATCTTCTGGGGATTTTGCTTTTTTTCCCCTTAATGATGAGCTGTCTTGTTATGACAACCACAAAACCAGAGAGTGCTCATTTGTGGCTCTTGTGATATTTCAGAGAAACAATGCCTAGCATTATCAGTTTCCAGGGGAAACAGGAGTTTTATCTGAACACCAGCTGAAGTGCATTATAAATAGCTGGCCCCTGTTTTGCCCTGGGCCTGCAGAGATGAAAAGTTGGAGTTTTTTTTTAAAGTGGTTAAAGGTATATTAAAACAATAGTGATACAAATAATTGTATGCAGTTACGGGATCTATTATCATACCTCCCAACAAATGTTTTTGACCACACCCATTTTTGTGTGCTGCCCCCTAATTGCCATGAACAAATTTCTGTGCTTTTTTCAGTTATTACAGTTTTTCTAATGAAGGTGAATTGCCCTTTAAGCTGTGAGTCTAACTTTTCCCAAGGGGCCTGTTATCTTATATTGTTATTGTTACAATTTGTAATTGTTACAAAAATATCTTATTTTCTGCTTCGGCTGTTCTGGGCTCTATGCCAAAAGTCAATTAAGTTAGAAACTTTATTTCTTTTTCTGGCAGTTCAGTGCAAAGAAAAACAAGACTTTCAAGTACAAATGAGGGACAGTGGGTTGAGCTGTCAAAAGAGGGACTGCACCAGGCCCGGATTTGTTGCAGCCCACATAGGCCCTGGCCTAGGGCTGCAAATGTTTAGGGGTGGCATGCCGCTGCTCCCCCGTGCTCCTGTGCACAGTATGCGGGCGGTCACTGGGACTGCACAGCCTCGGGACACCCGCTAAAAACGCGACTGTTGGGAGGTATGTATTATATTTAGTTTGAATTTGCCTCTTTATAGACTTGCATGGTAATCACCCTATCCCTGTCTGACTTAGTGGCACCAGCAGGGCCAGAACAATTACCATGCAAATCTATAAAGAAGCAAATGCAAATGTTTTGGCAAACACAATGAGCAAACTGTGTGCCTTTGAATTGAATATACCATGCTATTTATATTTAAATAATATCATATATAATTAGTGATGGGACTGTTGGGCGAACTCCCGCGATTTGCCGCAGGTGAATAAATTTCACCAAATTTCATGGCAGTGAATTTCACCTGGCGAAAATTCGCCGGCATCTTATTTTGGATGCGGGTGTCTGTTTTTCGATGCTGGCAATGTGCGCCGCCGTCCAAAAACGAACTCCTGCGTCCAAAAACGAACTCCTGCGTCCAAAATGAGACGCGGCATGTATTTTTCGCAATTTCGCAAATTTCTATAGAAATTCGCAAAAAATTAGGCGAAGCGGAATGCCCCAGATTCGCATATCACTACATAAAATGTTCAAGCAAAGATTTACACATTCAGAAGTTTAGCACCACTACCTTGCAGTTCTGGGGATACAGCCAGGGTACAATCTACAGTGAGTTTGTAAATCTTGTGTTTGGTAGGTTTCCTTTGGATACTCATGTTTCCACCCACATTAACTGGTTCCAGGCAAAATTGGCCCTACTGTGTATGAATGTCATAGGGACCTCAAGCTACACTGGGGCAGGGACTGATGTGAATGATGTATAATCTCTATAAAGGGGCTGTAGAATATATTGACACTATATAAAGAAATGTTAATACAGGTATGGGATCCGTTATCTGGAAACCTGTTATCCAGAAAGCTCTGAATTATGAAAAGGCTGTTTCCCATTGACTCCATTTGATCCAAATACTCCACATTTTTAAAATGTAATTATTTCCTTTTTTCTGTAATAATAAAATAATACCTTGTACTTGATCCAAACTACGATGAAAGCAATTGATGATTCTCAAGTATTCCAGAAATCCAGAAAACCCCAGGTTGTGAGCATTCTGGATAACAGGTCCCATACCTGCATTGCTTCCTTGAAATCAAAACATATTTCCTTGCTGGCTAAACATGTTTCTTCTCATCTAAAAATTGTTAAAGATAAAAATCCTTAATGCTCTGATACATGAAAATGCCATAAAAGCCCCTCTGGGGTCATCTTGAGAAAAGTGTGCTCAGCACTTAAAATTATGGCAATAAAGATCCCAGAGTTTGCTCTTATAATCTGTTAAAAGACTCTAGTGAGTAATTCAATATTTGCAAGTAAGGAGGAAGCTGCTGTCCTTGACCTGAAGAGCTGGGGAGGTTTGCAGGTAGGTGCTGCTTTGTGTTTCATTCTGTTAAACATACAAATCATTTTTTCTTCTGCAATGATTAACGCGCCCCAAGGTGACTGCCACCTTTACTCAAACAAAGCCTCTCAGTGTTCATATAGTAAATTACCCTTCTTAAAGGGGTTGTTCACCTTTGAGTTAACTTTTAGTATAATGTATAGAGTGATATTCAGAGACAATTTGCAATTGGTTTTCATTTTTTTATTGTTTGTGGTTTTTGAGTTATTTAGCTTTTTATTCAGCAGTTCTTTAGTTTGCAGTGTCAGCAATTTGGTTCCTAGGGTACAAATTACCCTAGCAACCCTGCATTGATTTGAATAAGAGACTGGAATATGAATAGGAGAGGGACTGAATAGAATGATAAGTAATAAAAAGTAGCAATAACAATATATTTGAAGCCTTACAGAGCATTTGTTTTTAGATGGTGTCAGTGACCCCCATTTGAAAGCTGCAAAGAAACAGAAGAAAATTGCAAATCATTAAAAAAAACTATGAAAAATAAATAATGAAGACCAGTTGAAAAGTTTCTTAAAATTGGCCCTTCTACAATATACTAAAAGTTAACTTGAAGGTGAACCACCCCTTTAAAGTTTATTAAATGGTACAGTGAAGCTGTTCTTCTAAAGTCTCACATACAGTAAGACTCAGTGGGAGATGAGGATTTACATAGCAGCTTGTACTGTACTGTTCCTTCCTCTCTATTTCCTCTCCTTCTTTGCTGCAGGAAATAAGGGTTGAGTGCTCTGTGACCTGTTAACTGTACGAGTGGAATGGATTCAATTTTCAGTTACTTTGAGGTAACTCCTTACAATAACAAACTTAATATGCTGGTCCCTGACCCATGTCACAAATAATTATTCTTATTGGTAGTTTTTGAAATGTGGACAGAGGTTGTTAAATGATCTTTGTCCGATAAAATCTCTGTGTTTTGCACAATGACAAGGCAGAAAACTGGAGTACAGTTGCTGGAAGAGGGAGATAAAGTTCCAACTCCCACATATTGCTGCTTTCTGTGCAGAGGGATAAAACAATGAAACTGAGTACAACAAAAAAAAAGAGAACACAGGCATCTAACTTTATTGCACTAGCTAGTTAGGCATGGGCATTGAAAGGCAGAGTTTAATACGAGATAATCTGGAAAACTGTAGCATATTTAGGGGCCTATTTGTCATGCTGTGTAAAAAGGTGAGTGGATCATTAATGGGGATGTTGCCCAGAGCAAACTCAGCAATTAGATTTCATCAGTTAGCAAAGATCTGCTATGAACAACATCACTAGTAATGTTTCACTCCATCTTTTACACAGCATGATAAACAGCCCCCTTCGGTTTTTTTTTTATTCCTTTTCAGTGAAATGTTTTCATTTCAGCCATAAGGCACCTTCCTAAATGCACATGGCATCCAGGATGCTGTCGTGCTGTGATGAATTTTAACATGGACTATTAAAGGTGACATTTTACTTATTTATTGCTTCTTTTTGGTGCTTGATGTTTTCTATAAACTAGAAGCAATTGGCTTGTGTATACCAACAAGTATCGCCAGTGATTTTTACCTTTCCTTCACCTTTAATATTAATTAATTCATTCATTCATTTTGTGGAAGTATAATAGAAAGAATAATTTACTTTCCTGCTGTATTGTATAAAGATAATAGTGGAGTTCCTTGGCTATATAACAGCAAAAGGCCATAAGTGTTTTTTTAAGCATTCCCTTGTCAGCCTGCATATTTGTGCAGGCTGAGAGAAGCAGCCCCTGCTTCATGGATGTGAATCTGATCAGCCTGTTTGCAGTCACACACAGGCTAAGGTCAACCTAAATACTGGCCTCAGCTTTAGCTCTGCTGTGTGTGACCGCACACAGGTTGACGGGATTCAAATCAATGGAACAGGAGCACTGAGTAGATTTGCTTCTCTCAGCCTGCAAAAATATGCAAGCTGACAACAGCCACTAACAGCCTGTGTGCCCATAGCCAAAGTGCTCAGTGACTTCATATCTTCATAAATTTTAGTTACATAGTACATTATCCATTATATTATACAAAACCAATGTACTTTGGTGCCTGTGTTTACACTTTACAGAATTAATTAGCAGGGTGATTTGTACTTGTATTTTACTTTGTGTGAAAGCAGGCAAGAAACTTTATGTTTGCTTACTTCTGCTCCATCATGTTTCTGCACCTGGGGCCTAGATGCAAGCACACATTCTCTAGCATTTTTGTGCTGAAAATACGCTCCATGTGTATTGTGTGCCACTGGCCTAGACACAGGCCCTTGGGGCCTATATGGAAAAAAAGCCCTGGGACCTTGAATAAGATTCAGATTATGTGAGTTAGATAGAAGATTCAAAATTTAACATACATTATCTATAGGCCTAAAGGACCAGATGAAGAATTAGAATATCAGCAGAGAGTTGTCAGTGAGAGATGAGGTGATAGTTATGGGAGATTTTTAAATGCCAGATGTGGACTGGAATGTGCCTGTTGCTAAAGCTGTGAGACAGATATATATTTCTCACTTAAAATTTCTTTCACACTGTTGGAAAGACAACCAACACACCATCTAGAATCAAGTGTTTATAGTATTGGCGCACCTATCTTTAAACATCATGGAGGCAGTCACTGCACACCTGATATTTATCTTTCATTATTTGTGAATGTTTACTTTATTGAGCTTCCTAAATACATGAAGTTTAAGTGGTTTATTTAGGTCGAATTTTAGAGCTATGTTTCTAATTTAAGAAAAAACTTAACAGGAAAAACTCGAATCAGCAAGTTCGGGGTTAATCAAGCTTTCGAAGCTCGAATGATCAAGTTTTCAACCGAAACCCTCTGAGAAAAATTTGAACATCATGAAGGTTATTAACATCTTCAAATGGTTTAAGGGGCCTCTGCCATTGACTTCTACATGACCTCAAAAGGTTTAACTTTCCATTCTTAAAACTTTTTCAGTGGTTTTATTGTATGTATTGGCAATTTCAGTTCACAAATTTTATTGTGTATAGCCCCAAAGTACCACAAAAGACCCTACAATATTCTTCTCATGACAGAGTGATTCCACCGCATCTCACTATATTCTTTCTGGACTACTCCTCTGTTCATCTTAGAGTCACTGGGGCTCATTTATAAAAACTGGGCAAATTTGCTTGTGGACAGTAACCAATAGCAACCAAGCAACAATGAATGCAACAATTTGATTGGTTGCCATGGGTAACTGCTGAAAATGTGCCCAGTGCTGATAAAGGAACCCACTGTCTGTTTGTAAAGGAGAGTATAAAGTACAACAATGTTGAGGACACTGATCAGTCGAGTTTCTGAACTTTAAATGGAATGTCTATCAGTTGTCATAATTACAACCATCCATGTAACAGGAAGTTTCCTGTCTCCACCCATTTCCTTCTTCACTAGTGTACAGTAATACCAGCGAATGACATGATGTATGGTCTCTGGCTTGTTTATTGAAAACAGGAAAGGTTAAGTTCATCTTCAGCAGCACTGGGAACAACTGCTGAAGGCTACAAGGCTTTGCAAAGTTTCAAAATTAGATGAAATTTCTGATCACGCATAAGCTCTCATATCAAGGAAATGGCAGTGACAGTAACAAGTTTGATTGGCATAACCAATTCTGTCTGAAGACAGAAATTTGGGCTTGCAACTACATTTCCTTAGAGAAATTGCAGCAGTAATAGATGAGCAATCTGATATATATAATCTGATATAATTGGTTGGCCTGCAGGACACTAATAGTAGACACCTTTGAAGTTCTGTAAGGCAAGGGCAAACCAATTGCTCAGT
>CM044445.1:78921419-78937421 GCA_024363595.1 Xenopus borealis
TGTATTGGTAGGCAAAGTCCAAGCAATAGTCAAAGTTACAGGAAACAAGGTAAAAAAATAAAAAAATACCGGAACAGGATCAATAGCATCACCCAGGATCAATAGCAAAATGGTCCTATAATTGGGCGCCTTAATGGCGTCCAATGCACCTTTAAATATTCAAATTTTGTATGCAGGTGCATGACCGCGCCGCAGCGTAATTACGCCGGCGCCGCTACCCACGTGGCGACCATGGGCGCCGCCATTGTGGGAGAGACGCCGGGGAAGGAGGATGCGCCGCCCAGTGCTAAGTTAAGCCTCCGGGCGGCGCGATCCTAACAGGTGCAGAGCTCAGAAAGACCCTGGACAGAAGTGCTCTCTCTGAATGAGCATTTCCACTGAGTACAAGTTTAGAAAATAGAAATTTAATATAAATCACTTTATTGAATTAGTAACTGTTCCTTTAAGCAAAATCTGTCACTTTGAAGAGCGTGGAAGGACTATCTGTTTTGTAAGTTCCCAACAGACAAAAGCCATTACTGTATGTGTTTGTTACCCCCTCCCCCCACCGTCAGGATTAAACCCCACATGTTGTAGAGCAGTTGAATTTGGAGGACACTGTTATTCTCTGGAGACCCACCATTTATTTATTCAAGGTTCTTTAAACGAATTAAACATTTTTCTGTTGTGTTTTGAAACATGTGTTTTGAAGTGTAGACAAAAATGGCTTGAGGTCACTGGAAAACATTTAGGAAACTTGGGAATTTCTTTCATTTTGAGAACTTCATGACTCTGAGCTGGCAGTTTTGTTATGTGAGTAAGTGGCAAGAACAATCAGTGCAAATGGTCCTGGGATGCCACAAATCAGGGAAATGTGGTGCTTTATTGCTGCCATTATTCAGTTGATTTTGAAAATTCTCACTCGCCTAATTACATTTTGCGTAATGGTAAAAGTGAAACGTTGTTTCTGAAATCTGCCCACTTTATTGTTCTATGGTGATCTGAGCAACTAGTTATTCACTTCTGTAAAGGAACTCTAATTAGATGACAAAAACAATTGAAATATGCAAGCAATGCATGTGTATGTCTGTAAAGGGTTTTTCCATGTTTAATTACCTAAGAAAATGACAGGTTGGTCTGAGGTAGTAAAACATTCCACTAGCTGTAACTTTACCATAATCTTCCGTATGGGGAGAAAGTTGTTGGGTCGTATGAATTTATATAGTCTTGAGTCTTGACTATTGAAACAATATATGAAAGTTCCAACACTTTTGATTCTTTTGACCCAAATTAGCAACCATCATTACCATCACTTATAACACCCTGAACCTCAAGGTTGCTTTGTGGACTCTTTTTGACTGTTGTCTGCATATTCCTATACAGGTGAATACCAAGACTTATCACTCAGTTCCCCAGTATTCCCACAGGGTTAGTGAGGGTGTTGAGTGTAATAGCAGGATCTAGCTTTTAACTCTTCAGATATAGAGCCAAGTTGCTACCTGAGAAGGTGCTGTGAGAATCTGAATCACGGCTGGAAAATGGTCAGAAAACAAGGATAGGGTCATGGCAGGCAGCATTCTTGAAAGTCTAAAGGCAAAAAAAAAAAGTCAGACCAGTAAACAAATGATCAGCAGGATTCACCCATAAACTCCTAATCAGGAGACCTAACAAGATGGTAAATGCTTAACAGCTGTGGGGAAATTGTACCATATTTTATACAAGTAATATGAGAACATAGCTGTACAATTACTGGGAACCAGCAGATGTATTCTTTTGAGCTAATGTCGGAAGGCAGCCAGAAAGCAGCAGGTCCTGTATCCAGCCAACATGATTTTAACCACACAGATGTGAGGAGCAATGAAATACCACAGCATAACTTTATGTTCACATCAAGCTATTGACATTTACATTAACCAGCCAAAATGCAGTAGCTTTGACTAGCGTAGTTGGAATGCTGATTGTTTGATTACTTGCTGTCAGTTATAACAAAATATTCTGTGCAATGTCTGCCCCCAAGCCCCTTCCCTACCAACTTCTCCTCTCTTACTGACTAGATCTATAGATGGAACTACCTAATAATAGCAGTGCAAATTACAGAAAAGAATGAATATAGAAATTGTGATGAAACCCTAGCTAGCACAGTGTTTTTGTTTGCAGTATTTTAATATCCGCTGTGACACCAGTTATACAGGGATTGACAGCAGGCCTTTAATGGTTAAACAACACGGCTTATTGGTTAGAGAGAGAAAAAAAGAAGATATCCCTTCTTTATCAAGCAATTAAAGGGGTTGTTCACCTTTGAGATAACTTTTAGTATGATATAGAGAGTGATATTCTGAGACAATTTGCAATTGGTTTTCGTTTTTTATTGTTTGTGGTTTTTGAGTTATTTAGCTTTTTATTCAGCAGCTCTTCAATTTTAGTTTTATGCAATCTGGTAACTAGGGCCCATACCCTAGCAACCATGCATTGATTTGAATAAGAAACTGGAATATGAATAGGAGAGAGTCTGAATAGAAGGATCAGCAATAAAAAGTAGCAATAACAATACATTTGTAGCCTTACAGAGCATTTGTTTTTTAGAAGGGGACGGCGACGCCCATTCAAAAGCTGCAAAGAACCAGAAGAAAAAGACAAATAACTATAAAACTCTATATAATATATAATGAAAACCAATTTAAAAGTTGCTTAGAATTGGCCGTTGTATAACATAATAAAAGATACCTCAAAGGTGAACCACCCCTTTAAATGTAAAGATTTAAAATCTCCTAAATATTCCAGTAAACTGTCTTCAAAGGGGTAATATCTACACCCTAATAGTGACTTTATTATTCAGGTAACCATTAGGGTGTAGATATTACCCCTTTGTCCTCACAGGAAGACAGTTTACCGGATTATTTAGGAGATTTGAAATCTTTAAATTTAATTGCTTGATAAAGAAGGGATATCTTTTTTTTTCCTCTCAAACCAATAACTCTAACTTACAGTGACGCAAGTCAGATTCCCATTTATAATCATTATATCTGTTGATAGACCTTTTTCTCTTTCAATACACAACGCCGCTTCCAATGGGCAACTATAAGATCTTCGATTATTGTATAGTTTTTTTTGTGTCTATTAATTCACAAGCAAATCAACCAAATCCCTTTTCCGTAATATAAACCATGACAATTAATTGTACGTGACAGTCACTGCAAGTAAATGTCAGTCTTTTTGAAGATTGTTAACCAAGTAGGCAGTGAGGGCTGCCTATAAGCTTTTTGTAAATGAAAAATTACAAAAAAACAATGCTGTATTTATTTATTTCTTGCTTGTGAGGAAGAAAGGGCTTTCATAAAGGGATTTTTAGAGAGCAACTCTATTCTATTGAATTGGGGTGGCTAATAAAGCTAATACATTGGTGGTGTTGAACTCTATGCATTGAGAGTGCAGTTAAGTGTTGAGTTGTGACCTGGGTTATTCTGGATAACGGATCTTTTAGTAATTTGGATCTTCATACCTTAAGTCTACTAGAAAATCATGTGAACATTAAATAACCCAATAAGGATTAATTACACCTTAGTTGGGATCAAGAAAAGGGACTTTTTTATTAGCTTTTCCAGATAACAGATCCCATACCTGTACTTATGTATCCCCCACTCAACTATATTTTGGGGTTGATATTGGGAGGATAGTTGTTCTAATCAATATGTATGAAATGTAGAGCTTTAATAAAAGCATGCAAACTTGTGACATACACCATCCAGGGATCTGCAACCTTGGCTCTCCAGCGGTTAAGGAACTACAAGTCCCACAATGCAATGAGGGAGTCTGTCATGATTCATAAAGGCAAATGCATTGTGGGACTTGTAGTTCCTTAACAGCTGGAGAGCCAAGGTTGCAGATCCCTGCGGGATTTGTTCAAAAAAGATCATTCCAATACCAATAATAAGAGTTAAGTCCATGCTTATGTATAATTTATAACATTTTATCTGTCCATTTTATGTAACTGTTGTCAGCTTGGGAAAGATCAAATCACTTAATTTATGCTCATAACTAACACAGGAATGGGGTATGTTTCTGTATAATAGATTCCTTTTCCTCAGGATATTACAGACAGGACAATGTTGGCTTTCTTTTCATGGGTTTGTTTAAAGATCTTAGTTACTACAAGCAGATTTGACACAGAGCTGGTCCCTCTCCCACCCTCCTTCTATAGTTCTGTAGTATTTTCTACCAGTTATTCACCCCATTGGGGTTTTGCCCAATGTTCAGGCATCTGTTCAGTTATAAGAAACATGGTACTGTAAAATTGTAGCTTGAAAACTAACAGTGTGTATATCTCCTTGCACTAATATGTTTGACATTTCCAAGAAGATGTTTGGCAGCATAGTCATTTTGGCACTGAACCATCATTTCTTAAGGAATGGCAATTATAGCAATAGTGTGAAAATATCTTCAGCCAAAACTAGAAAAACCCCAGATAACCTTTTATTCCTTGTACCTTCTGAAACTTAGGGGGTACTATTATTTCATTCTTTGTCTGACAAGTTCTGTGGGCAAAGATTGGGTTAAGGATTAGAGAGGCAGAAAGTTGCACTACACTTAAGTACCAAATGCACGCAGTGTTCTATGGACTGAATCTTGAAGGACATATTATATAACCTCATGTTGACAATGTACACTTGGTCCCAAAATGTTGACTGTTAAAACTGTCACTAGTAGACTGTGTGTATAAACTATAGTACATGTAGATAAGTGGGCAGTCAGAGAGCAGAATGTGCCTCCAGTAGATAAAAGGTCTGGATTGCTTGGTCTATATGCAAGAACAAGCTACATTATGTAGATGATTTTTAAGGTCAGTGCAAATTAATGTTTTTGTTTTGTTTTGTTCAGAGAAACACGTTCCAGGCGGTACTAGCATATGATCATTCTGATGCTTACGCTATATTCCTTTATCCTGAAGATGGACTCCAGTTTTTTGGGACTCGCCCTAAGGAATCCTACAATGTGCACATCGAGCTCCCTGCAAGAGTGGGCTTTAGCCGATCAGAAGCAGGACCTTACTACAGTGTAACAAGCAATGAGCAGTCAGTGAAGAATTTGTATCAGTAAGTTCTGTTTTGAAACCCAATTCAAGAGAGAATTATGCAACTTTTAGCAACAACTTCTTGAATTTGCTGAAGACAAATTAATTGGACAGATACCTAAAATCTAATATTAGCAGCATTTGTTTGTATATCTGGCTAGTGACATACATTCACTGTATGATATTGCCTAGCGACTGACCCTTGACAACATCCTACCTGACTGATATCTGGTCAGGGCCAGATATAGGTCAACTGTTTTGACATTTTTATTAGGTGAGCAACTGCATTGGGCTGTGGGATGTGGTCCTCTCCACATCGGTCTGTATAGTAGTAGCTTTTGTAGCTGACTAGAATTGTGTTTTTTTTTGTTTCCATTGAGGACATAATGGACTGGGCTAGGCACAAGGGATCAGCCTATAGTTTGCATGCAGAATGAATTTTGACTTGAAAATGCATTATTTTTGCCGAAGTCTACTTTATGCAATTACATGCTCATCCCTTGCCTGGCAGGACACACAAACAGTAACAGGAAATAAACAGTGTACCATTGCCTTTACAGTAAAGCTGCTCATACATACTTCCAGAATACTGTTCAAAACTAATTTTGTACAATTTTTGATTCAGTTGGCCAAAAATCCAAACTGATATCCATGTGCTATGAATATGTCAGTTCATAGATTGGCTATGTTTGAAAATCTAACCTGTCGCAACGTATTTACCAGTGAATAGTTATTGGCAAATTATGAAAGGAAGAGGAACCACAGCTGTTGATCCAAACAATTGGAGCAATGGAAAGGTGAATAAGAAACAACCTCTTAAACTCCCAGGTCTTCCCTTTGAAAATAATGCCTGGGGCAAAGTGATAGGGGGATTGGCTCCTCCCCAGTAAGAAGTAACTTCTAACAATAGAAAAGTGGCTATGCCATATTTAACCTCTCTTATGATAACCATTCATTGGGCCCATGGTCAGATGGATATCAGTATTGGCCTGTGTATGGTTGCCTTAAAGGAGAACTATAGCTTAACTAAAGATGTAGGGTAGAACCCAAGGCAACTACTGCCCTTTAGCCATAAAGATCTGTGTCTTCAAAGATGCCCCAGTAGATCCCCATCTTCTGCTGATTCACTGCACATGCTCTGTGCTGATGTCACTTACTGAGTTTAAGAACCCACACACAATATACAGTACACATAGAATATAAATGTCAAAATATAAGACTGATTAGGGATTAATAGAGATAATTCCTACAGGTAATTACTACATGGCAGCACAGAAACCAGTGCAACTAGCATTGGAATTTAATAATCAGCCCTGTAGCATCAGCTTATATTACAGACCAACCTAATTTTCTGCTTAGCTTTTCATTAGCTGCTTAGAGCCCACTGAGCATGTGAATGTCGCTGACACTTTCCAAGATGGTGACTCCCTGTGACAAGTTTGAAGTCCTGGATCATTGTTGCTATTTAGAAGCTGGTGCAATAAGTTCAGTATATAAAATATGGCATTTTCAGCCACATTCATATTTAGGGTTTAGTCCTCCAGTACTGTTATTCTAAGCTTTTGAGTGATTGTCAAGCTGCATTAAATTCCCTGACCTGGTCCAGGCCTTAGAAAACAATAAAATTTGTTGGTGTCCGTTTCCATCTTTAGAGCAAGATTAGTGTATTTTCATGTATTTGTTTCCCTGACGATTCTTTTTTGTCGATGACTTGCTTTGTGTACTTTTCCCTTTTTTCAAATAGAACAGGCCACGGTGTCACAGGAATCTGGGTCTTTCACATTGGCAGCATTTGGGGGTTAGACAATGTCATTCCAGCTAAATTCTTTGGTGCTCCCAAAAAGGAACAATCACTTGAAAATTCACATACAAGTTTCCCAGAACACAGATTATTTGAAAATCATGAAAGTGAAGACAGTATCGATTACCCAGAGTCCTTTTATGAGGAGAGCGAAGATGAGCTGGAAGATAATACAAGTGATGCCACACCAACACATCAAGAAGGTGATTCAAATACTGGAAATCAGGGATACTTAGACATAGATGACCAAGCTTCCAAACTGACCCATGCAGATGATGAACAGAAAGCTACATCATCTGTTGTGCTTTCGTCTTCACATCAGAGTCCTAACTGGGCACCTTACACACCCAGTGAATCAGAGACTGACCGAGATGGACCATTACAGGAACCTCAAATTCAGACAGGGGAGAATCTAGGTTTGACAAGGGGAGACACACTACTGACTGATGATCTGCCGTCCCATAACAATCCTGATTCAATACCATCAAATTCTGAAGATCTCCCAATATATCCTGAAAGAGCAGTTCTTGTGGGCAGTCACCTAGAACCAGAAAATAATTTTGAAAGAAGACAGACTAAGGTTGATCCTGGACTTCAAACTGATGGTAAGGGATTTGCATGTCTAGACAATAGCCCTGTTTGATAATAGGCCCATAGCTTTGTTTGTGACTAAAATGTGTCTTTATGGAATCTTTAGGGTAAGGACACACGAGGCGATTTATCGCCAGCGTTTTTAAAAAGCAAATCGTGGCGACATGTCGCTCGTTTTGTCTCAGCACAAAACCATATGAAAGACGCCAGCTACTGTGCACACAGCGCGTTTGTGAATCGCCTGTAGCTCCAAAACGCACTGAGACCCTTTTCTGAGCGATTCATCAGAAATAGCATGTACTTAGAAAAGCACTGAAATCTCCTAGACACGCACACACATACAGATAAGTAGCAGCGATTGTATTCAAATTACATTGCGCAATGACGCAAGAACGTAAAGGCGCAGGAATACAAAGACGCTAGGTTACAGAGGGAAGCACAAACGCTCGAGGAGAGACGCCGAGACAACACGCCGAACAAAACTCGGACGAAAACACGCTCGAAAATGCCGTTTTTGAAGCACTTTTTTGATACGGACAGGAGCACGTACCGCACAGAGCAATGGGATACAAATCGCTCTGTGCCAATTGTCGCTGGGAATCGCCTGTTCGAAAAAGACGATCGCCTTGTCGCCGCGATTTGCTTTTTAAAAACGCTGGCGACAAATCGTCTCGTGTGTCCTTACCCTAACTGTAAAACAGAGAACAATGGTATCAGCTACACTTTTGGCACTAAAAAGTCAATGCAGAGAGGTCAGGCTGGTTTATGCTTCAGTTGTCTGCATGCCACTGTTAAGGCGTCGAGCAGCTGTACCTGGATTTTCTTTATTCTAAAAAAAAACAATGCCCAAGCCAGGCTACTGACTATGTACCATGGTTGAAAAACAATCTCAGTATTACCTATAAGAGCTTACTAAGCACTATCTTTCAGCAGTTATAAAACTCTTCATGGTGCAAAATGAGTATTATGTTTTTTTTTTGGAAAAGTATCAGATTCATTTTACTTACTAAATTTTATGTTTTATACCAAGTGTTTTCCTTTAACCCTGTGGGCAAGGAGACTTGTGAGAGAAACCATGGGAGGTGTTCTAGGTTTGCTTTTTGTGCTGACTACTCTGCTGGCTTTTGCTGTCACTGCCAGGAAGATTATTATGGAAATGGAGTCCATTGTTTGCCAAGAGGTAAGGCCTGCTATATTTTTTTTTCCTTTACAATTCAATGACATATTTAAAATAGTCTGGATATTTTAAAGTAATCATAGGTTGCAAAATTGGTTTTGTATGACTTATGCTTAATTTTAGAGAAAATATTTTAGAAAAAAAACAGAATTTGATGTCTCCAACCACTTATTATGGAGGGGTCTGAGATAACATTTTATAAAGGCTTAGACAGTGATCAAATTGATAGGCTGGCTTGTTCAAATTATGAAAATTCTAGCAACCATCGAATAGCTTGGCATGTTGCAGGATTTTCTATTTGAGCTTCATAAATCTGCTCCTTAGCTAAGAGACTTCCAAGTCACACTCCCAGGCTTTGTAATCACTACAAATTAGCAGGGAACATTTTCACAATATAAAATTTTACTTCTGGTCTATAAAAATGTAGCAGACAACGCCATCAGAAGGATACAATTAAAAAGCCTTTAGTTTGCTTTTGGCTACATGATCTGGACAGCCAAAAGCAAAATATAGGCTTTTTAATTGTATCCTTCTGATGGTGCTGTCTGCTACATTTTTGATGGAATATTAAGGCAGTTGGAGTGGACACCGTGTGACGTGCACCTGATTTATTTATAAGAGCCTGGACAATTGGTGAGTGCTGGTAAATTGTCTACTTCTGGTCTATAGTCATGTTCTTATTTAAAAAATCATATGAGAATTAGATGTGTACAAAATGCAACATTTCTGAATTTGCTCTCAAAAGCTGTCTCCAGTAATGCCTTATTTTGTTAACGTTAGGAGCTCCACATCGCGTGAATGGCAAAGTGAGCGGAAACATCCTGGTTGGTCAAATACCTGTTAACTTCATTGATGCAGACTTACACGCATACATTGTGGCAAATGATGGGAGAGCATACACAGCTATCAGTAACGTTCCAGACCCTGCATCCTGGTCCTTGACTCCTCTTGCTCCAATTGGGGGACTCTTTGGCTGGCTTTTTGCTTTGGAAAAACCAGGCTTTCAGAATGGTTTTAGCCTTACTGGTAAGCATGTTGTATTAGATATATGCATTACTTGATGGAAATAGAAACAATATTGCAGAATTATATGTAAAAATGGATTTTAGAGTTGGTGTTATGCAGAACTTTAATGCCACAGAACTTTTATGCTAATTTTTATATGTAGTCTGTAGCCCTAGAGATATATTTAGTGATGAGCCATTTGGAAGTTTTCAGCTTCATTTAATGCAATCTGCTGACCTACCACTAACCATTCAGATTAAATTAACTAGTAAAAAACTAATCTGACAATGTTCTAAATACAAAGACACAAATCACACTAAAGTTATGTCCGACATATAGTAGTGACTCACTCAGTCACTCACTGATAATACAGACAATACATGCAAAGATATTATTGTTATCAGACAGAAATCTTCTAAACTATCTGATCCACTAAACGACTGTCTGAGCGGTCCACATGTTGCATCTGTGGCCAGCTTCACTCTGTATGTGGGGCCATTAGCTGACTGCAAAATGCAGTGACTAATTGTCAAAAACAAATTTATGTTTGATGATGACCTTTTTGATAGCATGTACAGGGCAACTGCCTTAGCCAGTAATACAAGTCCATAGTTGACAAGCATTCCTTCCATTTCTTGCTCAAGCAACATTACAAGATTGCTGTATATTGGGTATACACAAATAAGGCCAAATTACAGTCTGATTATTACACAATCAGTTAATACAGGGTTAGCTTTACTTATCAAAGTATAATGCTCCAGAACATCTGCACTGACTCATGTATAGCTCTTGGAATCCACTAGGAGCAAAATTGCTTTATAAATTGCACATTACTCTGCTTTGGAATATGAGTGAACTAATCACATTATAATGTAAAGTACTTATGATCCTACCTGGGCCTGGTGGTCAAAAAATTCTGTCAGAGAAATGCTGACTCAATCCTTATATGAAGAAGTTAGCACTTGGCTAAAAGCAAATAGTTCCAAGAATGCAACTGTGTGTGCATTGTTTTCATTAAAAAGCATGATAATGTTGTACATAATGGGAGGTAACAGAGCACAGCATGAGATGAGTACTAAACCAGAGCAAACAATTGAGTTTACATTCTGGTGTGAGTTTACAGTATAGAATAGTGGTTTCCAAACCAGATTGATGCCTTCCTGGGGGGATGTTTTGGAGCAGTGGTGGGGACCTCAGCTCAAATGCTAGTCAGGGTTGGGGAGAATTGTCTTGGTCAAATGTTGGAGCCTCAGGTGTGGCTTGATCTGAAAAAGTTTGAACAGCAACAGTCTGGAGGGTTAAAGAAAAGGAGAATGTATGGAATTTTTAAATAATGATCGGCTTACAGCTGAATTATCTGTCTCCATATTTCCTGTTTTCTAGGTGCCAAGTTTGTACACAACATTGATGTCACATTTTACCCCGGAGAAGAAGCCGTTCATATTACTCAAACAGCAGATGGCTTTGATTCTGAGGGTTACATGAATGTAAAGACAGCAATTCAGGGTAAAATTCCTTATATCCCAGAGACATCGACTATCAAGCTTTCTCCGTATTCTGAACTGTATCAATACTCTGGCTCAGGTAATGCATTGTTTTTAATCATTGGTGCACAAAATTGTTTTAAATTACATATTTATAGTTCTGCTTTATATATTATCATGTATTACTAAATATATGTGATATAAATTTTTGTTGTTTTTAGTTGTAACTTCAACCGCCCACAGAGAATACACAGTCCTCTCCGAATCAAACGAAGAACAAAAACTATCTTACCGGTTACGGCAAAATGTCACTTACCAAGAATGCAGCCATTCCCAGAAACAGTCTGTTAGTGCTCAGAAGCTCTATGTCGATCGTGTCTTTGCCCTTTACAATAAAGATGAGAAGGTGCTTCGTTATGCAGTTACAAACTACATTGGATCTGTGCATGGTAAGTTCACCCACTGATTATATAGAAATTGTAAGTGCAAGGGATCTCAATTGTGGAGCCACTACTTGTTGATTTCACATCAATTGGATTTTCATTGGCCTGGCCAGTAAAAATGTGGGTTGATCCCAATATTATTAATAGGGAAAAAAGCTAAATGTATAGGAAGGCTGGTATTTTTCTCCAGAAAAGGTGGCAACCCTATTTGTAGGTCTGTAGCTTTATAGCAATTGCCAGATATACCCACTATACTTTATTTCTGTAATGGAGGAGAACAATGTCCTAAGGGCTGTAATTAAATAAGAAATAAATAAAAAATCTGCATCTTTTCACTACATCTGTGCTACAGTACTTGAACCAAAGATGTTATGCACTATACTTTAGTTGCCCACCCATTGGGGTGTTCTGATGCTTGTATATGTTAGGAGTCACCTACAACATACAACCCTTTAAGGTTTTATCCATTTTGAAAATCAGTGTATGGTTTGCAGCCACATCTGACTGTGCTTGTACACTCTGAAGCAAGACTAGGGAACATAACAACCAGAATAATGCTTTACATGTGTACAAACAGTCTTTGCTATAGGGAACATTGGAATGCATCTCTTTCCAGCTGCTCCAACACCTGATAAAATGACTGTTGTTTCTCTCTTGTAATCATTAGAGGAATCTTCAGGATTACAAATACCTCTTTATATGCTTATCAAAAAGACCTGTGTTTTGACACGGAGCAATAAAAGGGGCTAAAAAATTCCCTGCAACAAAATGTCTTTCAGTTAGTTTTATTATCTGTGCTTCTGTTTCATGTAACAAATCCCCTGATTTTTAGTTAAACTACATGAATAATCCAACTCCAGTTTTCTGGTCAGGAAGTCATGCAACAATGTGTACCATAAAGTGTCCTGTGGAGGAAAGCTCCTATTCATTAGGCAAACACAAAGAGGAGCAGATAAAGATCCTTTTGGGACTGTCGGGGAGGCAAAGCATGTAGGAAGTGTCAGGGCAAATTACATGGTTGTGAAATGGTGCCTTCATTTGTGAGTTAGTTTGAAGAATGTGTAAACAAGCACAAAGTGTAACAGGAGGGCTGACAGTTGTCCTGCTTGTAGATTTAAGGATGACTGAAGGCCACTTAATCACAAGCTGTCAAGTGGTGTGATAAAGTTAACTAAGGATCTCTTGTGTACACATCCCATGTTTGCTTTGTGATGTTGTTTGCTGATTTCTGAGGTCTGGGTAATTTTTACTGGATTGTACATTTTTGCCAAAGTTATTGTGTTTTTGTCTTAACTGTTTGACCCAAAAGGACAAACAAACATACAACATGGCTATACACACTTGTAGCCAGAACCAGGACTAGCCCTGATACAGTGGTTCCAAAGTCGGTTTAATAGTTTGCCCAGCTTGTGGCCCATTAAACCATTTGCCATTAATCTATATAGACACCTATATTCTAATTGTCTAGTCCAGTGATCCCCAACCAGTAGCTCGTGAGCAACATGTTGCTCTCCAACAACTTGGATGTTGCTTTTGATGTCCTCAAAGCAGGTGCTTATTTTTGAATTTCAGGTTTGGAAGTAAGTTTTAATTGCATAAAAACTAAGTATAAGCCTCCTGTAGGCTGCTAGTCCACATAGGGGCTACCAATAGTCAATCACAGCACTTATTTAGCACCCTAAGAGACTTTTTAATGCTTGTGTTGCTCCACAACCCTTTTTACATTTGAGTAAAAAAGGCTCATGAGTAAAAAAAGGTTGGGGATCCCTGGTCTAGTCATTGAAACATCAGTAGTCACTCATCAGCTCAGTAGTTACAAGGCATCAGATCTGCCAACATGTCCGTGAGATTCTGCACAATTCATTTGAAACTGAAGACACAGTCATCCATGTATAGTACGATAAATTCTAGCATAGGTAATATGAAGAATTGTTTGGACCTGGGGTCTTTGAGATAAAGGGATCTTTCTGTAATTTGGATCTCCATAACTTAAGGCTGCTAGAAATCATGTTAAGATGAATTAAACCAAAGATAATTGTTTTGCTTCTGTTATGGATTTATGCATCTTAGTTGGGATCAAGTACAAGCTGCTGTTTTATTATTAAAGAGATAAAGGAAATCATTTTGAAAGTTAGAATAATTTGCTTCAAAAGTACTCTGTGGGTGATGGTCTTTCCATAATGCAGAGCTTTCAGGATAACAAGTTTCCACATAAGGATTTCTATACCATGTCATCTTTATGTACATTTTAGTTAAAGGGGATGTATAGTCATTAATTAAGTGATTAATGACCATAGGCAAATATTTGTTTTAATTATTTTGTAAAATACTGGTAAATAGACATAAGTTCAGGTTCTTTCTGCTGTCTCAGGCGGCCTCCGAAAGCCCTGCCCAAAAAGTCTCTGTGGCTACTGAAGCCAGAGCAAATTCAAAATCTAGTATGCACAGGAACACATTTTGCATTTTACCAAAAACAATGATTCTCTTGTGTAAAAAAAACAAAACAAACAAACCAAAAAGCTTTTTTCCTCATACCATTGGTGCATTTGAATGACATGCAGATTAGGGTACCGCCAGTGCCTTATTCTCATAAATGCAGAACTGCCAAATTCTTAAAAAAAGTGGTGGTCTTTGTATCGCATTTTATATTGAAAAAAAGGCAATTGCCCCCCAAACTGTGTGTCTCATGAGTGGTCTGAATCTTAACCATAAAGCACAGGCATGACAGAATAGCTGCCACCATTATACCTTACTCAATATGGCAGTTTACTGTTTGAGGCATAGTTCGACTCTCAAATGAATATCGTATTACTGATTACATTGTAACTTTTGTAGTTGCTGGTCAGTATATTTAACTTTTCTTTTGTTATAGATTCGACTGAACAGGAAGACCTCAAAGTTAACCCATGCTATGATGGCACCCACTTGTGTGACACAAGAGCCAAATGCCAGCCTGGCAGTGGTCTAGAATACGTTTGTGTTTGTGCGTCTGGATACGAAGGAGATGGGAATGATTGCACTGGTAAGGTCTTTTATGAGGCAGGTAAAGCTTGCTTTATTATAGCAAATATCTTTCCCTACTCTGACTGCAGGCAGTAGAGAATAATTGCTAATATATGTCCATTTTTAGGAAGGTTTAGGCCAGGGTTCCACAACCTTTTTTTACCTGTGAGCCACATTCAAATGGAAAAAAAGTTGGAGAGCAACACAAACATGAAAGAGGTCTCTGTGAATGCCAAATGACTGCTTTGATTGGCTATTTGGTAGCCCCTATGTGGACTGGCAATCTACCTAGAGCAATTCAAACTTGCCTCCAAGCCTGGAATTGAAGGCCTTTGAGGCCACTGAGAGCAACATCCAAGGGGTTGTTGCTTGCAATGTCACTGGTTTTGGATCATTGGTACTGAGGGCTACTGAATTAAAGAGAATTTGCATGTAAAAAAATGGTTTCATAATGAAATAAGTAACTTTTCAATATACAGTTAAGATTAAATCATTTACAATTATTTGCAAATATAATTTCTATTAAAGCAGAACTAAACCCTAGTTCCCTCCCCACAGTAACTATTCTGTTAAAAAGTTCCCCTGAGTGCCAACTTGCCATCAATCTGCATTGGAGTTCAAAAGGTGCCATTTCCCCCTGTCTTGAGACCCTCATCTGTCATTTCTTTGATACAGATTTTGCAAGAGCATGCATTGCACAGTCATAGTTTATTCAGGATGTAGATTCAACAGCACATGCTCCTGCAAGATCTGCATCTGAGAAATGACAGATTAGGATGAGGTTGGCACCCAGGAACTTTATAACAGAGTAGGTGATGCAGGAAGTGAGCGTGGAGGGAGCTGAGGATGAACAAGGACTGCAATTCAAAATAGGCCCTACCATTTCAACACCAAGAGACCCAAACTGCCCCCCACAGGCCCACTAAATAGTGACTGCCATTTGCAAGAATCTACAGATTGCTAGTATGCACCTGCAGTTATTTTACAGGTATGGGACCTCTTATCCAGAATCATCGGGACCTGGGGTTTTCCGGATAACGGGTCTTTCCGTAATTTGGATCTTCACACTTTGACACTACTAGAAAATCACAACATTAAATAAACTCAATAGGCTTGTTTTGTCTCCAATAAGGATAAATTATATCTTAGTTGGGATCTAGTAGAAGCTACTGATATATTATTACAGAGAAAAAGGAAATCATTTTCAAAATTCTGCATTATTCGATTATAATGGAGTCTATGGGAGACGGCCTTTCCGTAATTTGGAACTTTATGGATAATGGGTTTCCAGATAACTGATCCCATACCTGAACTGTATATCCATTTATGTTGCCTACAACCACTGCTAGTTCTGACTGTGACCAATGTAGCATTCAGCTCTCCTCCAGGTCTGATAATCGGATGACTTCTGCTACATTATTTCAAGAAACTGGACCAGCAGTGTAGAGAAT
>CM044445.1:78950892-78970174 GCA_024363595.1 Xenopus borealis
CTTGCTTAGAAAAGCGTCAGCAGTTGCTTGGACAGTTGCACCCAAGAGGCCCTCGTCCAGGCGTGGGACAGTTTGTACCAGAATGTGATGCAGAGGGCAATTATGTTCCGTTACAGTGTCATGGCAGCACTGGACATTGTTGGTGTGTGGACAAATTAGGTGAAGAGATTGCTGGAACAAGAACACCACCGGGCAGGCCATCCCCAAATTGTGGAGACAAAGGTAAGTTAGAGTTTTTTTATACACACTCGTTTATATATACACTTTCCTACAGTAGATCTATAGATGTATTGCATGATCTTCCTGTCACTCCTTATAAAGTGTCTATACGTCAATTATCAGTCTTGTTTACTTTGTATTTCCTATTAAGCAGAACATGCAGTTACAGTGTGATGTAACTTTATGTGAAGAGAACATTGTGTATATTGGCATTTATTTGCTTTATCCCTTCTTTCCTGTACCATGTAGTGTAAATCAAGGGAAACGGTTATTTATTCAGCAAATACCAACTGAGAGCCTTACATAGATTGCACATAATTAAAACTCAGGTACATCAAATAATGTTTCATTTTGTCTCCAGGTCCTGAGCCCCTGAAGACCCCTTGCTTAGAAAAGCGCCAGCAGTTGCACCCAAGAGGCCCTCGTCCAGTTGAGGGACAGTTTGTACCAGAATGTGATGCAGAGGGCAATTATGTTCCGTTACAGTGTCATGGCAGCACTGGACATTGTTGGTGTGTGGACAAATTAGGTGAAGAGATTGCTGGAACAAGAACACCACCGGGCAGGCCATCCCCAAATTGTGGAGACAAAGGTAAATTCTAATTTTTAATATAAACACACATTCATTAACAAAGCTGTCCCACACATTTATATATACATTTTCCTACATTGAACTATTGACATTTAGAAGTATTGCATGAGTCTGCACATCACTTATGAGTCTTTTTTTTTTATCTTCTGTTTCCTAAAAAGAAGACGGTAGTTAGTGTTATGCAACTTTCTGTGCTGAGAACATTGTTTATATTGGCCTTTATTTGCTTCTTTCCTGTACCATGTAGTGTAACTCAAAGAAAAGATGTTATTTATTCAGCAAATACCAACCTTACATTGAACATAACTAAAACTCGGATGCATTAAATAATGTTTAATTTTGCCTTCAGGTCCTGGGCCCCTGAGGACCCCTTGCTTAGAAAAGCGTCAGCAGTTGCTTGGACAGTTGCACCCAAGAGGCCCTCGTCCAGTTGAGGGACAGTTTGTACCAGAATGTGATGCAGAGGGCAATTATGTTCCGTTACAGTGTCATGGCAGCACTGGACATTGTTGGTGTGTGGACAAATTAGGTGAAGAGGTTGCTGGAACAAGAACACCACCAGGCAGGCCATCCCCACATTGCGGTGATACAGGTAAATTAAGAATTAGTTATAAACACACACAAACACTACATTTGATCTTGTTCCCCAATTAGGCTGTAGAACAAAATGCTGAGACATTATTAAAATTACAGTGTAACAGAGTGTTGTGTTTCTTTCTTTTATTTTTATGCAGAGCCCACTCAGAGACCTCAGACAGTATGCGAGAGGTGGAAGCAGAGTCTTATTGAGCATTATGGTGGGAAACCAAGTGGAGAACATTATGTGCCTCAGTGTGATCAATATGGTGACTTCAGCCCTCTCCAATGCCATGGAAACAGTGGCTATTGCTGGTGTGTGGATAAAGAAGGCAGAGAGATTGAAGGATCTAGAACAGAGCCTGGAATGACGCCAGCATGTAAGTTTGCAAAAGTGGTGCAAATAAGTATGTGTCAAATTGTGCATTGATTATGGGCATTCCTGTTTTCTCTGCAGATCCTCTGTGCAGATTAAAAGACTTATCAGGTTAATGTAGGAATGTCAATATATTTGTTTTTAGTTTTAAGCTAAAATATCACTGGGATGCATACATTTGTTGCCTTTAAGGTTGTTGCCTTTTTGAACTAAACTAAGGTCAAGTAATTAAAAAAACCCCACCAAGAAAACACCATGTACACACACCAAAATATGTAAAGGAAAGATTCTTGCATGAACAAATTAACTTATCAGCTTGAGCTAGATTGCAAGATAAAAATACACCTGCCTCATTACATCCATGCTTTTTTCTGTATACTTTTAGGCATACCCACAGTGGCTCCTCCAACCATGCATCCAACTCCACGTCCTGATGTGACCACTCCTGCTACAGGCACTTTCCTCTTGTATGCTCAGGGTCAGCAGATTGGATACCTACCACTCAACGGCACAAGGCTCCATAAGGAAAAAGCCAGGACACTGCTGTCACTTCATGTAAAGTATCGTCTTTAAGGAGTGCACTCCCAGTAGTTATGGAGCTGTACCATATTAGGCTTCTGTATATGTGTTGGGTGATTTGTTAGGGGTTAGTGCCACAAACTACCCAGTAGGTTTTGGCCAGAATGTTACCCTCAAGACTCTGAGAGTAAGTGCTCAGTACCAGGTCTCGGAACAACTATGGCAGTAGGTAATGAGGATACATCCACAAAAATGGTGTAGTGCTCCCATCTAAAGAGAAATCATGGCACAAATGTACAGTATAATGGGTTAAAATGCTCTTTGTCTTATACTATGGTCATGATATTTTCAAGATATAAGCAGGTTTTAAACTGAAGTACACTGAATTTGAAAAAACATCGCCACCTAGATGTAACAACTAGGTGTAACATTTTCTTATCATTGCCTCATATCAACTCAAGTAGTCAAATTCTGCTCTAGAACCTTTCCATACTACAAGTAGATCATTTATACAGCACTTAATTTTGATATTGTGGGACCAATATAAATGATTATTACAAATATGTTTTTCCCAACAACCAAGGGAGAGTTTTGAGGTATGATGGAGTCATCTGCATGTGAATTAAAGTTTTTACTTATTGTGATTTGAGACAGAAATTGCTGATTTCTGCCTTAAGGTGGCCATACACGGGCCGATAAAAGCTGCTGACAGACTAAGTCGGCAGCTTATCGGCCCATGCGTGGGGCCCTAAGAAGGGGTTAACCAATCGATATCTGGCCGAAAGTCGTTCAGATGTCAATCGATTGGGACTATAAAATCCCGTCGGATCGCAGCCGCATCTGTTCGTAGATGCGGTCCTGCAATCCGACTGCCCATATCCCCTGCGTTGTGATCCGATCGTCGGGCCCTAGATCTGATCAGCCCAATATCGCCCACCTCAAAATGTCGCCAAACGAGTGGATCTCGCCATGTATGGCCACCTTTACACATGAGCTCTGCCTGGTTTCTTTTGGACTGATCCTGCTGCTGTTCCTCCAGTATATCTTTGTAAAGCTGCTGTTGGGCATGATTATATAGTGTTTATAGTCCTGTGTCACACTTTATAGTAGGGGAATGAGCCCCTGAAAAATCTCTGGAGCTATTTATACTGCACTTGCATAGTATCAGTCAGTAGAGTCTAATGATTTTCTTATTTTACCCATAGGGTTCAATAGTTGTTGGGATTGATTATGACTGCCACGAGAAAATGGTATACTGGACGGATGTTGCAGGTCGTACAATCAACCGGGCAAGCTTAGAACAAGGTGCAGAACCAGAAACTATCATTAACACAGGTAAGTGATGTGTAACACTAAAAGAAAGTGTTTGTGGCTGCGCTGTGGAGCAGTACATCCTTATAATGTGGTCTGAGAATATGCCAATTGTACATTCCACTAGGAAAATAACACTAACATAATCACATTTTTTTAAATTCATTATTGGGCAGGACTATCACACTGCAGTCGGTGACTGATCACCATGTCTTTCAAGTAGAGTTTTGTCAGGATTTTCTAATTTAGACCAGTTTTGACCTAAACAGCCCTTACGAAAACAGGTCAAAACTGGACATCTGGCATCCCTATTTGGAGCTTTGTGGATAATGTTTTTTTTGGGTAACAAATCCTATAACTTATATAACTATACTTAAATGCATGGATGGAAGGTTAGGTCCTCTGTTCCTTCTCTTTCTACCCGAGCTGCACGCAGCTCTTCCCAGTACACTTTCTTTATGTAATGTTCAAACTGCTTTGCAACTGATCATTTGGTTCAACAGCCATGACTATGACCATTGCAAGTGTGAGGCTTGCACAAAAAAAGTAAATATTGGAGCAGAGTGCTTACCAGTCTTGTGTCTGGGGACAGGATCAGTAACAGATTGTGTAGTTACATCACAGACCCATGTGTAAACAAACAGTGTAGACTGTACCGTTATATGTGGCTGTGAGTAAACACACCACCCTTCAAAGCCCCTTCTCCTTCCACTTTTAGGGGGTTTTATTTGAGTGCATTGTAGAAAGAAATAGTTGCTCTTTTTCTGCTTGTTAATAGGAAACAGGCTTTCGATTGCCTTTACATTACTTCCTACATCTGCTCTGAAGAGTATCCTCAAATGCACCGCTATGCTGGATAAGCAAAGTCTAAATCACACTGTCTTTGACCAGCTAGAACCACAACACTGAGCTGAGTTACTAAGTTGTAGTGGATTGTGCATTTGCAGTAATGGAATCCAATCACACAACAGAGACACATTTAGAGCATACATGAGCTGTTTGCATTACAATATAGCAGATTCTCTTAACTTGAAATTCTAATAAACGTTGCTTGGTTAAGTAGTTTCGGGGGTTAAAAAGGCTATTTATACATATTAAAAACCTGCTAGCAGTTTAATAGTTGATATGATGGACTGATATATCAACCTTTACGTATTCACCAGAAGCTGATACTTGCACTTATCCACTTGCATTTGCCAGGCAGATATCGTAGTATGATCACTGCTGACACATACTTCTTAGATTTCATTTTGGATAAATAGTAACAAGAATTGTTCCTTTCAGGGTTGATGAGCACAGAGGGATTAGCCATTGACTACCTTCGGAGGACACTGTTTTGGACAGACAGCGGCCTAGATAAGATTGAGAGTTCGCGCTTGGATGGTACTGAGAGGAAGATTCTGTTTGACACACAGCTTGTCAACCCCCGAGCCATCACTGTGGATGCAGTGAGAGGGTAGGTCACCACTCCAAGCTATTTGGAATATTCCTTTTCTCACTTTGGACCAATAAGTGTCAGGAGTAGTATACACTTGTCATCACATCAAGGAGAACAGTTAAAATGAAAAATGAATGAACTGTCCAGCAATGTTGAACTGTATATAACAGTGGTCAGAGTTTTGAAGAGGCTATTATACTCTTTTTTTTTTTTTTCTAATGTCAAGTGTATTCCCTGCTCATGTAACATGCCACACATAGGGACGCCTGTAGCTATGAGCCTTGAAAGGTGGCGGTTAGATCTGCAAATAAAGGCTGATGGGTGTAGAGAAAGGTCAGACAACAGCAGGAGACAAACAGAAGGTAGAAAAGCATAGGATGGCAGGATAGGAACACTTGGATGGCAGAAGCAGTAATGTACACAAGGCAAGAATATTTGGATGTCTTACAAAACGTAACCTTGGTAGCAATGCGTGGGGATCTAAAGCGACTTTCTGGGGTATATAAATATAATAATTCCAGTGATAGCACTTGTAAATGAACCTTGAAATGACTTGAGGAATAGTAAATAGTAGGCCACGTAGAGCATCCTGCAGTTACGGCTGCTTGATTTAGCCCTAGGTTGTGCAGGCTTCTCAGCTAGCTTCAAACGGCATAATAGTTAGTTCTACAAAGAGGCATAATAAGCAGTTGGATGGGCTTTTAGCCTGATTGATATTTCAGATCAGCCTTCCACAAAGCAATAGCTCTTTTTCCCTCTCACACAAAGGAACCTGTATTGGACAGACTGGAACAGAGAGGCTCCAAAGATTGAATCCTCCTTTGTAGACGGATCAAACAGGAGAATTCTGGTTAATGACAACATTGGCCTTCCCAACGGTTTAACCTTTGACCCCTTCTCCAAACAAGTCTGTTGGGCTGATGCAGGTAATTCTGCAAAGGAATTTCAAGTCCTTTTCACACAATTGAAATATGTCCACTCCATTTTGTTTTCTGGGAAATGCGGGTCATTTTCTCCCACATTGCATTTTATAATAATCCCGTTGCGTGTGTGTATATTTATACTTTTGAAAGTATTGGTGGCGTTTGTACAGACATAGTCCGTTTCCATTGTTGTTCTAAAGACAACAAAAAGAGTCTCTGACTGCACTCTATAATTTTAAACCAATGCATCAAATTTTTATTTTATGCGGTTTAGACCACCCTTCACCAGTCAAAAATTACACAATATAAATGACAATTAATAAATCAGTTGTTGAAATTCATCATATATATTCATAATCATCCAACACGATTTAAGTTGATGTTATAAGCTGAACATAATTTCATTCACCATTAAATTCATGTTACTAACTGTACTAGAGTTCATTCATACATTTCTGAATCGAATCAGTCCTTGATATATTAATGGGGTAAACAGTTTACCACATTATATCAAGGTCAGAGACTCTTTTTGTTGTCTTAATACTCTGTATTTTTCAGTCTCATGCACCGTCAGTAATTGCTGACTTTATAATTACCAATAGAACTGCATCTGAGTGCGCAGCCATTTAGTATATATTTTCCATTGTTGTTCTACCCTTCTTTTTATATTTCAAGGAACCAAGAAGCTAGAATGCATTTTGTCAGATGGAACTGGGCGACGGGTCATACAAAGTAACCTGAATTATCCTTTCAGTGTTGTTGCATATGCCAATCACTTCTACCATACAGACTGGAGGAGGTACGTTTGGACACTACACAGACAGATGTTTATACAGTAACCAGTTAATAGTTACTTGTTGCATGGAAGAGTGGACAGCTTGTCATTGAGTTCTAACAACACAACATGATCATTGTAATGTGGTGTTAATCGCTGACACTTTTCTAGGCAGAATTTCTTTTGTACATGAATTTCTCCCACCGACTTTAGTGGGCGACACCAGGTGTGAAGTGGCATAAAATAGTTTATATCTGCCCATATAGCATGGTCCTGGCACCAGATGATTTTTGCCTCAGCCCAAATTAACCAAAACTGGCAAAGCATTTTTTAATATGGAGATAAACCAGCATGAGCTACTGTATCATTTGTTTTATGGGATTACCTGTAACCAATCACATAATGAACTCTATCGTGAATAAATTACCCCAATATTGTCAAATAAGGATATTATAAGTCATTGAGTTGTGGCCAAGTGCATTTAAACAGGTCACAGAACCCCAAGGTGACGTCTTATATCCTCATATTCTGCAACACTTTTATTTATTATACACTCACTGTAAGTCACTAAGCAACAATTATAAAAGGTGCTTAGTGATGTCCTCCGTTATATTGATATATTTTACATAATATTCATGGGTTTTATGTATTATATAACCCCCCCCC
Source organism: Xenopus borealis (assembly GCA_024363595.1). NCBI lineage: Eukaryota > Metazoa > Chordata > Amphibia > Anura > Pipidae > Xenopus > Xenopus borealis. The sequence goes on from CM044445.1 coordinate 78,958,288, forward strand.
CATCAAGAATCACCAATACTTGTGTATATGTGAGGTCTGTTTTCCACATATAATTTAACTTATTTCATGGAGTTCTGCCATGTTGCAACTTCCATCTGTATAAAATAAAAATAAACCCACAGAATTCAAATCCCCCTCTCATGCTAAACGAATCACAAATCAATAGATTTTATCAAAACAATTTTTCCCTGAATCCACCACTGTTCACTATAATGTGCCTTAAGCATATATATATATATATATATATATATATATATATATATATATATATATATATAGAAGATAGCTCATTATACAACTTACTATGTTACATTGCATGTATTATATACAGTGGTAAAGTCCCACATTTTGTCATAGATTGTGAAAGTTTAATATTATACAAGGCCAAAAAAAAATAATACTGTCATTTTGATCTATCCTATGGTCAGATTTATCTGGAGCTAAGGTTGCCACCTGGCTGGTATTTTACTGGCCTGGCTAGTAAAAATGATAGTTGATCCCAATATTATTAATTGGGGAAAAACAAATATGTAGGAAGGCCTGTATTTTTTTTTCCAGAAAAGGTGGCAACCCTATTTGTAGGTCTCTAGATTTATAGCAATTGTCAGATATACCCACAATACTTGATTTCTGTAATGGAGGAGAACTATGTCCTAAGGGCACTATCTGGAGCCAAAGAACCATATGTTTGCACAAACTTAACTATACCAGAATGGCAGTCTGTAACCCAAATAAAGTATATTGAATATATTAATATAGGTTAACAACAGTAATAAGCACATTTTATGACATTGACATGTGTATTTTGTATCTATAGGGATGGGGTAATATCTGTTAACAAGGACACTGGGCACATTGTAGAAGAATACCTTCCTGAGCAGCGATCCCATCTCTATGGAATAACAGCCGTGTACCCATACTGCCCTTCAGGTACGTTCACTATGGGATGCTGTAAAATGTAACACTGCTACGAGACAAGAGTGGCCTGAGCAGAGTAAGGAGACCAAGTGTTACATATGCCAGTTCACTGTTTTATGGTCAAGAATATTTTCACTAGAAAACGTAAATAACAGAGAGGTTTCTGCAAACAGGTCCCTATTAGAAACATATTTGCAAAAAGTGACTGTCCCCTTTAACTAGTGTTTGCATTGTGCCTATGGCATTCACCAGGCAGGAGCTGGGGCTTGTGAAAGGACTTCTCCGTTAATCCTACAGACTATTGCATCCTCTGTCTGTGCCCACCTCATCCTGGTTTGAGGCTGTGGGTCTGATTTTGAAGGACAGTTGAATCCAATATAACTTTTAGGGAGTTTCCTTTTGCCTAGAAGATGTATTACACTGTAGTAAAATCTCCAGAAATCATGTCTGTCTACATGCAGAATTTGTGCCAAAGTTTGTACTAGAATCAGTTATGATCCTAATACATTTACTAGGAAAGGAAGCCCCCCCCCCCCCCTATAAGATTTATTGGATCTTACAGACACCCAACTTCTACATGAAGACAGAATGAAGAGGAACAGTGAATATAAACTTGATTATTTCAGAAACAATGCAAAATATTTAATTGATTGTATTTAGAAAGTTTCCTATTTCAGTATGATGGGTACATTAATTTTTTATTTTCGGATAGTTCTCCTACTGGTTCTTCACCTTTTTAATGCAGATGTCAGTACCCCGAGTTTGTCACAACTTGGGGCGACACAACCTAAACCATTTAGATCATTTGGTAGCACAAGCAATTTGCCCCCCTGGTTCTTGTCCATCAGAAGCTGATGGAAGTAACCCAAGACATTCCCTACCCACATTTTGGTTTAAAAATTCCAGAGCTCTTTGAAAACTGAGCCAGATAAGTTTGGATGATTCAAATGTTCAATGTGCATTTCAGGGAGAAAGTAACACAAGAACAAGCTGCAAAGTGGAAAATTATTTTGATGGGAGATCTTCCCCTTGCTGCAGTTAAAGGGACGGCAAAGAATCCGCACAAATACTACTTGGAACATACAAGAAAGAGCTTTATTTTTCTCGCAAAAAGTCCACAAATATAATTTGTAAAGTTTTTTTACCTCAATTTTTTTACTACTGTATTTTTCAAGAAAATATTTAGCTGTAAAAAAAGAAAAGCCTAGGCGTGTTGGCCTGCTTGGCACCAAAAAGATGTGCCACGTGTACAGAGATTGCACAGGCCACAGATTTTTTTTAAACAAAAATTTAACTGGTTTAATATTTGTAACTTGAGTTTTTTCATTGGTGCATTTTTTATATATATTTTTTCCCTTTTCCAGTGTAGCTTCTAATACTCTATCAAACCACGTTACTGTATACTGTGAACAAATATGGCATACATCACAACAACTGCATACATCACAACAAGCTGTTAAGTACAAACAACGGTCCATTTGTGAAATATTGGGCACTTTTTTGCCATAAAAAAAAAAATCATCACAGATAAGTTAAATAAATCCATTTCTTTTTCTGTATGCAAGTTTTGTGTGTTTTACCACTTACCAATGAGCTTGATATGATTGGCTACATGCAAAATTAGATTGCAAACACAGGGATTTCTACTATACAGTCATGAAAAAGTTTGGGACCCCCTCTCAGCGGGCATAATAATTTACTCCACTTTCAACAAAAAAGACGAGGGGTACTTGGGTGTTTTCTAAAAGATTTTTAGTAAAGCAGTATCCAGTGAAAAACTGGCAGTGCAAAAAATTTGGGTACCTTTGTAATTTTGCTAATTTGAATGCATGTAACTGCTCAATACTGATTATGCACAACATCAAATTGATTGGATTAGCTCGTTAAGCCTTGAACTTCATAGGCAGGTGTGTCCTATCATGAGAAAAGGTGTTTAAGGTGGCCAATTGCAAGTTATGCTTCTGTTTGACTCTCCTCTGAAGAGTGACACCATGGGATCCTTAAAGGAAAACTATACCCCGAAAATTAATTTTTGAGCAACAGATAGTTTATATCAAATCAAGTGACATATTAAAGAATCTTACCTACCTGGTATATATATATTTAAGTAAATATTGCCCTTTTACATCTCTTGCCTTGAACCACCATTTCGTGATGGTCTGTGTGCTCCCTCAGAGATCACCTGACCAGAAATATTTCAACTCTAACTGTAACAGGAAGAAGTGTGGAAGCAAAAGACACAACTCTGTCTGTTAATTGGCTCATGTGACCTAACTTTATAGTTTGTTTGGTATGTTTGTGTGCACCGTTGGATCCTAGGATCCCAGGAGGCTGTCCTTATTTTTTAAAATGGCAATTTTCTATTTAGGATTACCCAATGGCACATGCTACTAAAAAAGTGTATTATTAAGAAAATGGTTTATTTACATGAAGCAGGGTTTTACATATGAGTTGTTTTATGCAATATCTGTTTATAGAGACCTACATTGTTCGGGGGGTATAGTTCTCCTTTAAAGCAACTCTCAAAAGATCTCAAAACAAAGATTGTTCCGTATCATGGTTTAAGGAAAGGCTACAAAAAGAGGTTTAAACTGTCAGTTTCAACTGTAAGGAATGTAATCAGGAAATGGAAGGCCACAGGCACAGTCTCTGTAAAACCCAGGTCTGGCAGGCCAGCATATGTGGAGGATTGTGAAAATTGTTTAATGATAACCCAAAGATCACCTCCAAAGACCTGCAAGAACATCTTGCAGCAGATGGTGTATCTGCACATTGTTCTACAATTTGCACAAAGAACATGTGTATGGCAGGGAGATGAGAAAGAAGCCCTTTCTGCAGTCACGTCACAAACACTCACTTGTATGCAAAAGCTCATTCAGACAAGCCACAGTCGTTTTGGAACAAAGTCATTTGGACTGATGAGACAAACATTGAGTTATTTGGTCATAACAAAAAGCGCTTTGCATGGTGGAAGAACAACACAGCATTCCAAGAAAAACACCTGCTACCTACTGTCAGATTTGGTGGAGGTTCCATCATGCTGTGGGGCAGTGTGGCTAGTTTAGGGACCGGGGCCTTTGTTAAAGTCGAGGTTCGGATGAATTCAACCCAATATCAACAAATTCTTCAGGATAATGTTCAAGCATCAGTCACAAAGTTGAATTTACGCAGGGGTTGGATATTCCAACAAGACAATGACCCTAAACACACTTCAAAATCTACAAAGGTATTTATGCAGAGGGAGAAGTACAATATTCTGCGATGGCCGTCACAGTCCCGCGATTTGAATGTCAGGGAAAATCTATGGGGTGATTTGAAGCAGGCAGTCCATGCTCTGCCGCCATCAAATGTAACTGAACTGGAGAGATTTTGTATGGATGAATGGTCAAAAATACCACCATCCAGAATCCAGACACTCATCAAAGGCACCTTCCGTTTGAGCGCTAAACACAAGCGCGTGTACTAGTTGCTATAGGTATAACTGTGCCAATAAGTGATCTCCTTTATTCAGCCAGGGGCACAAATGAAAGGAAAAACTAGGTTGGTTGCCAAGGATCACTGCCCGGGGAGAAATGCCCCTAGTTATAGGTGTGGGTATAACATGAATGTCAGTTGCAGTGTAACCTTTTTGCACCGAGACAAAGGATGATGCAAGGCTGTTTGGTAATGTTTATTCAAGAAAAATAAACACAGGCAAACAAACAAAAGGAGCGCTAGCACCAAGTGAAAGGAGGTTTGTTGAAAGTGGGTGTATTTATAATAATGTGATGGAATATCATGAATGTGTTACAGGAGCACCCTCTGCTGGTCTGTGCAGGCAAGGGTTACACACAACAGCAAAACGTTAGGTTACTGCTGCAGAAACACAAAGCTTTTCTGCTCAGCTCTACTGAGTAACAGAACAGAGAAGTCTCAGGAAACATTTCCCGCATCAGTAACTTTTTGCTATTTTGTCTGACTTTTTGCCCAAAAAGAACAGCATAGGATGGCCCTGTAATGTATTGAAGATAAGGGAAGATTGTGTCATACTTACTGTGATCTTCCTTTCCTTGGCAAACTCCATGTCAGTACTCATCCTACTGACAGAGTTCAACAAGGGAAAAGGGTGTTTGAATGTTATGCTGTAACCAGCCCTGTTTCAGTCACTCAACCATATTCTTCTCATAGAAGCTTGAGAAGGCATTTCCCACCAAGTTAATGAAAACACCCAACTGAATGAAGTTCCCACACAAAAATGTTGTAACATCCTTTCTGAAGGGATTTGCTTATTTTACTTTAGAATCTACACCAAGGTGCAATGGAACCTCTATATTGGTCCAGCACCACCGTCAGGCACTTTATTATGACATTTTTCCTTTAATAACATACAATGTAAAAACTGAAACCAATGTACACAGTGTACTGGACTAAGAGTGAATAATGAATTGAATCCCAGAAGACAAAGTAAGAGACCATGATAAATATCATTATTAATATTTGGAATGGCAAAAGATCAGCTATAGACCTACAGAAACTGAGCCAACCCAAGGCAAATGGAAGCATTAATTTCCCCAATCTCAAATTATACAAGTGGGCAGCATAGATTAGGCACATTAGAGATTGGTTTTACAACAATGAGACCTTCACTTACAGCTGTGGACCAATAACTTATGCCACACATAAACTTGGCCGCCTTACTACACATGCTATAAGACAATCTGCCAAAAGAAACAACACAACCCCCTCCTACACAATCAAAGAAAATATGGTAAATTACAGGACAAATCCAAGATAATAAACTCTGACTGCAAAATGTTTTATTGGGGAAGTAAACATTATCATGTGTGATAAGGGCCCAGCCTGAAACATGTAAAGAACTTAGCCCAAAACACATAGGGGAGCATTTACTTCTCAAATAAAACATTTTGCAGTCAGAGTTTATTATCTTGGATTTGCCCTGCAATTTACCATATTTTCTTTGTGTCATTTGGGTGTTGACACAGGACACCCCTGCAGGATTAATACAGAATAAACCGACAGTTTAATTATATGACTCTCCTCTTCACAGCCTGGAACACTTGGAGGCAATCCCTGGCCTTCAAGCTACTTACTCACTGTGGCTTCCCTCTGTAGTTAACCCTGACTACCAAAATGGCATAGGTGGCCCAATCTTCCAACACTAAGATCACAATGGCATCAGTCGAGTAGACAAACTGCTCTCCACAGCTCAGAAGAAAACATCAGAGGACCCACTCTATGATAAGTACACATTATTTTCTCTTATTACCAAGCAAAGAGCTGCGTATCCAACGTGAGTCGTGCCCTACTAGACAAGGCCTGGTGATTTAGATTATTTTCAGGCAGAAATACATGGAGTTATCGTGCAAATTCAACTCTGCGTAAATTGCTAGACTACGCAACTATTTCCACAGGCCTATCACAATGGCAAACAAAATTACCATCCCTAAAAACCCTGGACATCTTGAAAGCTACAAGAGATCAACATTTGCTAGTGGAAACAGAAAACTTTTGATGGTCAGATCAGTAATAGCTAAAAAACCAATACTCCAATGGTGGATACACACCAGCCCACCTCAGTTCACACGGTTTCAGGAAAAATAATTTCATGCATTCCTAATAGAATGGGTAGAGGTGCCCCTGCAAAAGGAAACCTGCATTAGCAAACTCTTCACCTGGGAAAGTTACATTGATACATTACCATCAGAGCATAAAAAAAAAACTGATTTAGAACGGTTTCCGTACCACCACATGGTATGAGAGTAGAATGGTACAAGAAGACCCACCTGTCCACCTACCTGCAGACTAAAAGGGTGTGCAGCATGAGGAATCTGGATCCAGGTCCTTGTTTTCCTAATTTACTGTCAGGGTCAGACTGGCCAGGCCCCCACTCCAAATAATCTGATTGTATAAAAGAAAATGTGCGCGTCTAGCAGCCCCGTTTGCGCAAGCGTGCCAGTGGAACTTGCAGCGTCACAGCAGAGGGCGGGGGCCAGAGGAAGGCCCTAGACAGAAGTCCCGGTGGGCCCCCAGTCCGACCTTGTTTACTATCTATCCGTTTTCTTTTTCTCCCTACTGTTTTTTTTTTTTAAATATCTTATGCTTACTTGATACAAAGTTTAGTTTTTATTTGAAGTTACACGTGTACTGTATGGATGATCAGTGAATGTATGGGAACTACTAAACTCTGAGAAACACTAAGGAGACACACGAGCAGATTCTCCTCTTCATCGGGGCGACTAATATTCCCTGAACTGCCTTTGTTTTCCAAAGTTGCCAGAAGTTTCCACGTGAGGCAACTTTGGAAAATGAAGCTCCAAGCGACATCCCACTGGCGATTTACATTCTAGCTGGGGGATGGCAGTTTGTGGAGATTAGTTGCCCCGAAGAAGAGGAGATTTGTCACTGGGCGACTTAATTTTGCAGAATCTGCTTGTTTGTCTCTGCCCTAAGATTGATGTAACTTGACATCCTTACGACACTCGCTCTCCAATAACTTTTTCCTTAATGTGCTAATTAAAAGAAAAAAAAAGTATATATAATATATATAATTATCAGTTTTAAACAAACACTTTGTTCAGGCTCTCTAAATAAATGCCCTGGTTTTATCTGGAGAACATATGGAGCTAGAGAACTGCTGTTCCTGAAGAATAGCAAGTATCTGCCAGAGGCTCAAGCCATGGCAATATTTAGAATCCTTGCTGAATCACTAGCCATATATCCAGCCCAAGGCCTATATAGAAAAGGTAAGATCCAGTATACAGCTTATTTTCAAACTATACAGGCACCCAGTCAGGTCATAGAACCTGATATAAATGAATGAATACCCTATGGCTGATAACTACTCCTCAGAAAGCCTCCAGTTCTGAATGTGAGAAATACAGAGCATATCTATACCAAATGGTTGTGACATGCAACACAGCAACTGTACAATACATATTTGCTGCTTGACTGCTGCATTAACAAAACAGTATAGCTGGATGCATTTAAAGGGCGCCTTTTGATTAAAAATGCTAACCCCAACCAAAGGTGTGGGCTGGTAGAACCTGCATTCAGGTTGGGGATAACAGTTTTTTTTTTTTTTTAAATGCCCCAGCCAGCACTATGCTACTCACACCAGGAGGGAGCTCACAGTGCGAGCAGCTATGTCCGCTTACTCGCATGCGCATAATGAAAAGCAGTCCCTAATCAAAGCAGCTTTTCATTATGTGTGTGAAGTCACACGCGTAATGCGAATGCAAGTGAGTGGCCAAGGCTGCTTGCACCAGGAGCTCCCTCCCAGTGTGAGTATCATAGCGCTGGTGGGGGACTTTAAAAAAAAAAAAAAAAAAACTACGGTTATCCCCAACAGGAATGCGGCCTCTACCAGCCCACATCTCTGGTTGGGGACAGCATTTTTAAATAGGTGCCCTTTAAGCCAGAATTGATCCCTACTTTAAGAGCAGTGTACACTATTGACCTCTGTATAACACAAGTGTACAATACCTATATAATGAATAACCTTTGTATAGAAGTTGATATTAGGGATGCACCGAATCCAGGATTCAGTTAAAAATTCGGCCTTTTTCAGCAGGATTCGGATTAGGCCAAATCCTTCTGCCTATGCAAATTATGGCCAGGGAGGGACTTTTTGGCACAAAACAAGGAAGTAAAAAATGTTTTCCCCTTCCCACCCAGAATTTGCATATGCAAATTACAGTTCGGATTCAGTTCGGTATTTGGCAGAATCTTTCAGGAAGGATTCAGGGGGTTTGGCCGAATCCAAAATAGTGGATTCGGTGCATCCCTAGTTAAAATTAATAGATACTACTTGGCTGGACCCTTAAGCCATTGCTGATTGTTATATTTATACAAGTATAATACTTACCCCCTGCAGAGCTGCTGCGGAATACCTAGATCTGACTTGGCTATTGCAAGTCTAAGCTGCAGCGTTAAGAAGGCGCATGATACACAAACAGCACGTTCCCAAAAGTAATTATGCATAACTTGATTTGAACATTGTATAAAACAAACATGGCACAGGGTCACTGGAATAGTTAGATTTAACACAAAGTAATTTAAAACAACTGGACTTGCTGAGGAATGTTAACGAAGACATTTCATATGTTATGTTATATGTTTGTTTGACATGTTACCATGCTTACATACAAACCTGGAGGCTAAATACAACCATAAAAGCCTAATCGCTAAGCTGTTTAACACACACATTCAGTTTGGTTGTTATATTAACCACTTTCAAAACCAGAGAAATGTATAGTATACATATTTATATTTGGTTATTACATTAGCCAGCCCCAGAACCAATGAAATGTTTCCGATATACACACATTCAGTTTGGTTGTTACATTATGCCAGATTGAGAGCAAAAAGTCAAGAACACAGTCTCTGGCTGAAATTCCCAGCTAGTCAGTATCCCACACACACTGGCTGAATACTAACATACATAAAACAGCATTGTCTTAGCTTCTAAGCTAGCGAGACTCTGCTAATCAGAGTTAAAGACGTACAATAGCCGACTAACACACCTGCACAGTCACACCAGAAGAGGAGGCTCTGTCAGTCTCCTATGGAAGGCCTGTGTGGCTCTTCTTGCCCTGGGTTTGCTGATGCGCAGGCTGTTAGGATACAGTGTAGAGCTGACATGGCAGCTTCCTGGTACTAGCAATGTGCACGTGAGAGATGTGCATGCACAGAGGCCATGATTGCTTATCCCTGCATATGAATTTCAGCCAGTGCTGTATGAGTGGGGGCAGGCCAGGTACCAGAGGGACAGACAACGGTGCAGTAGAAGTGACAGAAGTACAGTAACATTGGCTTGCTCACTGGTTCCTGACAAGGAGCTCTCCATCCCCTGGGAATGAGAGTAACAGCCTGCCTGAAGTTGTGCAGAGCTGGGTCACAGCTATCATGGAGCTGGGGATGTTGGAGCCATGGTAATCCACAAAGTGGTGTGAGTAGGACATATCCACTATAGGCCGAGCCCCCCAGCGAGGGCCATGGTCCTGCTCTGTGCCAGCAGCTAAGGTGAAGCAGGGAACCTGTGCCGATCCGCAGAAAAATCATGCTTGAAGCTCTGCTGCACTTTGCCCCCATGTACTGGAACAGGCCCGCCTACTCGTCGGTCAACACAGGCCAGTGCCAAGCCTGCTGCTGCCCAGGCACAGGAAAGCACACCGTCGTGAGAGCAAGAAAACATTAGGCGAGTCTCCACATGCAAAACTCACACAGCCCTCCACCCACCCACGGAAAATGAGAGCTAAAGGATCCAGCAGCAGATAGCCAGGAAGGAGAAATCGAGTGCCGCTCGATGATGGATCATTACCCTGTCACCTTTTCTGAAGAGGAGCAGAAGTGGAGATTCGGCTAGTTATTTCTTTATAAAGACTTTGCTATTTTAAAGTATAATTTGTCTTGGGTTTTTTTTTTTATGTGTACCAACACATTTAAAAAAAGAAAAAAAATTTGATGTTACTGGTCCTTTAAATGCTCCCTGCTGCAAAATCAAAATGGAGAAAACTAAATTAGATCAACAGTATTTGCCTTTGCATTATGCACATCCAAAACTCAAAGTAATTGTTTTTTTTCCCCATGCTCTTCTGTGATAAAAAGAAATCCTGAGAAGAAATCCAAGCTTTGCTTTAGAGTTTATGAATTTCATGGAATACCCTAGAGCAGGGATCCCCAACGTTTTGAACCTGTGAGCAACATTCAGAAGTAAAAGGAGTTGGGGAGCAACACTAGCTTGAAAAATGTTCTTGGGGTGCCAAATAAGTGCTGTGATTGGCCATTTGGTAGCACCTATGTGGATTGTCATTCTACATTGAGGCTCTGTTTGGCAGTACACCCGATTTTTATACAACTAAAACTTGCCTCCAAGCCTGGAATTAAAAAATAAGCACTTGCTTTGAGGCCACTGGGAGCAACATCCAAGGGGTTGGAGAGCAACATGGTGCTCACGAGCTACTGGTTGGGGATCACTGCCCTATAGGCTGAATCTCACTAAAGCACAGGGATGGTAGCCACTGATTCCTACAGCAAAGTAGTTGCTTCCTTTATTGAGCAGGAAGTGCTCAGCATATGCAAGGCCACAGATGAGGTTCCGTGAGTAAGACATTGGCATCTACAAATGCTTATGCAAAACTGCAGGAATTCAAGTTTTCCATTTCCATAGAATACCTTATAGACTGAAGCTCACTGCTGAAATTGGCGAAAACCAATATGGGATAAAAATTATTTGCGGCATAGCCCAGATTTAATTAGACGTAACACCGACACTCATAGACCCAATGCAACAAAAGGATGTTTTATTGGGTAGCAGATTTTCTCCTCTCCAACTCATACATTACATTTTTTTCATCTTTCGGAATGATGGAAAAGAAGTTCTGGGTTTCAGATCTTTTATAAATAATGTTCTTTTCAACAGCAAACCAAATTAGAGAAAAATGCAGAACAGAATGTTTAGAAATAGCACCCCCAGTGATCCTAGTCCCCCACCTCCTACATTGGGCCAGTGTTCCTCTGGAGTACTTCCTGGGAGTGCTGCGCTGCCATCTTTATTCAGCCTTCCTGTTATCACATGTACAGTAAAGAACCTTTTATCATATTACTGTACTGCACACACACTTAACAGCTCAGAGTCCAGACAAACAGGAATATCCTTCAATCTCACAACCCCACAGTGTAGCCGAGTGAGACAAGCACAGTCCCAAACCATGAAGTTAATTTTAAAGATTTGAGATCTCAAAAGCTGAAATCATTTTGGCCGAGTGCATGGCTGATGTAATTTGAAAAACATTCTCAATTTATGGCCCCTGTTGCAGGATTCACACACACAATTTGCTTCATTGAAACCTTGTATTTTTTTCTTGTGTGCAATGGCATCTGTCAAACTTTTAACATTAGGCTCTGCATTTCCTCTGCTGGTGGGATCAGAGCTTTGATCACATTTGCCTTAAGGTTACTCCATTCTGAT
>CM044445.1:79075668-79099991 GCA_024363595.1 Xenopus borealis
CTGAACTGAAAAAAGTGTTTGGAAGGTGAACAATCTTGAAAATAAACCTTCAGATGTGAGCGCTTACTGTCACTGATAAGTATGCTAGGAAAGGAACTTCCTTTTCTAAAAGAACTAAACAAAGTACATTTCCATAGGAAATATTGTGCTGAACTTGTGTTTTTGCTACATTTCTTTTTAAAGGGAGCTTGTGTAATGTGGTGTGTTCATATTAGGGTGGTTATAGCTCTCTCTCAAATATATTGAGTAAGATTCTTGGAAGTGATGCAGCCAGTGGTGATAAAATGGCTGTACACCACATTGCTATGGCAACCAAGGATGACTACTTTCCTGTGTTGTCATGTAAGTCATGTGATGTCGGCTTCTGCATAGCAATAAGCAAACCGTGATCACAATTATATCTCATCATTCGTCCAACAAGTACACGGCTCATAGCTATTCCTACCGATATCTTATAATGATTATTGCACCACTTGGAGTGTATACTGGGACCAATGTTCAGTTCTAATTAAAAATAAACAAACCCCCCCCCCAGATGTTTTGCATATCAGTATGCGTCTATCACTCTATGTATCACTCTATACATCATACTAAAAGGTAATTTAAAGGGGAACAACTCCTTTAATACAGCATACCTGTTCACCAACTCCGCTGTATAGCTGTGGCTTGTAAGTTTAGGCAATCAACTATGGCCTTTTTCTGTATTATTGGCTTTATGCTTTAATGCTCATCTGGTGAAGATATGTGCAAACCCACAAATACATTTTAAAACTCTGCAGCATTTCCCTTATACCCACCTTTGGTTGAAATAATAGGTTAATTTAATAACAGGGGAACATTTTGTAAATTTCTTGTATTCCATGGCAAGACTGAAAGGCATGATCACTAGTCTCCTATTAAAGAAACACTTATCAAGCAGGGTGGGATGCCGGCAACAGGAAGGGGCACACAACTACTATATTTGTACTGTTTATGTGAATAAATGATGTGCAATTCCTTGCTGCCATCTAATGGCAAATTGTTATATCATTCTCTTTGGATACTAAAGTTTAATTAAAGAAAATAATCATAAAAAAAACATGGATCCACTGATGATAATAGTACATTATAATATCCATTTTTATGTCAGGAGAATCTCCATGGCTTCATAGGTAAAGCACAGAAAGACATTATTACCTGTGAGAAGTAGTGGTTTTACACCTCTTTTCCTGCATTTCAACACTGTCTCTCTTCCTTTTTTTGTTACATTTGTTTTATTAATATTTTTTAAATGTATGTACAGTTCCGGTTCATGGTTGATGAAATTATATGATATACATGGTGTCTTTAATAAAAACGTTAAAAAAAACAGTGATGCTTGAGGACTGATTTAAGAAGATAGGTGCTAAATTACACAAATGTCATAGTTACTAGCAACCAATTAGATCTTTGCTTGCATTTTCCAACAGTAGTTGACTGATCAAAACAAATTGTTTATTGGTTGTTCCCGACAAGTGTAATTCAACCCCCAGGTCTATATCCTTTACTCTACTTCTTATGACCAGTTGAACCTGGCCTGTTACAACGGCCGCTGTATCTCAAGACTGGATGACTTGCTCACTCAGGCTCAGTTTGTAAACTGGCAGTGGGAAAGACTGAAATGGATATGTTTGGTAATATCAAGGAAAATTAAAGCAACTCTTTATAGGTGGTTATCAGCAGTATTCTTGTATGTTAAACTGTATGCTCAGTGTAAATACTCATTTAATGTACAGCACTGCTGAATATATTGGCTCTTTAGAAATACTTAATAATAATAATAATAAATATCGATAGAAGTCATTATCAGTGGTCTTGCAGAACTCTCATTGTCTCTAGTCATGTGATTTAAATGTGATTCTTATAAACATAGCCGCTAGAGTGCTAGCTGTACTTGTGACAGTATTTATAAAAGACTGTATGATGTCTGAAGCCTTTGACTGCAGATCAACTAAAGTCTAACATCTAAATTGTCTCTGTCCTCTTTGTTTTGTAGGAAACAATCCTTTAGTAAATAAAAATAGAGGAGTTGAAGTTGAATGATTAGCATTGTGGGTAGATTTAACTCTCAGACAGTCATACCTGGTCCCTCAACTGTAAATAAAGAAATTGCCATCCATCCACACTTTACTTAGTTGTATCCCTCTCACTGTATTTAAATATAAGGTTGGAACTAAAAACTTCAGCTGTTTATTTGTGATTCCACTGAAGCCCTAGTACAACAAGATGGAGTTACAATATGGGAGCTGTGGTCTTTTAACAGTCTACACCTGCAGCATACCCATAGAAGGACTTTATCTGTACATGTAATGTATACAGTTGGGGCCCAGCTGTGCTGCATTTTTCTAATGGCGGTTCATTGAGCCCCGGCTCAAAGTCCTGAAGAGATGAAGATTCGAAGTTCGAAGTCCCAAACACTTGAAGCTGCGAACGGAGCTGAAGCCGCAAAAAGACCCAAATAGAGCCAAAGCCAAAAAAGACCCAAACCCATGAAAAGACCTAACATTCAAGCCCTAAAGCTGCGAAAAGGAGCCGAAGTTGAAGCCCCAAAAGTAGCCTAAGGTAAATTCCGCTCAACACCACTGTTTTTTATTTTATTAAACCTCTGGCCACCAATGTATTATTTTAATACTATTTAGGACCCTGACCACTAATGTTTCTTTTTAACTTATAAGTGGGGCCATGGCCACCAATGTTTTTTCAAAAACTTTTATGGGGGCGCCAATGTTTAAAAGCGGGGACCCTGTCCACCAATGATTTTTATTTTAACTTGTAGGAGGGCCCTGACCACCAATGTTATTTTAAAAATCTTTTTACTGGGGTGTGGCTTGGCGGGGACCAGCGGCCCCAGAAAATGTTGTACAGGGCCCCTGTAATTTCTAATGATAGCAACAAATCAGCAATAAGATTTCATCAGTCACCAACGAGTTAGAAAATAAAAGCAAAGATCAGATGGGCAAAATCACCAATGATGTTTTTCTCCAATGGTTTAAATAACATGGTAAGTAGGCCCATTTGTGTTGGATATTTCAGGCTCTAAAGGTGGGCATAGATGTGCAGATTTACCTGCAATATCAGAGGAACGATCTGACGTCCCTATCTGCCACTTACCTTCAGTTTAAATAAAGTAGTAAAAGAACAGATCAGCCAATGTTCTGCCCTGACAGCAATCATGCGTAAGTTTATGTCCGACAATCTGGTGACAGTTTCCCACTGAATATCGTAAGAGCAGCAATGCATGCAGAGATATCTGCAGCCAAAATAAGTCTTCTAACCTGTCCGATCGACTGAACGACCCATGGGCATGGCACGAAAAATGTCAGGACACTCCACACACTGTCGAGAAATTGTGCGAATCAAGGATTCATAGGATTATATCTTTATTGCAGGTATACAGAGCAGAGCCGAGGTCGTCCCCATCTTCAGAGTGTCCTCAGCCTATAATGTTCAGAGAGGGAATGTTCTATAGAGGGAAAACCCTCAAGTAAAAAAAATTAAAAGTGGCAAATCGGTGGGCCCTGGGCAAATGCCCCTTTTGCCTATTTAGTAAAGGACCACTTGGGGGAAACGTGGCATGGCTGATAGTTTAGCCCTTAGTCCTGGCCAACTAAAGGGGGCCATTGCCTGATCTCAGCAAATATTTAGATATCTCCACATACTGTAGCAGCCAGAAGTCAAACAATTTGAGATATAGACATTGATACATGATGATGCATCATTTAGTTAGGGTTTTTTTTTTGGTTAATGACCAATTCTGTGACAAACGGAATCAGTGAATTCCAAGTGCAGTGCATTATGGGGAAAGGCTAGATAACTATTGTTGCGTTTAATCCGTCAATCTACATATCATTCCTATTTGCAAGTGACAGAGCCATCGTTCCCAGTGTGTATCCAGGGCTAATGACAAGTATTGCAGGCTATGTCTGTGCCTCGCTCTGCTGGCTTAACATGATAGGAGCTGACATTCTATGAAAGCAGCAGGGTGAAGACTCCACCCCTGATTATAAATAGTAAAACTGTTTTGTTTGCTTGTGAAGGCAGAGGCATAGCCACATTTGTGCAACCAAGGCATGTTCTCCAGCTTTAGGGTAGGGACAGACAGGGAGATTCGGGGAGATTTTGTCGCCTGGCGTTTTTAGCAGGCGACAATCTCCCCGAATTTCCTTCTCCCTGTCTGCCGATCGTAAAGGGACAAAGCGCCAGCGCCTGTGCAGACGCGGCGATTTCCGGAATCGCCCGAAGATACCTCGTGAGGAAACTTCGGGCGATTCCGGAAATCGCCGCGCCGCGTCTGCACAGGCGCTTTGTCCCTTTACGATCGGCAGACAGGGAGAAGGAAATTCGGGGAGATTGTCGCCTGCTAAAAACGCCAGGCGACAAAATCTCCCCGAATCTCCCTGTCTGTCCCTACCCTTATACTCTCTATAGCAAATATAAAAAGTTGCTCCAGGCTGCGGCTCTCCTGTTAACCATTTTTATATAAAAACTGTGTGCTAGGTCACACGCATGCAGGTTCACTATGCGCACAAAGTTGAACTCTCCAGGCCATTGCCGTACTATTACCAGAAACAGCGAACTGGCAGAGGATGCTGGGATTTGTGGTTCAGCAATAGCTGGAGCCATGGTTATAGTTGCCCATTTATTCTGTACAGATTTATAAACACAAAAGAGAAAGGACTCGAGACATGGTTATAGCACGGTTCTGCAAGAATGTATTTATTACAGATATACAATAAATAGCTTTATACACTGTAAAATCTTTTACAAATATTATAGCTATAGGATAATCATAGCATGGTACAAATGCATGTGTATATATATATATATATATATATATATATATATATATACAAACACACTTTTTTTATCAAACATCTTCCATTCTCATTATTCCCACTGTACTGTATGAAGTGGATAACCCTTTAATCTTTAAGATATTGTTGTAAACTATAGCAGCAACCTCCATACAGGTGACTTGTAATCACTATATTGTGCAGACTTTGCATATTAGCAGGGCGATGCCAACATTGGCTGGGCAATGTGAAACATGATCTGGGAATATGAGCAGAATGCCCTTTTTCTGATAAAGGCCCCACCTGCTCTTCATTTTGTCCGACAGTCAGCTGAAAATGAATATCCTGAGAAAAAGAAAGTCTTGTAAAGTTGTTCTACCTTAAAAAAATGAAGTGAGTGAGCAGAAGAGAGTCATCTGACATTTTTCTGGCCAGTTCCAAGCACAGCAACATCGCAAGACTCTCCTCGGCTGCCTGCAGTCAGTTGGCTGAAATGAACAGCAGGTGGCGATGTTGTTTCAAATTTGTTATTTTGGTTTTGAAAACTGGAAAAAGTGAATGGAAAAAGTGCTTAGACGACTACTCTGAGCAACTTTAGATGAATTGATTTTGAGGGTTTACATTTCAGTAACATGGGTGTGGCTTGTGATAATCTGACCCCCCCCCCACACACTGATGATATTTATTTTTACTATATAGAAACAGACAGCTTTTCATTCTTTTGAATGGACGACTTTCTACAGCAGCCCTATTTTTACTGTACTTATATCCAAGGCTTTAAAAGTACACAATCCACCTGCCAGTACAACCTGAAGAACTGACACTCTCCACCCACTGACTGTATTTTTGATGGTTGATCCCAATGTTATTAATAGGAAAAAAAGAGAATTACATAGGAAGGCCGGTAGTTTTTTCAAGAAAAGGTGGCAGCCCTAACTGACTGCTACCTGGAAAACATGGCAGCAATTGGCACCTCGTTAGTTATCTTGCGCCACACAAGAAATGAAAAATTCTTTTCCACCACCCTCCACATTAGCGTTCCCTGTAGCAGTAATAGTTACACAGAGGTCAGTACATCAAATATAATCCTATGCCAATATCAAAGCTAGAATGGCCTGCACCCATTTGTTACCTTAGTAAGCATTTTGCCTCTATATACAAAGCTATGTAGATTCGGATATAACAGATACAGAATGAGAACAGCATGTACAAAGTGTTGCTAGCAATATCCTGCACTATACACAGTATTAACACTGATTATTTGCAATACGTGATGTAAAAAAAATCTCTTGCTACAAACAATACAAAAATAGTTTTTTGTTTTTTTTGCAAAAGCCTGAATTTTAGAAAAGGACAATATTTAAGCATTTAGAAAAGACATAGTAAAAAAAAAAAAGTTTTCATATGAAATAGATACTGTGCTAACATTTGTGCTCTTAGCACACCAATCAGAATGATGATTCTTTACCCCAGGCACAATTTCCATGAATCAGATTGGCCAGTTGCAGTGATATATGTGCCCCAACCAGGCCTGTACATTAATCTCTAACTAGCAATGCGGAAGCACAGAGCCACATTTGTGGAATATTAGGGATGCACCAAATCCACTATTTTGGAGAAGAAGACATTTAGGGGGGAATGTAAAGTAAAAACAATTTGCAGCAATAAGAATAAAAATCAATATCTTGCAATGTAATATTGTTCCGTAAACTGTTATTGCATTGTGAATTTTAATTGCGCACTCTTAAGAAGTGTTTGAAGGTGTCGTAATTTTTTGGGGCAAACAGAACGACTTTTTCAGTAAGAAGTTTTATTACATTTACTGCGCATTGGTGCAAACTATAAAATTTGCACCATTTGTTCACACAATAGCATACCTTTTCGCATTGTGAATACATTTTCTGTTACAGACTTTTGTTACATTGCCCCATTCTTACTTCCTTGGTTTAGGACAAGGAGTCATGAAATTTCCCTCCCCGCCTCTAATTTGCATATGCAAACTAGGATTCAGATTCAGTTTGGCCAGGCAGAAGGATTCGGCCAAATCCTGCTGAAAAGCGCATAATCCTGAACCAAATGCTGGATTCGATGCATCCTTACTGAATACAGCTGGAAGCGAAATCAGGGACACCAAAGCTGTAAAAATCTCCTTCCTAAGGCTGGGGACAGACAGGGAGATTCGGGGAGATTCTGTCGCCTGCTAAAAACGCCAGGCGAAAGAATCTCCCCGTCTGTCCCCAGCCTAAATCTATCCATGACATGCTCTGTCTCAGCCTTCAGTAGCTACATATGCCAAAAAGAATTAAAAGATGTATTATTTCCCGTTTATCTACCTGGAAGAAATTCATGTAGGCTAAATTGTATCCTCTGCCCTGCAATGCTTCAATAAATGACTCCTGAAGGACTGGGTATCTTTTAAAGGAATTGTTTAGTATAAAAATAAAAACTGGGTAAATAAATAGGCTGTGCAAAATAAAACATGTTTCTAATATAGTTATTTAGCCAAAAATGTAATATATAAAGGCTGGAGTGACTGGATGTCTAACATAATAGCCAGAACACTACTTCCTGCTTTTCAGCTCTCTTGTTTTATGATGATAGGTTACCCTGGTGAGCAGGCAGTTACCAATCAGTGACTTGCAGAGGATCAATTACAAACTCACTGAACAGTTATGTCCCATGTGGCCCCCCTTCAAGTCGCTGAATAACTCAGAGAGATAGGGTTGCCACCTTTTCTAAATATTTTTACCGGCCGGTGGGGGGCGGGGCCAAAAGGGGGCGACGTGTGATGTCAAAGGTGGCGGGGCTATGCAGTTTTGGGGGCGTGGCCATGACGCCGAGCAATCAAGAAGGGGACAAACTGTAAGTATACAGGGGATTGGGGGCTGGCCGATGGGTCTTTTTAAGGGTATTACAAATTTACCGGCAGCTACATTGCCGGTAAATTTGTAATACCGGCCCTGGCCTTGGCGGGTGTTTTACCGGCTAGGCCGGTAAAATACTGGCCTGGGTGGCAACCCTAGTTAGAAAGCTGAAGAGTAGGAAGTTGGATTCTGGCTATTATATTAGACATCCAGTCACTCCAACTTATATAAATTACATTTTTGGCTAGCTAACTATATTAGAATTTTTTTTTATTTTGACAAGCCTATTTATCCAGTTTTTATTTTTACACTGAACTG
Source organism: Xenopus borealis (assembly GCA_024363595.1). Classification (NCBI taxonomy): domain Eukaryota; kingdom Metazoa; phylum Chordata; class Amphibia; order Anura; family Pipidae; genus Xenopus; species Xenopus borealis. The sequence continues at coordinate 79,083,662 of CM044445.1, forward strand.
TTCTTTTAAAGGATTTTCACATTATGGTGTTTTAAAATGGGGAGGGGTGGAAGTGCATGAAGTTGTTTGGTTTAAATTCCAACAAAATGGGTTTTCAAAACACATGAAGAAAATAGAAGATAATTTCCCATTTTCTACACTAGCAAAGCTTAAGTTCTGGCCAACCAACTTCTAAAAGTAAAATCCTCAGCAATCTTAGATAGCTAGGGGTTTGTATTAATTTACCAACTGAATATCACTGCTCTCTTAAAGGGATACCATCATGGGAAAACATGTTTTTTTTCAAAACGCATCAGTGCAATAGTGCTGCTCAAACAGACTTCTGCACTGAAATCCAATTTTCAAAAGAACGAGCAGATTTTTTAATATTCAATTTTGAAATTGGACATGGGACATATTGTCAGTTTCCTAGCTGCCCCCAGTCATGTAACTTGTGCTCTGATAAACTTCAGTTACTCTTTACTGCTGTACTGTAAGTTGGAGTGATATCACTCCCCCCCGGTAGCCTAACAACAGAGCCAAGGGAACAGCTCCCTAACACAAGATACCAGCTGCCTGGTAGATCGAAGAACAACGCTCAACAATAATTAACAATAGTTAAAGCCAAGTGCCAGTGAGACTGATTCAGTTACATTTAGGCCAGGTCTACATGAGGAGATTCGGGAGATTAGTCGCCCAAAAGAAGAGGCAATTTGTTGCTGGGGTGACCAATCTCCCCGAATCTCCTGGTGTAGACCTAGCCTAAGTAGGAGAAATAACAGCATGCCAGAAAGCAGTTCCATCCTAAAGTGCTGGCACAAGTAACATGACTGGGGGAACTGACAATATGTCTAGCCCCATGTCAGATTTTCAAATGAGTGTCCGGCACAAGTACACATGGACAATTTGTTGAGCCCTTCAATGTATCATTGTACTAACAAGCTAAAATTAGCATTTGAATAAAGAGCCTATAAGACCCATAGATATATATATATATATATATATATATATATATATATATATATACACACGTAACATTTAATATATTTTACAGGATATTTTATATGTATAAAAATACTTAATGAGATCATATGTCAAAACTTTAAAAAAAAATAAACCTTGATATGTACCATGCAGCAAGTAGCACTGGGCAAAGCCAATGTTTGAGAATGAGTGCCACTACTTTCAACTGAGACTTCTTTCTTAAAATAGGAGTTCTGCATGTTATGGTAGTTACTCATTCAAATGTAATTCTATATCAGATATTAGGAATTGTAACTGCAGGCCAGATCCTAGCTGGTTCCGCTCTTCTCTTTCAGCCTACTGAAATACATTTTAGCAATGTAGGGGGCATCCATGTAATGCATGTTACATATCTAATAAAGATAAGTAGCGTCTCAATGAACGATCTACCAGCAATGAATCAGCAACACAATACATAAAACAGAAAAAAAAAGTGTAGAAATTTTCATATGAGGAGTTATAACCCCTTTATATATAATTGCTCACTTCGTTCTTCTAGCCAACTCTGCAATTTACATTAACTTATTTCATTTTTGTTAGATCTATTTGTGGTTTTTACACTGCCGGTATTGTGTCATTCTAACAGGAGCACGGTTTGCAGTTCTCTCTGGGACAGGAGCTCAATGTGATAGGAGACAGAACTGAGCAGAGAAGCATCAGGAGATGCTTATGCATCTGTTATTAAACCTCTGTGGCTAAAGCTGGCCATAGATGCAAAGATCAGCTCGTTTGGAAACATCGCCAAACGAGTGGATCTTTCCCCAATATGCCACTAAATGGCAGGGCTATATCGGGGTAATGCAAACGTTTGGCCCTATGGCCGAACGATTGAACTATGACTAGTGCTATGGACTTCCGCTGGGTTGGAAGAAAATCCAACCTTCCTGATTGATATCGTGTCCAGATATCGGTCAGGAAGACCCGTAGGAAACCCCCATACACGGGGAGATAAGCTGTGAAATTGGTCTAAACAACAGATATCAGCAGCTTTATCTGCTCGTGTATGGCCAGCTTTAGTCTAGCACAGACCAGAAGAGGGCTCAGAAGGAACCATTCAGTTATACCTTATGTATATCAATAAACTGGGCTTGTGCTGAACATATGGTTTTCCTACTGTTTTAATCATGAAAAATTCCCATGTTTCTTTTTGTTTTCTTTTTTGTGTTTCCATGTTTATTTCTTGCAAGGTATATAACTAGATTCACAGACGACAGTTAAGCAGAAGTCTATAGTGATGGGGGATTATCTGTCCTCTTGCAAGAACTAAACATGGAGTAGTTTAAATTCCCCTGTTTGCTCAGCCTCAGTCCTATGAATAAAATCATAATGTAAAGGGGGAGGGGTATACTGCCCCTACAGTTCACTGTAGACAGTACGTATGTGGAATAAACAGAAATCTTTTGGTGAAAATGTACCTTTCCTTATCATGACACAAACGGAATTCCAAAAATGTTTCTATTACAATGTCTTCAAAGCTATTCAAGCTGCTGTATGCACGAATGGAATGGCTGAAGGTGGTGCCTCAGATTTTTGTATCCCCCTGCTGGGCAAGATGCTTGGCTCTTTAGAAAAAGTAAATATGTCCCCAGTTTGTGAGCACTATAAATCCTCAGATTTGACATAATGCACAATTCCTTAAAGAGAACATTAACATGGCATTATTGCTGTTTATAATACTACAGTCTTAAAATAGCAGAATTCATGATACATCCATCTGGATAGGGATAACAAAAATTCATGTTCATTTTTCCTATTTGTGAAACACGTTTGACCACTGTTATCTCCTTTCTTCCTCCTGTTATTGGCAAGAGTTTTTCTTAGCTTTGGCTTGCATGTATTTCCAATGGCACTGAATATCAGACAAATGCTCTTCATGTGTATAAGATAAAAAATATCCTGGATGCCAAAGTCAGAAAAAAAAATGTGGTACCTTGTAAAACAAACATCATTTATGTTACTGAAAATAGTTCTATACAAGTCTTATATGTTTGAGTATCTTATATCAAACTGAAAAGTACTTAGAAAGACTTTGTTCTTCCTATAAGCTGTTTGGCAAAGCAGGCAACCAGGCCTGGATATAAGAATTCTGGGTTACACTACAAATTCTGGGAAGTCATCGTGTGTGAGATCCAGAGAAAAATATTTACTCGCTTTCTTGGTCGGAAGAGGTTCTTTAATGTTGATGCATTGTTGAGCGAGACAGCCATTACAATAGAGGCCTCTCTTATGCAGGTCGTGACCGCAGCCAAATGTATAGCTCTGGGCTGTTTCCTGATTGAGGCCCGCAATTTGTAAAAAGTCCTTCTGGTACAATCGGATGTCATCCAGACTCAAACTGTGCCGGTCTGTAGAAGTCTTTGGTTTTCTGCAAGCCGTCTGTAAAATAAAGTGTGTATGTTACCAGCAGCGATTACAACAGATAACTCAATTCTAATATAACCAAGATCTAAGATTGGGTAGGCCGTAGTTTTGTGGAACCCCGTGTGCAAGTTGCTCATAAATGGAAATATAAAAAGTATAAATGTAACTATTATTCCAATAGAAATGTTAGATGCCTTCCTGGGAAAAGCGGTTTGAAACAACCAGGGTGCCTCATCTTGGGTAGGAATTACAGTCAAATGTAAAAAACAAGGAGAAATGGCACTTCTAACAAACTTGTAAATATGAATTGTAGTTTATAATATAACTGGGGGTTAACAATGTTTTGGAACAGCTGGGAATTCTTTTTAATATTTCCTAAACTCTTGCCATCAAATATATATATATTCTCTGTGCCAATCGATTCCACCAATCACACATCTTACTGGTAGTTATAGCTACATGCCCCACTGCCTCTATTAAAAACCCTATGTTATGTACCATACTAGAACAGATTTAATTAAATTCCAGATTCCCCATAGTCTCCAGTGGAGGTTTCTCAGCAAACTGAATTTGGTCTATTATTCATAGTTATTATCATTTACCAAGCAGTTCTATTCTGTACTCCTATGTTTCTTCAAATATACCCAAATCTCAAAAATCTTAATAGAAGATTATATATATAGCTTGTTTATATAAACTATAGCAGTCTTTCTAAAGCAAACATACGGCTTTTACCAGTGCATGCCAACTGTATATTATATGTAAGTGATTTTAGAACACATTAATTTTTTGGTGTTACGGTTTCTAATGTAATTTCCATGTTGACTGAAAGAAGTTAAGTACACAATATACAAGGCTAAGAAATATAAACCATATGCTTAGGTAATTCTAAACCAAAATCCAACTTAAACTACATGATCCAAACACAATTTTAAAATCTAAACCAACTTTTACATTAATTGAACGTGGCATATAGCTGTAGAATAGCTGTTAAATACAAATTTAACTAAAGTATTGCTCTTAGAAACAGAATTGCTTCTGCCATATCCTCCTTCAAAGAAGAATCAGATTTGATTCTTTGCAGTGTTCGTATTTAAAGTCGGTACAAATATGGCAACCCCAGATACCCTAAATTGCTCCTGACTGACTCCACAGCTCCGATTCTGCCTTAAAAGTTTCACACCTCCATGGTACTTATTCATAGACAGTACTTGCTGACAGCACCCTACACAAAGGCAACATGATGAAGACGTAAAGTTCACAGAGGTTGCCAAAGTTTAGGTAAACAGTTATTATAATCGCTTGCCTGATACTGACACTGCACTAGCTTGGGTACTTCTGCATGAGCACCACTGAAAGATCTTCTTCCTCTTATTCACTCTTTGATGGCCTTGGGCCAACGCATGCACAGTTGAGTGAAAGAGTTGGCTTTTTTGCCTTATTTTTGTCTTTTCACTTTACTATGCATGGTCACTCAGCATAAAGAACAAAGAAGCAGAAGAAGTTGACTCTGTGGTTCTTCTATAGATGTACCCTGGATCAACTCAAGTTTTCAGAAACTACAGTCCGGGATATGAGGCGATTATTAGCAAATGCCTAAAATGTGGCACCCTCCAGTTATTATAACTTTACTTCTCCTTTAATATATAATATATAATAAATAATACCTGTGGTAAAGAGTCAATGCTTTGGCCACGCAGCTTCACCACAGTTTCTGAGGAACTAGAAGTTGATGAGTTTACTTCTTTAACAACCAAACCTTAAAAATGAAAAAAAAACAAAAAAAAAACAAACTATATATATATATATAAATTTATAAAATGTAAAGCCCAGGCTGCCCTAATACATATGATAGAATTTGGTAAACATTGGATGAGTATACCACTTGATGCTGGTTACACCTGACAAGTGCTTTAAAAAATAGTAGTGACGCCAATATCTAGTAAAAATAAAATGCAAAAGTAATCAAAATATCAATTTACTTAACACTGCATACATTCCACATTCTATAGTAGTGTAAAATATTATCTGTCTGAAGACCAACATGATCCATGTGTTTATTCCTATCTGTCCCCAGAAATGGGATAGACTAAATATTCATGGAACTTCAACACACACTAAATACATCCCGGGAATCCTCTTGCATGTGAAGTAACAAGGAAAATAAAGCAATATAATCATACCTTGGTATACTTACAACTAACTGGTAAATCTGAAAGTAGTAGCAACTTACCTGAATGTCCATTTAGTTGTTGGGAAATCAGCATGTCTTCTGTGATGTAAATACACAAGTCAGGGCTGATGTCCAAGGGCAAGTCAAGATCTTTTGGATCATCAACCAACATCTCTATTTCTGTAAAATTAAAATATTTTTCTAAGCTCATTAATATTTATTCAGTGTGCATACATATTAACATGCTCGAAATATAATAACATGTCTTAAAAACAAATGTCCTATTTATCTACAAATGAAAATGTGGGTTATTGAATATATGATTTATATTTAATCAATCATATTTAAGTGTTTATTACAGTGTTCCTTGAAGGAAATCAGTTATACAATACCATTGCTTTAGGGATCAGTAGGCAGGCTTAAGTAGTGTCCTAATACACAGCATATTTCCTCCCCACTCAAATCTAATAGGGCAAATTAACAACACTAGCTGATGAATAGAAGGGAACGGCTCTTTGCATTATTCAAAAGGATATTGTTTTTGAAACTACAGATACTACAAATACTAAAGAATGAATATTAAAAGTGAATTTAAATGGAATATACTGTACACAGAGGAACCATTGCAGCTGCAGGTGGAAAAGAAAAAATATATATACATCCATATTTGCCAGCAAGCCCTTCTATCTTAGGCTAAGTGAATCTGCGGAAGAAGTGCTGAATTTAGTTCTGAATTTAGCTAACTAAATCCTTCAGTAATGACTAGTAAAATAGTGAATTTGGCAGCAGCCCTTTATATATGTGTAGGTGCTATTGTTGGCAGGTTCTTTTGACAGTATAACATGCAAAAATTTCAACCCAAACATAATATTAGCAAAAGTTATTTGTAACTGTAATTGTCATTAAACACAGAACTTTGTTTTTCCATGCTATTTCCTGCAGTGCTAGATCTAAAAACATGTACCACTGACATAATGTGGCAGAAGTCAGCTGGAGTTCACTGCTACTACATTGTTTTAATATTACATGTATTTAGGACTAGCACTGCAGACAATAGCACAGAAAGACAGGTTCTGTTTTATAACATGAAATGATTACATGTAAGTAATGTGTCTTGGAAAGTTGCTTAGAATGACATTTTCCTTTGTTATGCAAAACTTTTTATATTGGTGTTTACATGCATGGGGTTTCAATGCATGATCAAGACCTTCGTAATGTTAATATTCCAAAACCTACTACTGGCAAGTGGCAGAAGGAAAGCTCACGCAGCTTCCACAAAGCCACCACAGCAGATGGGAAAATATTTTTCCTTCCCCCCCTACTTAGCTTGAAATCTCAGATTTGACCTAATTGTGTTCAGGACTGCAGATTTACTATAGATGGTACTTTGAGTTGTAACAATACAATTAGGTATGGTTGGATGAACAGATTAAAGTCATTCACTGCCAAAAAAAAATTGTTTAATTGTTCCATTTAATAAATTACCATCGTCTTGAGAGTCATCTTCCAACCTGTCCTTCCCAGCACTCTCTGCCCCAGAAGTGTGGGAGCTGCTGTTGCTTGTCATTGAGCTGCAGGTTTTCAGCTTTCTGTGAAGCGATGTCCCTGAGAAACTGTCTTCTGGCCCAATGTCCCTGTGCTTGGTATCTGCCTCTATTCCTGAGGTGTGCGAGCTGCTGTGGCTTGTTGTGGAGTGCCTGGAGAGGCGATTGTGCTTGGCACTGCCCGCACTGCTGCCGCTGGCACGAGAACGCTTCTCTAACTGATCCATGTCCTGATCCAGAGTGTCACTGATGTACGATTCCCTGTACTGTTTCTTTTCTGAAAAATAAAGGGACATTGATTTATTGAGAATGTTTAACTTAATTTATTTATAATTTATTAGTTTTAGTAGCAAATTCTTAAGAAAATAGAAAACAAATACAAAACAAAAATCACTATTTAAAAAAAAAAAAAAAAAAAAACAGCAACCTGTAAAGGTCTTCCTGAAAACAATATTTCTAAACCCTAAAAAAAGACTACAGTTTTCAGATTATAGTCGAGTCAGTGTTACAAATATCTGTGTTTTACACTTTGCCTAAACTACTGTGCCGTTAACTGTAATTAATTAATTGCAATTGAGGATAGCGGCAATAGAAAGAGTACATTGACTGTATAGCAGCACAGGGCTGCAGGTTGGGTGCCTTTAACTTTATACAAACGACCATCCAGCACTTTAGTAATAGGAACTTATTTTTCTAGGGGTGCATGCAAGACAATGGGGGAGAAAAATGTCTTTAAAATGTCATAGCAACAGACGACAAATTCACAGAGCATTTACCCGCAAATTTTCCGACATATACGACACTTTTGAAATAGTGTAGTGAAAAGTGGGCGTGGTTCAGAGATGGTAACACCTTACTTTGTGAATTTGCCATTTGAACCACATTTTACAAATTTGTCGACCGCCTTCTGGGTTAATTATTTTACTGACACTTTTGTGTCTAAGTAACTAAGTAATAATTAAGTAACTAAGTAATAATTCACTTGAGCATGGTGTAAAGAAAGAAAAGCTGTACAAGCAAGTTCTGGGGTCCCTTAGGGACAAGATCAGCACAATAGATAGATTATATAAAATATTGTGAAATTATTTTCACTTATGTTACTATAATGGGAATAAAACAGAATAAGGCACTAATCTCATTGGTTTACCTACAATTAAAAAAATGCTGTTCTTTCCTTTGAGCAGCAAAATACCCACGCACTCTTTAGATTTCCATTCAAGTCTGCAGTGGCAGGGTAGCCCTATGGGGATCTTACACTGCAATTTTAGTCCTAACAAAACTTACATTCCCTGCTGATGCCTGTTCTTCCATTGCTTTGCAATTCTCTTACTGCCATTTAATTTAAATAACTGCCTTCAATAAACACAATATACTTGTGCTTCAGCTATACTATATTGCAGGGAGGCCTGGAATATTTGGCTTGTTCTTAAAGAAAAAAATATATTATTTTTACTTTTTGTGAATACAACTCAAAATTGTGGCTTATTTTTTAAAAGCAAACACACCTCTCTCTCCTATTAATACTATTACAAAAAAAACCCTGGGCAAAATGATATTGTAAAACCTAATTTCAACTGTTGCAAATAGCATAAAAGTCCTGATCTTGGACAATACAAAATCTTTATGAGCCAGTCAGGCACACTGTGCCAATTCTCGTGACTTTTTCTTCTCAGCACTTACATGCCCAATTCTTCCTCTTCTATGCAGTGTCAACTTCTATTATTATGCTGTTCATTCCCTATATCCCCTTCTCCATCATCAGTTTTTTAATGCCTGATCGCACTTCAATGCTTATTTTTTAATTCTCTCCTGTGTGGATATTTTCCATGCTTCACTACAAACCCCACCTACACTTTATTTTATTCATTTCTCAGTTTTCTTTTTGTATTTGACTCTTGCTACTCTCTACAAACCCTCTACAAAACTACAACTTTGCACAACTACAATTCACTGAATCTTTGTTGTATGTTGTTTTCTTTGTGTAGCCTTCATCTCTGTGCCCCAATATATTTGTGTTTTACTTAACGGCATTATTTTCATTTTACAATAGCACATCGTTTTGAAAACGGAGCCCGGTGTACTATACCTTCATGTTCTTCTAACTTCCGGACTTGTCGCAGAACAGGTTGCAGGTTCATATAGAGGCGGTGGCTATTGCTAAGCAGCTGAAGGAGATGTCGAGAGCGGACAGAGCAGCCAGTATAGTAGATCAGCTTTCTGGCTGAGGGTAAGCCATCTGGTAAAATTTCAAATTTCTTCCCCTATTTCAAGAAAAATAGAAACTAAGAATAAAAAAATATATTTTTTTTTTGGCACAGGAGGTCATTCCATCACAAAATATCAATGCAGAGTAGGATCACAAGCCTATTAAAACAGGAACTATAAAAGTGCATTCTGCAGAAATAGATTACATCCCACCATACCCTGATGCATGTTATATTATAAAGTTACTTTCAACATTTAATGAACACTATACCAAACACAAGAAGCTTACTTATGAACATTTATCATCATTCATTTTATATAGTTATATTATTAGGTTCCCTAGAACCACAGTACTCATTTAAAATTCAGGATATTACTATAGAAGGTGTGAGAGCATATGGATCTTCTTGATGGCTGTTTGCTTCTATTGACATATTGATAGTGAATGATGAGCATACATGAGAGATACATGGTATGGTTGGTTTTCCATTTATGCATTTATTTTAGCAAACAGTCCAGGTTTGGTGTGTTTCCTCTTCACTTCCTCATCTGCTGATGCACCATACACTGACAGATTATAATTTGACCAATCCCTGAACGGACTGATATCCAATGGATAGGGCAAACATAAAGGTACTAAAATCAAATTAAGACTATATGTTTGCAATATTTTTTTGCTGAGGTTTGTTTTTGTAAGTAATTGTTAGTTGAAGTTCCTAAACCTGACTGTTTTGCCAACCTGACTGTCCCTTCCCAACATCTCAGAGTTTCTAATGCTAACAGACTCCTGCTGCACAAATATGGCAGCCCCCTCATACAGGAATATGGGGGATCAGACAGGTAATGTAAAAGCATTGTGCAAATACTTTATGGCAAAGTTTAATTATCTTTAAAAGGCAATATTATAATAGATGTGAAAAAAAAAATAGAGTTTAATTTCTGGTGCCAATATGTCTTTAATGTTATGTTTTTCACCAGAAATTCACAGAATGTTTTAAATTTTACAACCAGAAGTAACTGCAAAAAGGTTGGAGGCACTAGGGGGAAGATTTACTAAGGGCCGAATTTTCGAAATGAAAAAACTTTGAAATTCAACCATTGAAGTTTTTTTAAAAGTCTTTTTCGATCGAAAATGGACCTATTTCGATCTAATAAAAATAGTTTGAATCATTCAACTGCATCGTTCTAATCGAACGTTTTTGTGCAAAATCCTTAGAATTCCTAGGACTTCGGCAGCGTTAAAGGAACAGTAACACAAAAAAATTTAAGTGTTTTAAAGTAAAGAAAATATCATGTAGTGTTGCCCTGCACTGTTAAAACTGATCTGTTTGCTTCAGAAACACTACTATAGTTCATATAAACAAGCTGCTAAGTAGCAATGGCGGAAATTGAAAAAAGGCTATATGGCACAGGATAAGTAATGGATAACAGATAGTATTATGTTCTACAGAGCTTATCTGCTATCTGCTGTGTAACTTGAGCCTTTTCTCCTTTGAATGGCTGCCCCCATTGCTACACAGCAGCTTATTTATAAACAATAGTAGTGTTTCTGAAGCAAACACAGCAGTTTTACCAGTGCAGGGCAACACTGCATTATATTAAAACAATTTCATTTTTTGATGTTACTGGTCCTTTAAGGTGGCGAAGTGGAGAAGACGAAGGAGTAGAATTTTCGAATTTTTTCAATTTGAAACGAATTTTGGGCTATTCAAAAGTAGCCCAAAATTACATTGAAATTCGAATTTTTTGAATTCTAATTTTATTCGAATATTTACTTCGACCCTCAGTAAATGTGCCCCTAGGTCACCTGTTCAAGACACTTTTTGTATAATTGCTGTAAAAATAATTCCCTCTGTCATTTCTTTTTCTGCGATAAACTTACCACAAACACTAGCTTTCCTACATTTGTCCAAGGGAAATCATACAGCAATTGCTTCTCTTCACCTGAACTCTGTTAAAATAAAAAATAAATTACAATTTTAGTGAAAATGACTGCCCCCCCCCCTAGTTGCTCATATGAGCTCCTGGGTGTTACATGTAAAATTGATGTGAAGCGCAAAACAAAATTAGGATAGTAATGCTACACTGTATGTTTTGGGAGTCTGAACCACCACAGTCCTCAAGCAGTGAATAGATATAGACAGTTACCTGAGTTTAGGGACCAATTAACAATATAATGTATATGATTAGTATTTCATTCAGATTCAAACACCATGGTAGAATGTTATAAGGCCGCTGTACCTCTAGTACAGTTCTGTGTTCTGTTAGGTTACACATCCAGTCACTCCAGCCTTTAAACGGTACATTGCATTTTTGGCTAACTAACTATATTAGTAACATTTTTTTTTTAATCCAGTTTTTATTTTTACCCTGAACTGCTCCTTTAAACCTTCAATATAGATCTGAATATTAGTTTTAGATTCTTACATTAAAATGAACGATCAATATCTGAACGTCCGCCTTACAAGGAATAAAATCTGAACGTGTCGCCAGCTATAGTATCATCTGATTTTGTTGTGTCCTACTTAAAAATATCAGTTAAAACTATACTCTTAACAAGTGCTTATCCTAGCTACACACAGGCAAGTAAAACCAGTCAATATGGGCAAATTTCATTTCAGCTTTTAAATATTATCTGTGTTTGTGCTCAAACTACTTGAAGTGTAACTGGAATCTGATATGATCTGCATGTGTATAGACCCAAATGATCAGACTTACCTGCTTGACCTGGTCGTTTGGGCAACGGTTAAATGACTGCATTGGGTACTTTAGCCTTATAATTGACCCTCAACTATGGTTCAAGTAAATTCAACTAAGTTCCCTCAATTTAACGTAACTAGGTTAGTGAAAGAAAGAACCTGTAGAAGAGCCAACCACGTCATAAACTAAGCGCCTCAACAGACTATCACAGCAAATAATTAGCTGTCTGGCACACATTTAGATAACAAACATGAAAAAATAGAGATGCAAACCTGAAAGATTTGGATTCCTCTTAATGTGAGCCCAAGAATCAATGATGCTTCAATTTCTCTTTTATCCTTTAAGCAGAAAAAACATGTTAACTCAGTATATATCTATATGCACTGTATGTAAATATACTGTACTATGCAAGCACACTAAATAAACTTTCACCATTATTTATTCCTGTATGTTTATGCTTCATGTTAAAAAAAAAAAGAGATGTCCTGGTGCATTAGCTCTGCTAGGGTTATCTGTGAAATAAATAGGGCCAGAAGGTCAGAAAGGAGTAATGGCAATGCTGTCCTTGACTATAAAACATAATTTCTTTAGGTAAAGACTGCATGTTATTTACTATGTGCGTCAAGCTTATCCAACCTCTAACACTGGCAGTTGAGGGATTGCTACATACGAGAGGGCAACTAGTTATACCAGTGTGACTATCAACTCTATTGTCTTGTCAATTTGTAAGTAACAATAGATTACTTTCTGGACTACTTGGGACCTGAATTTTACTATATAATTATGTGGAGCACTATGGCTTAAGCTGACCATACACAGGGAGACCCACTCATTTGGCGACCTCTACCTTATTTAGCCACCCACACATTGTGCAAATCAAGCTGATCCAATTGTTTGCCTGGGAAACCTTCTTAATAGATTACCAGCTGCACACAGAACAATGGCATGTGCATGAGTCACTGTTCAGTTGCAAATTTGACCAGTGCTTTTTAAATGACGTCAGAGGTTTCACTTTTATTCTAATTCTTTTTAATTGATTACTTTCCATTCAGGCCCTGCCCCATTCATATTCCATTCTAACTTCTTAACTGATGTCTGGTTGCTGTGGTAATTAGCCGTAACAACAAGATAGCAGTTAAAATTCCGAACCCAAAACCTGCAAACATAAAATATGCAAATAGCTGAAGGTAACCCAGAGTAAGAGGGATATTCATGGATTTCTACAGGACTATAGAATGAAAACCTCCTATATAAAATAGGACATTTATTGCCAAGAAATACTTTGTTTATAAGTGCTGGATCAACAGGACAACCTTATAAAACATGTAAAAAAAATATTTCACTTTAGGATGTTACTGGTGCTTTGAAGTCAATCCTCTAATTTTTCCAATATCCAGTACCACTTGTAAATTCAGTGGCAATTGTTAAATAGCAATACTGAACAGCTTTGCCTTTTTAAATGTCCCATCTCTTTACCGATAAGGAAATTCTGTATACTGTCCTTATCGCTTTGTTTCATTTGATATTGAAGTTCATTTCTAATTGCCTATCCTTACATCAGAGCTGCAGATTACGATGCCCCCAAAGACCAGTTAATCTCCTGTCTCTGCCAAAGAAGATGAAATTGCAATGTGCCTTTGTAGAAATGATTCCCTTATTCACCAGAATCATGCAAGTGCTCCCAATCTGTCCCTTACCTTATACAGTTTGTAGTAATGAACAGCAACATCATCAAGCCTGGCTGCCTCTTTAATATACATAAGGTGTGCTTCCGACACGGTCAGTGCAAATTGGTCACGATGAATGTTTGGAATGTGCTTTAAGATGTAGTCCTTCCCTCTCTTCTTTATCACCTGCAGAAAGGGAATCAGCCTTTTATGCATGCTTCCACCAGAGAAAGGAATTATTTTCATTAATGCAGTGATGGCCAAGGGTTGTGGATCTATACCAGTGACACTGTGGGTGACCATGGTAGCTGTGACAGACAGAATTACACTTTATATTCATTTACAGGTTGTGCTAATAACAATGGTGTATATGGGCTGTTGATTTCTAAATGTCTTCATTTTCCAGGAACGGTTCTATTAGTATTTACCAGGGGTTCCAATGCTTTAGTGGACTATATGTCAAGCAGAAGAAGCCATCTGCATCTGATAATCCCCAAGGCCCTGTGTGCAGCTGTAACATTAATACTGTGAGACTGTCTTGGATGATATGAATACAGACACTGGCAAAGACATAATCCCTACACTTAAAACCTGAAATCACTGGAGATGATGGGGCAGAAATATATTCCAAATTTATAGCATTCTTTTGCTGTGTTATTACTTCAGTTCAAGAAACTCTAGTCATATCAGTGCAAATATAACAAAACTGACCAAATCAGCTTTTGGATGAATTTCCTATTTCAAATAAGGAAGGGTGCATCTTCCCGAAGATAAAACTACCAAAATTGTGATGTGACCCCATGGTTTAAGTTTTTTTCTGCTTCACTACCTTAATGCAGTGACAAGAAACACAGTGGGAGGTGATACACAGAATATTACACTTTGTGCAGCACAACGTTATTTACAGCTGGTGGCTCAGTAGGATATCAAAAGATACACATCAAAAGGAACACATTTCCTTATGCACTGTTTTCTCATTGCAGTGGAGTAATCTATTCCTGCACTCCTCTTTTCCTGAACAATTAGCTACCACCTGGCACCAAGAAATGACCTAGAAATTAAGGTTCACGAGACATAGAGGTTTTAGCTACCACACAATGTCTTCTTGCACATGTTATTGACAAACACAAGTGCAAAGCACAATATTGTGTGTAGTTCATAAACACCTTTAACTTGTACTTATAAACCAGGGATCCCCAACCTTATAAACCCGTGAGAAACATTCAGAAGTAAAACGAGTTGGGGAGCAACAATAGCATGATAAATGTTCTTGGGCTGCTAAATAAGTGCTGTGATTGGCCATTTGGTAGCACCTATATGGATTTTCAACCTACATTTAGGCTCTGTTTGGCAGTACACCTGTTTTTTGTAAAATTAAAACTTGCCTCCAAGCCTGGAATTCAAAAATAAGCTCCTGCTTTGGGGCGATTGGGAGCAACATCCAAAAAGTTGGAGAGCAACATGTTGCTCACGAGCTACTGGTTGGGGATCACTGTATATAAACCCATAAACTGGTGTTAATGATGTGCTTGCAATTGTGTACAAGGTGCAAAGTTAAGGCCACAAGGATACAAGGAAGCCTTAGACTAACCGTTGCTTTGAGGTGTTACTTTGCATGTTGCTCCAACACATGCAGCTGGCACAAAATGAGAACTTCACACTCACATTAGTAAATGGAGTGCATTTGTTATTGCTTCCAGCACTTTCCAGTTGTTTTACATAATTAAGAGTATTTTCATGGTGACATTGCAGGTTTCTTAAAATTTCTTATGGCACTACAAGTGTAAATGCAGTAGTATGTTTCCCTATAAAGTTGTAGTGAGTTAAATTCACTAAAGAATTTACACTATAAAAGGAGGGCATGACCCTGATAACTATCTTAATGCTAGTTCACCAGTCTAAACCTGGAGAAATTCCTCTTTGCAAATACGTGTTCACCTGGCGAACAGATGTAAATATTTGTGTATTAATTTACCAAAGCATTTCACATGCGCCTTTTAGTACAGTTAGGTCCATAAATATTTGGATCATGAGCTGTTCCACACCTTCTCCATACTTTTTTCTTGCCATCATTCTGGTAGAGGTTGATCTTGGTTTCATCTGTCCAATTAATGTTTTTCCACAACTGTGCTGGCTTTTTAAGATTTTAAGGTCTTTTTGTGTTGCAGAGTTCACCAGTGCTTTTTCTCTTTCTCAGGATGTACCAAACTGTAGATTTTGCCACTCCTAATATTGTAGCAATTTCTTGGATGGGTTTTTTCTGTTTTTGCAGCTTAAAGGAGAAGTCTACCCTCCTTGCACTAAACTCAACCCAGTGAATTAAAGCTGAAAGTCTGAGTTTTTCTTTATTTAAAATTCATTGTGGTAACGTAAAGAGCCAAAATTAGAAAAAGTTGTCTGTTCAAATTTTTATGGACCTAACTGTAAATGGACAATGCCTTGACAAATTTGAATTTTTGGTGCAAGTAACTGCCGCAGTGTGGTTATATCTCTTTACCTGAATACAGAAGAAATAACATTTCCAAAATTCATCACAATGAAAATAACATGACTTCTGGAAAGAAAAGTTCATGCATGGAACCTTACCCAAGAAGGAAAGTAAGCTTCTGGCTCAAAATACTTTCCGTAGTGCTTGTTCCTTTTGAAGTTGCCCAGATCGGCCTGAAGAGCAAAGGCAG
>CM044445.1:79108602-79119686 GCA_024363595.1 Xenopus borealis
GTGGATGAAGACTAAGGAGGGTGCGGAACTGGTCCCAGTGAGAACAAAACAAGAATATCATGATTTCCTTGGTTGTCTATGCAATCAGTTATATCATGTAAAAAAAACACATTTATATTTGTTTTGATATAATTTAATAAGCTCATGCTAAAAAAAGAAGGGTATATTTTCCCTTAAATGTTTGACCAGAATTAAGGTACTATGCAAATGCAGCATCTCTTGGTACCTGTAATAATTGCATATAAGGCAAATATATAAAGGTGCACTGTGTTGGAAATAATTGCAGCTTTACTGCTGTGGCCTTTCATCAAACTTAATGTAATGTTTTTCCACTAGCAACCCCGTGTCATATTCCAGGCTGCTCTCGTGTGGCAAATAGCAACTTTGAATTCTCATGAAAGTGCTTAAGGCATTCATTAATAATAATATGCAAAAGGTTGCATAGAAAATTATATAGAACATTGCGTGTGGAGCTTTTCCTAAAGGCACAGTAAGAATTAGCATCAAGTAGTGTTCTTATACAACCTCTAGTTACGACAAGCATTGCTACATAAGTATCCAAACGAGAATATGCTGTTTTTATTTATATTTAACAACCTGGGGCGAGAACAGGTGTTTCAGTAATTCTGGGCAATTAAAAGAATGTTACATGACCAGCTCTATGCCAATATAAGCAAGTCCTGAGAAAAATGTTTGCGTTAACTACCTGCAAAAAAATACAACGCACACTTGTTGTGAAGACAATGAAACAACAGCTCTATCTAAATAACAATTTGTCAGGTGTGTGATGTGTTCAAGCATAAACTACTGTATGAAATATAATTTTTCCTGCAGTCTGCTGGAGCATAGCACAGACAGTTTCCCATATACCTTTGTGTGTCAAAGCAGTCTTTCAGGTTTTTAATATTTTATTTTAGGCTGTGTGCCTATATTATTGTACCAGCTTCATGCTCAACTTACACAGATGTATCAGTAATCACGCTTACCTTATTAATCTACCATTTTCAACATAATATTGCACTTGAAAATGAATAATCATAGGTGGGCCAAACTGGTCAATACCCTGAAGGGAAATAAACACAAGTTTATGCATGTTATAGGTTATTTTTTGAAACTTAAGTTAAACAGCATAACAAAGCAACATCCACAGGGATC
Source organism: Xenopus borealis (assembly GCA_024363595.1). Classification (NCBI taxonomy): domain Eukaryota; kingdom Metazoa; phylum Chordata; class Amphibia; order Anura; family Pipidae; genus Xenopus; species Xenopus borealis. The sequence continues at coordinate 79,109,758 of CM044445.1, forward strand.
AAGGCTCTTTGTCTGTTTTGCTTTTTTGCATTAAATTCTACACTCACACGCAGTGTACCTCCACCCCACCCCCAAGAAAATATGTAAACATCAATTTCTTATCTACTATCTGTAGCTTTCTTGTCTTCAATGTTCTGTAACTGCAGGTCTGATTAACTGATTCTGAGGGGCTACAGGCTGCACATCGCATATCAATACTAAACATGTCATTGTTAAAAACCAATTGTCAATGTGCACACCAACTGTGTTCTTCCCCAAAATCAATGTCATGCAGCTAGTTTTTTACTGCACCAATCTCAAAGATTTATGTCTTGGGGCTCTGCTGAAGAAACGACCTTGGTATGAAATAAGTTATTTTGCTAAAACATAATTTTGTACGCAGAATATGATTTGAAAACTCACATGACAGAGCAGAGCCCTATTTGTATTCTGCATTCACCCTTATTTATAAGTAATCTGCATGTTTCATGTGTACACCCTAATATTGTACAGAACTGCTAAATATGTTTTATAAATGCTTGTTAATACAAGGTGCAGTATAACCCCCTTTTTCAACATTATATGCACATTGCACTATACAGGGCACAATCTGAAAATGTTAATTCCTTGTTCTTACCAGCACAATGAAAACAAATCACTGTACCTATTTTCGTGTGCTGGTCTATTGCTGGCTTTGCATTTGCCTGCACCTACATTGTTTCTGCATTAAGTCTAGCAGTTTACGGTGTCCGAGTTAATTTTATTCTCAACTTTTTGTTTATCACATTTTGCCATCCACGATTCGAGGCATGAGTCTACAAACAGCTGAGCATCTGACTTGCTAAGATATTATCCACACATGCATTTCTTTCATTTTATGCCAATGGCAAAATTCCTCAGGAATCCAAGCCAAGAAATTTGTTGAACAAACATAGCTAGATGGACTTACTTTGCTAGCTTCTTTCTTCCACTCCTTAGGACAGTACTTATAAAGCTTCTGGGAAAGCTCCATATAAACATGCTCATTGTCTGTGCAGAAGAAAGGGGAAGAAATGAATTTAATCTATTTACACAAATACATTTTGTACGAGACACTGTGGCGTCAGTGTAGGGCCCAATCAAGGTATGAAAACCAAGAACCCCTGCCATCTACCAAAGGGAACTCTATAGCTGCTGCTAAAATATAACTCCAAATATATTAATGTTAAGAAACAAGTAGCCAAGATGACAATTCCTGAATTGCTGTGACATGTATCACAGCAATCCAGGTAGTCCAAGGTCCCTTATTTTAAACATGTTTAAATTGGGAATATCTAAATAAGCTTATATATGTGGTCAATTTGCCACAGACGGATGTCAATCCTGCCTTATTACTCCAGTAAAACCTCAATTTTAAGTATACTGATTTTAAGTTTTCCTACATTTTACATTTTTTATTTGTGGTCCCACCAATATATAATGCATTTCAATGGGTGCAAATTACTGTTTTCACAGGTTTTACATCAAAATTTTGTCCTGATGTACACAAAAACTGCTATTTTTCCTCTATGAATATTATTATGTCTAATAAAGAGGTTTAAAATACTAAGCAGATGTATATTTTGCCATGGTTCTGCCTGTAAATTGTTCATTCCAATTAGTCTGCCCCTTATACAGTCCTGCATCAATCACTTATTGCTTTAGGTTTTATTTATTTATATGATTGCACATGCCCCCCATAGTGAAATATTAATAACAAGGGTTATGCTTTGCAGCGTTAACACATTAAATATTGTATCTCAAAGTAGAACTGACTCCTGTGCTTATATACTTTCAGTACTTGATGAAAAAGTTAATTTAACACATTTCCCCGATTTCACATTTTCACAGATTTTACATAAATTTTTCCTGGTCCCCTGAAAAATGTAAAACGGGGGTTCTACCGTATATGGTTATTTCTTACAGATCTTTTAAATGGTACAATAGAGTATATCCAGGTATTTTCACAGTGAAAATTTAGACTAACATTTTTTAGTTGAAAAAGTGGTTAAAAGTGACCCCTTGACACACAATGAGAGCAGGACTTTTGAAGCAGTTTCACTCACATGAATGACAGGGGCACGTTAGCATTTATACAACCTCTGTGGGACATTGCTTGTCCCCCTCCTCTAATCAGTTTCACCATAAGTTCAACATCATGCTTTTTTAAGCAAGACAGCTGTTAGTTATCTTAAATCACACACTGTGAGTTTGTTTCGGCTGAATGGCATCTTGGACTTAATTTCATCTATGCCCGGTCCTGTCGGCGAGCATTACAAAGGAGTCACCAGTTTGACTTGTTTATTGTAGCTTCATGACACCCTTTTGTTTTTTCACATATCTAAAACAAATGTGTGTGTGTGTGCTTGATGTTAATGCCTCCCCAGTCTGTCAGGAGGAATGTGTGTGCTCTGAGGAATGTGGCTGCCACAGAATGCATCTCTAGGACATGCCTCAGCTGTCCCCACTGTGCTCAGCATGCTAAAGTCATGTCTTCCACCATGTCCTGGTATCCAGCATGGAGGAAAGGAAAAGGATGACATGATAGGACAAATGCTAACCCTAACCCTTCCTACAGGATCATATATGCAATGTCTTAATTCTCACATAAACTAGGCCATGTAGAGAAGCTATGTACTTCTAATATTACAACTTCAACCTGTCTCTGGCAGACTCCCTTTACTAACTGTGTACACATCTGCATATAATGACACATCAGAATAAAACATATACAAATAGTAAGGGAAACCAAATCCTCCACAAGTTTGGATATTCAAATTTGAGCAAAACATAGACAATGTTGCATCATCTAAAATAATCTGTCACATCCAGTTGTCCAGTGCAATAAAGTCAAATGACATTAAAGGTTTGGATTTGATTTCACCAGGTAATCATTGTTAAGTGGAATCCAAATTTTGCAAAAAGTGCTTGAATATCAAACTCAATCCTGGATTTGGTGCCATCCTAAAAATAATAAAATGGGCACTTCGGAGGTCTGCACCAAAGGGAGAGCAGCCAGAAAGTATGTCATTAAGAAGATAAGAAAAGGCAGCTCAGAGGGCTGTTCCTTGAACAGTATATGGCTCTCATGACCCTTCAGTTTACCAATAATATATACTGTCCAAAATATTGACCCACATTATATTTACATTTCAAGTATTCTCATTATCTCCTCTTCAGCTTGCCAAACTCTATCCTGCTCACCACTCTTCTGATTCCACTTCTCATCCAGAATGTTTATAGACCTGCACCCTTCCATTTCCCCTGCTGTACTTCTCAAAGCATATCCCTTAGGGTGAAGACACACAGAGCTACTAGTAGCAGCCACTTGTCACAGCTACAGAATAGACAATAGTGATAACTGGCTTTGCTAATGCACTATGTGTGTTTTATCAGAGGCAATGCTAAGTATTGTCTATTGCAGGCTATTTTTTGGCATTTTATAGCCCAAAGCCAATAATCACAATTGTCTAATTTGTAGCCTTGTCACGTAGCTGCTACTAGTAGCCCTGTGTCTTTGTCTTTCCTTCTGCTTTCCTGTAATCTCCAGTAAAGTTCTCTTGCCACTTGTTTTTGCCTTTATATGTATGCATTGTGCATGTGTTGTCACATATTACATTTATTGTATTGTTCTTCAGAACAAACCGACACTATATACACCTATATATACACAAAAGATCTAAACATACATCACTAAAACTGAACTTTGGACAACATTTTACTACCTACCGTAAATATGCTCCATGTTCACACAAAATGCATAATATAAAAACACCATACTTCAGAAAAATAGATTTCTGCTTAACGTCGATGGAAGCTTTTGCTGCTGGAAATGTATGTGGCTTTAGGCCCTACAAGTACTAACAGCAGCTAGCTAAATCTATTTTACGTACAACAAAAATTAACAATTTCTATGTCCTCAAAAAAAAGATGGATAAAAACTGGATAGATGATCTAAATTTACAGAGAAGGGGGTTTGTTTTTAAGGTTCTATTCAGATATTTTAACTTGCACATTTAAACAACAACAAACTTTATCACCAAAAGGGAATTCGGTTTGACAGAGCACAACTCTGAGTGGACAAGCAAAGTATTTATTCATTGTATTTGAAAAGCATTTCAGAGACTCAAATGTCAGTCAGAAATTATTGAAACTCTTCCTGGTGATGAGAGGTCAGGTAAATGATAGATCCAGACATGTTCAGATGTGCAAAAATGTGACCCACAGAGAGAGAGCAGAAAATAACCCACTATGCCTATTTATTTTAGCTCAGCAAGCTAGAGAGAGAGAGAGACTGTAGTGCTTGCAAAATAAGTCATTCTCTGACTTACTTTGTATTACGCTCAGGCCAAAGAGATGACAGTCTTTCAAATGCAGGAGGTCACAGACTTGCTCCAGTAACTCCTGACAAAGTGCTTTAACCTGTAATAGATAAAATATGCTTATACCTCAGTGTAGGTTCACAGAATTGAAGTTGCCCATTCTGAGAACCTGAAAAAAATTCTAAAATTCTTTTAAGACATTAAATGCAGGCCGTCCCCAAGTTAAGTATGAGATAGGGTCTGTAGGTTTGTTCTTAAGTTGAATTTGTATGTAAGTTGAAACATATACATTTACTTAGTATTTATTTTTATCTTTGTGTGTATATTTATTTTCTACCTTCCTGTCCTCTGCATTAGACAACACACACACCAGAGGGGACTGGGGCAAGTGGTTTATTAAAGCTAAATGCTAATAAAGGCCAAGCAAATCATAGTACTAGCTCCTGCATGTTAGCGTAAGTTGTATGTAAGTCGAGTGTATGTAAATCGAGGACAACCTGTATTAGTCACCATACTACAAGTCCCCGTCACCAGAGGGGGACTGGAACTTCCCAATCTCAAATTGTATTTCCTGGCTGGCCAACTGACACACACACTGGTCTCTTGTGCCACAGATAAACAAAACTGGCACAACTTTAGAGGCTAAGGTGCTGCGCTCGCAAGAGGCATACGCTTTTATATACTCTACAGGGGCCCTTCTCAATTTCATAAAATTACATGCATTTTAAAACCCCCACAGCTCAAACAGCGACAGATGGAAATGTATGACGATACACACAGCTCTCTTGTCTTTCTTTTTTCTTTAAGCCTCTGCTCTTACTTCTTGTCCAAAAAACAAAATAAAAACAAAAAATAAGTCACAGCTAAAAAACAAATATTAACCCTCTATTAGCCAGCTGATGATTTTAAACAAGCAGCTGTTCTACTTAACGTTTATTTTCTACAGGAAGCATTGATCATAGGCAGCCGGGTAGAGTTTCAACAATTGTGAGAGGCTCTTCTGAGGGCTTTAGAATAATATATGGGACTCAAATGAGCAAGACATGTTCCATGGGTGGCATACATTTATATTAATGAAAATTCCACCCAACTGGAGACATTTACTCCTACCATACAGACCAGCTTGTCAGACAGCTAAAATGAGACAAAGTCACCTACTGTGCTACTGATTTTTAATTATTATTATTTAGTTCTTTAGTGCCATTTGGTTAATGGAGGTGTCTGTCTATATTTGCGTTTCAAAGTTCTGTTGGGCTTCACTAACTTACAGTATAATAATGTCAAGAAAAAACATCTGCCTCTATTTGATTGACAGCTGAGATTTTTAAATGAGTTTAAAACAGCTATGAATGGTTTAATACAATTTTGAAATTGGATTTCATGTTTAATTTGAAAAGGACTTTTATTATACAGATTTTTCTGTCTGGGTGGCAGGTCCACTTTAAGGAAATTACTTACTGTGGCCAAATCTAAATTACTGCCATTCAACATCCATGAAAGAATCTCCTCTGTCTAGCTCCGGTATTGAACTTCAGTTGTATAAAAAGTAGATGATTGCAGCAATGCCATTTATCGCTCAAATATAAGTTCCTATTTTGAGCATCAGACCTTGGCTGTTGGCCTTCAAATCCTCTGCATTCCTCATACTTACGTTTATAATGATATTCAAAGTATCATCGTTTGGTAGGAAGACACATACGCTCCGTCTGTCTTGCATGACTCTATTGTTGTGGAAGTTCAGTTTGCTCATTTTGTTTAGGGTTTCGTCTGGGGGTCACTGTGGCGCTCCAAGCCTTAGCAGACACCACAGACTGCGATTCGCTGATCTCTTGGGGTTTTTCATTATCAGGCTCTATCAGGGAGGAGTGCTCCTTTATTCAACGCCTATCTCTGCAAGAGATGAGAACACTCGAATCAGACAAGTGTACTTATCACAGATTTGCTTCTCTAGACTAGCATTCGCTAATGATACACAGCATGATAATTTAAGAGAATCTGCATGCTCCTTTAACATGGCTGGGGTTCTGATGATAAAAGAAGTGTCACCTATGGATTATTGCAATGTGTTGTCACTTTACCGGAATTACTATTACTTTATTGCTGTTTTTAACAGCATGGGGGAACAGACTCACTTTATCTCTTTATGTTTCATCTGGCTGGAAGAAACATTACTATACTGGTATATGCTATGCTACAAACAACTTAATTGTGACAAAACCGGTAACTTTACAATTTGCCACAATTGAAGAGAATCACAATCTTGATCACAATCTTAATTATTACAGATATTAGAAAAGATGTTCAAACACAAGCTTATCACAAAATTACAAATTACAAATGTAAAAATTCCACCAACTAATTCCCAGACTCTCTGCCAGCAGTTTGGAGTGTGTGGGGAAAATGAAGTACTAGGAGAAAACTCACATAGATACAGGGAGACCATCCAAACTACGAGACCATAGAATACTAGGCAATCATATTTAAATTCGGCATCTCTCAGACATGGGAACAAGGCAAGAAATATAAATTGTAAGAAATCTGTCCTTTGTCAGAGAATGTCTCTTTAAAGGTATATGTTTTTTTCAAAATGCATCCGTTAATAGTGCTACTCCAGCAGACTTCTGCACTGAAATCCAATTCTCAAAAGAGCAAACAGAGTTTTTTATATTCAATTTTGAAATCTGAAATGGGGCTAGACATATTGCCAGTTTCCCAGCTGTCCCCAGTCATGTTGCTCGTGCCTGCACTTTAGGATGGAACTACTTTCTGGCAGGCTGCCATTTACCTTACTCAATGTAACTGAATCAGTCTCAGTGGGACTTAGCTTTTACTATTGATTGTTGTTCTTAGATCTACCAGGGAATTGTGATCTTGTGTTAGGGAGCTACTATCTGGTTACGTTCCCATTGTTCTGTTGTTAGGCTGCTGGGGGGTGATATCACTCCAACTTGCAGTACAGCAGCAAAGAGTGAAGTTTATCAGAGCACAAGTCACATGACTTGAGGCTGCTGGTAAATGGACAATATGTCTAGCCCCATGTCAAATTTCAAAATTAAAAAATCTGTTTTGAAAAATGGATTTCAGTGCAGAATTCTGCTGGAGCAGCACTATTTACTGAAGTATCCCTTTAAGTATCCCTTTAAGTGTCCCTTTAAGTGTCAGTGATATTTTTTAACTTTGTTGGTGTGTCACCATGAAACATACGGAAATGAGTAGTCCTAAAACAGCCAAGTAGGATGCTACTTTCTTGGAAAATTCTGTACACACACACAGGGTTACATTGATGTCTGACAAACTGACCTAATCAGGTAAACACCAGCACCCATGCTTTGGAGCTCCAAGCCAATCTAATACATTATATTTCAAAATATTAATTTTCATAAACCAGCATGGTATGACAACTGGTTCAGCCACGTATTATCTGTTCTTGCCAGCCTCTGTTAGTCATGGTGAATGTGGCCAGCAAGCCAATTTACTTTCCCCTAACAGAAACCTCAGGTTAATGGTTTGCTAAGCTAGCAAAACATTTGTCCGACACACCTGTCCCCTTTCAAATATGAAGGGAAAAAACAATATATATGTATTTTTATACTTTATAGTTACACATACTATAGATTCACTCATCAAATGTATAGGTATACAGTTCAGGGAGCAGCATGACATAGCGTACCAGGTGCAATTTCATTGGTTGATGCTTTGGTGCTTGTAAGTCCCAAAACATCAGTGAATAAATATAAAAATTTTTGGACTTTATGAGTGTTCACCTATTTTGCATAACTCATTCTCTTGTTGAGGCCATCAGCTGAAGACATCAATGTAATTGGGTCATTTATGTAGATGGTGAAACCATTCCATAAATATCATATGTAGCCTAAAGCCAATGGGTCAGATAGCAGTTACCCAGTTTATTGCGTTTGCCTCCTTTTGACAAGCAGTAAATTGTTTTGAGTATCAAAGACAAGTATCTCCCACATTTTGACATATGACCTTCCTCTATAACGGTAATTATTTAGGGCATATTGGGTTTCACCGATTTCACCATTTGAGATGTAGTCTTAGTAAAGGGCTTTCTCAAAAGAACAACCAAGCTTGCGATTCCTTTACGGAGACAGACTTCTAATATTTTCAGTCTGCTGCAGGATTACAAGCATTGTTCCTGTATTCTAAACAGATTCTAAATCTTGCTTTTTAAGCTGAGGTCAGGGGATTTCTGTAAACAGAGCAGACACATGGGGAGCAGTATGTATATTTGTTTTCCAGATTGCATGCAGAGATCATTACTCTGTCTTACTTTAATGGTATCCAAAGATGCCTTTGGCTAAGATAGGCATTTTAAGAAACAGTAGTTTGCCAGAAATACTTTTCTAGCGCAGCAGGGTTTCCATCCTGTATTTTATTTGAAAGTACTGTCATCCAAAACCAGCAGAAAGTACAGAACGTGTATGACAGCCAGTTGAAAGAAGCATTCAGATCACCCACAGTGTCCTGTTATACGCAGCTGAAAGGAGCCATAGCTGCTTATTTTAAACAGAGATTTTTGGGTCAGCTGTCAATACACATTTACACAATGATAGGTCTAAAGCAACGCAGAAATGTGTCCACAGAAGTCTCTTCTACTGAGTGTACCTAGTTCAGTACTAAATTGTTTTTGTCCATGCGTTTGCTACCTGGTATAATCCTCAGCAAAAAAAACACAAAACCTACTTCGACATAGGTCCATGACTTTTATTGAAGAGCTATACTAAGGAAGCAGGCAGAAAGCAAGAGGAAACTAAAAGGAAAGATACAGGAGCTAAGGAGCAGCAAAGAGACTATCAAGGGCAGAATTAACTGTAGAGGTCAGAAACATGAAGTAAGATGTAGTGCAGGGATGTGAGGGGTTAAGGAAGAGGCGAGAAAATGAAGAGAACAGAAAAATGGGTTACGGTTGGGTGCACTGAAAGAAGGTAGAAAACAGAAACTGGGAAGGGGGGGAAGTAAAAGTTGGAGTGAAAATAGTAATGAAAAGGAAAGACAAGCAAATAATAGCCTTAGCCCAGAAGGTACTATCTGTAGTTAAAGGAACAGAAAAATTTAAGTGTTTTAAAGTAATGAAAATATCATGTAGTGTTGCCCTGCACTGGTAAAACTGATCGGTTTGCTTCAGAAACACTACTATAGTTCATATAAACAAGCTGCTGTGTAGCAATGGTGGAAATTTAAAAAAGGCTATATGGCACAGGATAAATAGTGGATAACAGATAACACCATTATGTTCCAGAGATTATCTGCTGAGTAACAGGAGCCTTTTCTCCTTTGAATGGCTGCCTCCATTGTTACACAGCATCTTATTTATAGAAACAATAGAAGTGTTTCTAAAGCAAACACACTAGTTTTATCAGTGCAGGGCAAAACAGCATTAAATTGTTATTACTTTAAAACACTTTCATTGATGTTCCTTTAAGGGTGCATCCCTGCTATGCCAATCAAGCACAAGGCTTAATTACAGGGCTCTTAGTACCTGCACACAACTGATCCCTTGACAGTACCAACTAATGGCTTGACGTCTTTGCCACTGGTCACATGTTGTACCCAGGAGAGCAACCAAGCACTATAGATAAACACAGCATC
>CM044445.1:79121532-79132330 GCA_024363595.1 Xenopus borealis
CTGAATAACTCAAAAACGAATAATAGAAAAATTAAAACAAATTGCAAAGTGTCTCAGAATATCACTCCAAAAGTTAAATCAAAAGTCCCTTTAATAATCAACAATGAAAGTCTTTCTATCAACATCAGCCACATAGCAGGTGCCATTTGTTTGATCAAATCAATGAGCAGTTGTGGAAGTCTGAACTAAATAACATGAAAATTAATAATTTTTCTAATTAAAGCATATAATGAAGACAAGGCAAAAAAATTGTTGCTATTTTTGCTCTTGCCTCTATTTACATATTATCTCACAAAATAGCAAATGAAGTCAAACTTTTAGCTTGTAACGGACACTCAAAGCAGGAGTTTTTGAGAAGACTACCTTTGGAAATTCCAAACGTGAATGGCAAATATTCTGAAAACACAAATGAGGGCAGAAACGCGATGATGGTCTTTCTGAAGTGTCAGATTCAGCAAGTAGGCACCAAAATGCCTTTCACTTGACGCATAAAATGAAATGCTCTCGGGAAAATGTTCCAAATTCTTGCTGTAATTCTATAACAAACACACCTCCCATTCTATCAATCACAGCAACTGGTAAAAAAACACAATAGTTTCAAACTATATGTTTTATGTAAACCTTTATGCTGTAACCTTCCCATGCATTCCCATACATTCTCTGATTTTGCCTTGGCAGGTGTGGAAGCAGTTAGTAAGTCATTTGTAATTACCCAAGACACACTTTTCTGTAGAACAACCAATGCTAAGGAAAAGAACGCTGTACCTAGGGTTGCCACCTGGCCGGTATTTTACCGGCCTGGTCGGTATTTTTTAGGGTTGATCCCAATGTTATTAATAGGAAAAAAAGATAAATATATAGGAAGGCCGGTATTTTTTTCAAGAAAAGGTGGCAACCCTAGCTGTACCTGTAATTCATGTTTTTGCAAGTTACTGAACTTGGGGTTGTACTTATCCTCCACTTCCACAGATGTGCCTAGAAACGTAAAAAAAACATTCTCTGGGAGGGAATACTTTGCTTCCATCGTCTTAACGTACAGCAATACTATTCCTCACCTACCAGGCTATAGAACAGTGGTTGTTGGGCTGGTCCCCATTGGCGGACCTTGTGGCTGTCTAAAGACTAGGTAGGGTGATAAATGCTGTCCCATATACTTCTACAACAGTTATATTTAGGAGAGATTCTGCTTATTTGCTGTATCTATGGCTAAAGGAATGGTGGAATCGTGTTTTAAAGTATCTGTAAGATTCATATGGACTACTTTAGGGTTCTTGCTCATCTTCACCCCACTAATGTTCTTGTTGGAGCTGGTCACTGTAGTTTTCTGTTCAGCAATCATGAAGTGAGCAGAGTGAAGATTCATTCTCTGGTCACAGTTTTTAATCACTTCCCAAAGAAAATGTGCAAAGTTTCACAACCCACGGCTACGGGCACACAGACTGAAGGCTCCGGTTGTTACCAGTCTATGTATTTTTACAGGATCTGCTCCTTACCCCAGCTCCATTAATTTGAATCCAAACAGCCTGTGCGTGGTCACACACAGTGGATCTGAATCTGAGATCAGCCCAAATACATGAAAGGAGACATCACCCAGATTTAGGGAAAGGCCACAAAAACCAGGGCCTAGGCTGGCAGAATTTATGTGGGTCATGCCCTCCAGCTGCATCACAATGAATTTGGAAACACTGGGACATGTGTGCACATGCATATGGAGTGGGAGGCAGCAAGGGGAAATTGAAAATGGGGGTGACGAGTGATCCAGGCCAAGGGGCTCATTATGTATAGATCCGACCCTGTCTCCAGACTGACCTTTGCTTCACTCTGCTGTGTGTGCGCATGCAGGCTGATCGGATTCAAATCAATGGAGCAGGATCAGGGCAGAGATCTGCTTCTCACAGCCTTTAAAAATATGTATGCTGAGAACGTGTTCCCATAGCCTAAAAAGCCAACAGGCTGCAGCTTCCCCAACCGACCCCTAAGAAAAGGACAAAGTAACAGCTTTTCTTCAATCCATAGACAGACATCTCTCACCCAATTTCTAAGAGAGTCAGGGATAAAAGTCTATGTACCACTTCCAATCATGAATTTGCTCACATTGTACAGCTTGTTTTACTACCTTTATAGAAAATGTACCATGTTGGATCTTTTCAGTTCATTTTAAAATACCTTTTACACAAGAAACAGTAACATGTTAAATAGTGGATACCAGATAACACCATTATGATCTACAGAGCTTATCTGCTTATCAAAACCATTTATTTTATTGATGTTACTGTTCTTTTAAAGCAGGCAGTATGCGCCCTAATCAACATGTAATGAATAATGAACATACTTTTCCTATTATTTAGGAAAAATCTATGGGTTTTTTGTTATTCAGCTCAAGAAAAACAAGAAAAAAAGGTATGTTCAGTACAAGCACTCATGTTAAACAATGGGGCACACATCCCTCTTTAATCACATGTTTAAACAAGATTGTGGAACACACAGTGATCAATGTAGCGATGTATGTTACTGCAGAGTAAGCATAGAGAGTAACAGGTGGTGGGCAGACTGAATAACAATGAAAATAATAGAAACAAAACCCAACTAGCATGACTATTGCCACATGACTACTCAGCACTGGAAAATAAAGGAGCAATTTAGAATTGAATCACTAAACTATTTAATCAAGCTTCTGAACATTTCTAAACTTCTAACTTCTAACACTCACTGATGCAGTCTATGGGAAGACGTGCATTCTTATTCTACTGCAGGTTGGTCTATGAATTCATACATGTGTCATCAGTCAAATAGCTTTTTCACTCATAGTAATAAACAGAATCCCTGGGTTTCATTTTGGGTTGCACCTTTTTAAAAAAAATTTAGCAGCCAGTGGTGGGGGCGGGCACTAAAGGGGCGGGCCGTGATGCAATGTGGGTGGAGCATCAGCTGGGTGCTGCAAAAGAGGACAGGGCCACATCGGGAGAGGGCCCGAAGACAAAAAAGGTTACCTTTCCCCCGTTGGGCCAAGGGCTTTTCTTAAGGGTATTACAAATTCCGGTAAATTTGTAATACCGGCCCTGGCAGGTGTTTTACCAGCTAGGCAAGCAAAGTACCAACGGGGTGGCAACCCTAGTTTCATTACAGGCAGTTGCTAATGCTCCAGAGATGCTGCTGAGAAATGTATCAACTAAATGTTGCAAAATTTTAATAGTTTATAGAGTCTGCACCTGAATTACTGAGCTACCAGACTCAAACACTACAGATCTGTAAGAACATTCAACTTAGATTTTTGGAAAAACAGTAAAATATAAATAACAGAAAGTAACTGAAAAAGTTTTTATTTCTGGGGAACAATTTGAAAACAACTGAACTGAAAACAGTGTTTGGAAGGTGAACAACCTCTTTAATAAATATAAACCTATCGCCTGAAAAGAAGAAACCATTGTGGTTGTTTTATTTCATATTTTAACCCATGTACAAATACAGTTAGAAAAAATACTCAGCATATTGATGGTCCATGTAATAGAATGCATGTTCCTTTAATGGCTACAACAATTAAAGACAAAACATGTACTTTATCAAAAAGGTGGCCATACACGTAGAGATCGCCAAATGAGATGATCTCTCCCTGATATGCCCACATTGAGGTGGCAATATCGGGCTTATCCGATCGTGGGCCCTAGGGCCTGACGATCGAATCATAATGCAGCCAATTTGGGCAGTTGGATTGCGGGACCACAGCAACGAACAGATACGGTCAGCGATCCAACAGGATTTTTAACCCTGCCTGATCAACATCTGATTGACTTTCAGCCAGAAATTGATCGGGGAAGCCCGTTGCACGACCCCACACATGGGCCAATAAGCTTCCGTCTGTCTGGCGGCAGTTTTATCAGCCCGTGTATGGCCAGCTTTAGGCAGGTGTTTGCAATTATTCCAGATGCTGTGCTTTCATGCCTTTAGGAAAGCATTCTTAAGTAGAATCATGTTTGCAAGTATTTTTATCGCTAAATAGACAGAAAATTCCCCAGAATTCCGCTGGTATCATGACTTGGCTATGCTGTAGCTTGAGGGCTTGCAAAACTGGCAGCAGTTGAGTCTGAAGAAGTTCGGATCAGCATTTATAAACAGCGCAGCAAAAAATAAATTCTTTATTCTGCATATTTGGTAACCACAGCTATAATCTGTCTATTCCATCTGGGGTCCCTACATTACACATAAACCAGCTGAGATCATCCGGACGTGAAAGTCACATACATCTCGGCATCTGGTACAAATTAACATTAATGTGGACTTGGCTTTCCATTTTTCCAGACCATTGCTTGAAACACTACATGTCTACATTTGACTTTATAAAAAGTCAATTCATTGCCAGCCTTTTCATTCCCTAAGGTGCTGCTATAATAATGTCAGACTCACGGCACTCTAGCACCTAAAACCGATGCCTTGCTGAGGATTCTGGGACTGCAGTGGCTTTCTTGTCCTACTGCAAGATTTCATCATCTCAGCATTCCATATCCTCGAATAGTAATACTGTAGGAAAATATGTACCCTGCCATTGTAAAACATATGGATATTAGAAGTCAACAAGGAGTTTCACGGCCATATAAAAGCATGAGGTTTCAGTTCTACGCAGGTCATGGCACTCCAAGGAGACTTCTAATATTTAGAAATTTTAGAACAGGAGTATATTATTTTTTATAATACAAAAGTTACTGTGAGTAATCCCCTGCGGCAATGCACTTGCGGCACTTCAAATTTCTGAAGTCGCCCAAAGAGAAACTTCTGCAACTTCGGAAATTAAAGGGAGGCAAGTGTCATTGCGCTGGCGTTTTCTCATTATAGCAGGGGGAAGGCAGCTCTGGGAGATTGTCGCCCCGAAGGAGAGGCGATTAGTTGCCAGGTGACTAAATCTCCCTGAATCTACCCGTGTGACACAAGCCTAAGACTGCTAAAAATCATTTAAAACAGGGGTGTCAAGGATGGATAAGAATGTGGCCCAGCTTGAAATGCTTGGTTCCAGAGGAAAAGTCATGTTGCAAAGGATAAAAGCGTAGGCAGGAGGGGTATCTGCCCATTGCCCGTTTATTTAATATCCATGTGTCCCATATTCCAGTGTATAGCTCTAGCTGGCTATCCAACTATTCTTTCCGGATATTTTTGTGAAAGTGTTTCAGTAATGATAGTGCAATCTATCCCCTTTCCACTGGACTGCAGTGCATTCAATAGTTTTGACCACCACTAATTTAAGTCACAATTGGATCAGTAGTAGAGTGATTTATTGCTCCAAAGCACAGTTGTCAATGTTCAGTCAGTTGTATCAGTGGCCTAACACCAGTGATGAAGATTGGCCGGAACATTGTGCAGACATTGCAATATACACCTGCATCAAAAAGAAGAGGAACTATTCAGGTTAAAAACAGAACAGATTCTGCGGATATAAAAATAACACAAATTTGGTAGAAATTCTGTAACAAAACAGCATCAGACTAAAAGAAAAAGTGAGAACCAATTGCAAATGGTCTCAGAATATCACTCTGAACATCATACTAAATGTTATCTCAAAGGTGAACAACGCCTTTAACAGAGGGCTACCATGAGTATCTAAGGAAGAGATACTCTCACCAAATATCACCCCAAATAGCGTTCAAGCTGGGGCCACCCAGACACACAGCTGGGAAATCAATGATGTAGAGGGTCGAAGACACAACACAAGCCAAAACAAGTGCTAAACTAAGGCAGAAAGACATAAGGTGACAATATGTATATAATATAAAATTGTCATGAACATTAAATGGCCTCATAATGGCACTTCACATCAGGGTTAGGGTAAATAGAAGGAAAACAGAGTTTCTGGCAAATTTGGTTGCTCACCACTACTGCAAGTTTTTTTGTAATGAATTTGTCTAACATTTAATAATGCAGAAGTAAATAAAAAGCATGTAGCTATCAGAGTATGTGGAAACATGTCCTTCTATTAATCATTTGGACTAAAACTTAACAGTTTGTGTATAATTTCATTTCTATACCATCCCCTCAGATGAATTTAAAGGGGTGGTTCACCTTTGAGGTAACTTTTAGTATGTTATAGAATGTTGAATTCCAAGCACCTTTGTAATTGGTCTTCATCATTTATTGGTTATACTTTTTGAGCCTTTTTCTCTTACATTCTAGCTTTGAAATTGGGGTCACTGACCCCATCTAAAACAAATAATGCTCTGTAAGGCTACAAATGTATTTGTACTCCTCTTTTTATTCAGGCCTCTCCTATTCATATTCCAATCTCTTATTCAAATCAATGCATGGATTCCAAGGTCATTTGGAATCTAGTAACCAGATTGCTGAAATTGCAAACTGGAGAGCTGCTGAATAAAAAGCTAAAAAACCACAAGTAATAAAAACCCATTACAAATTGTCTCAAAATAGCACTCTCTACATCAAACTAAGAGTTAATTTAAAGGTGAACCACCCTTTTTGAGATTTTGAGTGTTATCCTAAAATGCATCATCTAGGCAACACTTAGCATTGTTGTAGTGTGTGAGGTGGCCATGCTGTACTAGCATCATTGCATATGAAACTCCCATAGACATAGACCCAGGCCATAGACATTACAATTATGTTCTTTCCAGGAAAGATCACTCATTTCAGTATACATGTGTAGAGCTGAATCGTCAAATATACATGTAGAAACAATGACTATTTGGGACTAACGATGTTCAAGTGCCATGAAATTTTTCCAGCAGGCCTGATCAAAGTCTTCTGCCGATATCAGTTGGCTCGTCTCCAGCCATACACGCACCAAATATCGTAAGCAAATTTGTTTTGTACAATATTATTGGTGCTTCTATGGCCACCTTCAAGGACCAGTAACATCAAATTAAAAAAAAAAAATCGTTACTATACATTGAAAAAAACACCAAAATAAAACTTTAAGATTGCAAAGTCTTTATTAAGAAATAAGTTACCGAAACTCCGCTTGAGCTCCTCTTCAGAAAAGGCAGTCCATCGTGGGGCGCTCGATGTCTTCCTTATACAGGATAACCAGGGAGGAGAAATTGAATACTGCACGATGGATCGTCGCTCTGTTGTCTTTTCTGAAGAGGAGTGGTAGTGGAGTTTCAGTAAGTTATTTCTTAATAAAGGCTTTGCAATTTTAAACTTTAATTTGTCTTGGTGGTTTTTTTAAAATGTATACTAACGAAATTTTGATGTTATTGGTCCTTTAAGATCTTGCATTTATTTGAGAGTTGTATATTGCTAAACAGATGGAGATCCTTACATTTGCTCTTTTTATAAAATGCCAGTCTGATTCTACCTTTACAAAAGGTAAACAAGGTTCAATCAGCCTCAAACTCAAAGCTATGAAGCATGACATCTGTCTCTTTGTAGAAACCATAGGTTTTTCTTCCTTCCATGTCTATACTGACATTGACCATGATGGTAATGAAGTGGTCAGTCTAAGCATATTTGTTTGGCGTTGGGACATAAGTAACAATAGAACAACTGCAATAATTCTCATACATCCGAGTATGATAATACCCACATATGCATAAAGATAAAGGCAAAGCACTGGGATATCCGGGATTTCCTCCCTGCTTCCTACAAAATATCCACCAGCTGTTTGCACATGGCTCCATCACTGGTTACATTTAGACTTTTTGATATGACAATAGCAGGCCCAGAAGTAACCAAAAACACAATCTGGCACCAGGCTGCCAAATAGGTTACAGCAAACACAGAAGCGGTGCTATACACCTCACTGCCCATACATGCATTCATTTATTCAGGGGGGAGACACAACGCATTCCATGTTTGCCTGTGATCTCACAAAAAGAACATGCAGAGTTCCCCAATTACTACAGGCTCATATTAACCTCATTTCATACCTCCCAACATTTTAGCAGTAAAAAGAGGGACAAAAATTTTTTTCCGCTAGTAGAGCGGCTAAATTTTTGTCCACTCCAATTTTTGTGGCCACACCCCCTAATTACCATGTTCATTTTACAAAATTTGGCAGGTTATGAAAATCTGAAAATATTTCTCCTTATCTAAACTGTTACAATTACTGTTTTCTTATCTCAAAATTGTTTCAAAGTATCTTATTTGCACCTGTTAGCTCTTTTGGGCTCTCTGCCAAATGCCAATTAAGTAAGAAACTTTGTTTCTTTTTCTGGCTGTTCAGTGCAGAGAAAAGAGGGACTTTCCAGTACAAATGAGGGACTGTCCCTCCGAAAAAGGGACAGTTGGGAGGTATGCTCATTTCATTTACTTTTTATATTGCATGCCTTCATGAGCTGGGTATGTAGGCATATAACTAAACCAGGCATCATTTGCACAAATATGTTCCCAGGCCAACATATGTTTTGACTAGAACCCCTGAATAATCATCTCAATCATTATCAGTGCTCAGTTCAAGATTCTACTTGCTGTTGCTCAGTTTTTATGTTGTGTGTTTTTCTGGTTAGCCACCCTAAATTGCCTCATTCTACCCGTAACTTCAAATGCTGTCTGGTAGTCATGGTCACTGACCCACGTGAACCAAAAAAGATGGTTGACTACAAGGTTTGATTTTATTGTAATTGGTAGTTTTTATTGCTTCTCTTTCTATTCAGGATCTACAACTCAGCTTTCAGCCTGACTTCCCAAATGCTCAGCTGTTAGGGTAAATACACCTTAGCAACCAGAGGGCAGTTTCGGGTCTAAGGCTACTGCCACATGTGTGTGTTTTATCCACCAGTGGAGATAGCACAGATGACACCCCAAGTGGGTGGTAATAGGTATTATTAGCATCTGCCTGGCACTGTTGCCTCACATACTACACCATGGCAAGGACCTTAGACTGAGGGCAAAAACTGATGTGAATGATAAACAGTCTCAGTGGAGAACTAAACCCTAAGAACGAATAGGGCTAAAAATGTCATATGCTATATACTGAACTTATTGCACCAGCCTGAAGTTCCAGCTTGTCAATAGTAGCAATGATCACAGGGGGTCACCCTCTTTGAAAGTGTCTGTGACACTCACATGCTCAGTTGTTGCAAATTATCCAGCAGAAAATTAGGTTTGTCTGTAATAAAAACTGAAGCTACAGGGCTGATTATTAAGCTAGTTGCACTGGTTTCTGTACTGCCATGTAGTAATTATCAATATTAATTACTAATCAGCCTTATATTGTGTCATTTATATTCTATGGGGGCAAATTCCCTAATCGGCGAAAATGCGATAGCGACGCCTTCGCTGCACTTCGCCAGGCAAATTTTCACCAGTCCAATTCACTAAAATGCTAATTTGCTCTCAAGGTGGTGAAAAGTAGCGAAATTGAGCTACCGTTACTTCATCAGGCAAAGCGCATTTATGCTAGCGATGCCTAATTTGCATAAGGCACAAAGTTAAAAGTATAATAGAAGTGTATGTTACAGCCACTACATTACACTACACAAGCCCAGGAAACCTTTAATAAATAAAATAAAGTTGTCATATTGCCCTAAACATGTGCCCACTGTATAGTTGAGTTGCCATATGTTAGGAAATGTAGGGGGGGAAAGAGGGTAATCCCCCAAAAAAATTACGTTATTTTTCAGACTATCACCCTAAAAAAAATAAAAGACTCCAGCATTTTTTTGGGACTTAGAAAATAATCTCCTATCTATTTTATTGAACTTCACCAGGTCTTACCTGGCGAAGTAAAGTCTAGCGCAAGAGGTAACGGTCAGTAAAATGGGAATCTTAGTGAATTAGCGTAGTTACATCCCTTCGCCTGGCGTAAGTGTGCGAAGTTGCACGCCTATCTATTTCACTAGAAATGGCGAAGTTGTGAAATGACACCATGCCGGCGAATTAGCCCTTCGCGCTTTAGTGAATTTGCGCCTATGAGTGCAGTATATTTTGAGTTGGTCCCTAAACTCAGTAAGTGACAGCAGCAGAGAGCATGTGAATCAGTGAATCAGCAGAAAAGAAGATGGGGAGCTACTGGGGCATTTTTGAAGACACTGCTAAAGGACTGTGGTTGCCTTGGGCTGGTACAGAAGCACAAAACATGTAATGTAATGTACAACATTTCTAGCTACTTCTTTAGTTTAACTTTCCTTGTCCTTTAAGGACTATAAATCCAGTTTTAATAAAAGTAAAGCTATAATTACCTACAGAGCAAGTCAGTACCTTTGCTTGATTTGTGCAAAGATTGTATACAGGTATAGGATCTGTTATCAGGAAACCTGTTATCCAAAAAGCTCCAAATTATGAAAAGGCCATCTCCCATAGACTTCATTTTATCAAAATAACCCACAATTATTTTAAATGATTTCCTTCTTTCCCTGTAATAATAAAACAATACCTTGTACTTGATCCAAACTAAGATATAATGAATCTTTATTGGAGGCAACCCCAACCTATTGGGTTTATTTTTATTTAAAGGAGAATTCAACCCTAAAGTAAAAACCCTACCCTACATAGACCCCCCTCCCTCCCCCACTCAGCCTAGCTTTACTTACCCTTTCGTGCAGATTCTGCCCAGCACAGTGCATGGCAACCATCTTCTTCTCTTCGGTAATCTTCTAAATGAGAGCGGCTTATCGATGCATGCGAAGTTGGAGCAATCTTCCAATTCGCAACAACTGCACATACTGAAAGTCACAGAAATTGCTGAGATGACGCTTTCCGTAGATTACTGGAAGATGGCTGCCTTGCACTCCACTGGACAGAATCTGCACCGAGGGGTAAGTAAAGACTTTTGGGCATTTGCCCAATGTAGCAGCTAGTCTGGGGTGGAGGAGGGAAGGGGGTCTATGTAGGGTAGGGAGTAGTGTTTTTTTTTTTT
>CM044445.1:79171169-79196266 GCA_024363595.1 Xenopus borealis
TTGTTTTTCCTTTTCTTTGCTGTCCCTGTCACCACCAATCATGTAATCTATTTGATTGCTTCTCTCTCTTTCTCTCTCTGGGGCAAATTCACTAAAGAGGGCAACTTCGCCAGCGTCGACTTCGCTCACATCGCAACATTTCAACAGGCATAGATTCGCCAGGACAACACTAATTCACGAAGTTGTGTCCATGGTGGCGAACGCTGGCAAAGTTGCGCTAGCGTTACTTTGTCAAGCAACATGAAGTTGCACTAGCGTTACTTTGTCAAGCAAAGCGAAGTTGCACTAGCGTTGTCTGATTTGCATACAGCGGTAAGTTAAATTTCAATGGACATATATGTTACACCAAATACATTATATTACACAAGCCTGGGAAACCTTAATAAAAGAAAATTGAGTTTTTATATTGCCCTACACATGTGCCCACTGTATAGTTTATGTTCCATATGTTAGGAAATGTAGGTGGGAAGCCAGGTACCCCAAAAATTTTTTACAATCTTTTGTAAAATATAAAAAGACGCTAGTGTTAGCTACTCTATTGCACTTCGCCTAGTCTGAGGTGGCAAAGGCAAGTCTTGCGCAAGAGGTAACGTTCAGTAAAAACCAGAGCGCAAATTTGCCTGGCATTTGCGTGCGAAGCAACACTATTGTACTTCTCCTTTGTTAGATGTCTGCATTCGTTGGTAAATCGGTGAAGTAACGAAATGACATAACACTGCTGAATTTTCACTAGCTTTAGTCACTTCCCCCTTTAGTATAACTGCCTCTCTGCATTTCAATCTCCTAGTCTCTCTTCCCACTCCAGTTTTCAATATTTCAGAAATGGCACCCTCTATCTTCAGGCTTTACCTCCTTACAGTCAAAAATAGGATTGTTGAACACTGCCTCCCTTTCAAAGGAAAACACTACCCCCTGAACAATGTAAGTCATTATTAAAAAATATATTGAATAAAACACTCATATTTAAAACCCTGCTTTGTATAAATTAACCATTTTCATAATAATAATATACATTTTAGTAGTATATGCCACTGGGAATTCATAAACAGAAAATTACTATTTTAAAAAAATAAGGTGGGATCCTTGGGATCCTATGATTGATGGTGCACACAAACATACCAAACAAATCATACATGTTAGGTCACATGAGCCAATTGACAGACAGGGGCAGATTAACTAAATTCACATGAAAAATTCGAATTAAATTCGATTTCGAATCTTCGAATATGCAAATTAGGCAAATTTGACCATCCAATATTCGAATTCGAATGATTCGAATATTCAAATAAAATTTAATTCGAATATTCGATGGTAGAATAACTTCCCCTTTAAATTTTTATTCGACCACCTACTGTGCCAGGATCAAGCTACCGATTTGGGAATCATTAGCTGAGATTGAATAAAAAAAATTCAACCGATCGATTAAAATCGTTCGAATCGATCGATCGAATAATCGTTCGATCAAATTTTTTGTATTCAATCGTTCGTTCAATTGATCGACTATCGAATTCGAAGGATTTTACCACAATTCAATCGTTTGTTCGATTGATCGATCGAATTGCGGTAAAATCCTTCGAATTCGATAGTCGAATTCGAAGGATTTTAATTCTCCAATATTCCTATGGTCAAATTTCGAATTTTTTTTAAATTCGAAATCCGACCAATAGTAAATCTGCCCCCTAGAGTTGTGTCTTTTGCTTCCACACTTCTTCCTGTTACATTCAGTAGTTTTAGATCTGGTCAGGTGATCTCTGAGGCAGCACACAGACCATCATGAAATGGCGGTTCAAAGCGATATAAAAGGGCAACATTTACTTAGTTAAAAAGAATATAACCATTCTATCCTCAAATTGCTAACATTCAGCCTGACAGTTTGGTAACCACTGGTACAAGTAGAGCTCATAGTAACCTAGGAAATAGGCTGATAGACAGAGCCTGAAAAAAACTAGATGCAAATTGCAGTTAACATTTTCAGCTCAGTTCCATGGCACATTAGTTGCATACCTTGGCTCCAAGAGACATATCAATGTTCAGATCATTTTCCAAAGAGTTTGTGAATGGTTTACAATAAACATCGAATGCAATGGCCTTATTAACCCAATTTCTCATTCTGTTTAATTGCCAAACAGACTGAACAATTTAATTAAAAGTAATTGCTGATTTCATGATTACAGTCGATTTAGTTCTCAGAAGTAATGGACACTTACATTAGAAAGCCATTAGAAATCATAGTTATGAAACATTATTTTGTATTTGGTTGAGGAAATAGAGCAAGATAAAAATCTAAATATGTAGCAATCCCTTGGCTACTTGGTGAGACTGCAGTATTGTGATTTCATGTTATTGTTTAAAGTTATGAAGGGATATTACATTGCATATTACCCATGCATAAGCATTTTATTATTGTAAGTGATTTTGAGTTTCGAAAACCAAGTGAGAGAATGTGAGGCACAATGATGAGAAGACTGAAAAATGTATAAATGAAACCTTATCTATCTTGCATTGATATATTACTACCTTATTATTATTATTATTATATGTATAAAGCTATCAATATATAAATATATATATATAATAGCTGTCCCCAAACTTTTTTTGACTCAGGGACTTTTTTGCAAGGACGGGGGGGGTAAGATGGGGACCAGCGCCAACTGCGCATAGCATATAAATTTTGCACACGACGCATAAATTTCGTACGCGGAGTGTCCAATTCAGGTGCATCAGCATCAATTTCAGTATCGAATTTGGCGTGGTGGCATCCAACTCCACGTTAAATGCAGGCTAGGCTCAAAGGCTGGGGACCCCTGGTATATACTATATTAGTAGCTGTATATATAAATAAATACAATAAAAATACTGTATAGGAAGAGCATTGCAATAGAAGGCAATACATTTTTAAGAAATATATAAAACAATGATATAACTGGAAGCATCTAGGAAACAACATAGAAAACTCTCCTCAATGCACAGAAAGTTTGTTTCTGGACACCAGCTATATCACATAATATTTATGTATATATATATATATATATATATATATATATATATATATATATATATATATATATATATATATATATATATATATATAAAATCCACATAGCGTCTGCACTCCAGTGCAACTGTTTTCAAAAAGCAGGGTGCTCAATAAAAACACATGCATACAGACTGCACATCATATAAAAAATATTTAACTTTTAGTGCTAATACATTGTAGTAAAAAAATAATAAATGAAAAATCTTTGAAAAGATTTAATTGCATTCTTTGAACAACATAACTGGAAATTATAGTATATTTTCACCATACCAAATTACTCTTACATTCAATGAGTACAATGGAGCAGTGGTGCTCATCAGGACTGCAAAGGGGTTAAAAAGGCACTCAAGCTGGGAAACCTCCCTGGAAGTAGAGGAAATATATTCTACATTATTTGTTGCATACACAGGCCCTGAACTACAAGTTATTTCATAATGTGAATACCAGTGTGTGTTTTATTAATTCTATGCTCTTGGGTGGGCAATTTTAGTTATAGAACAGAAAATATTCCATGGATGCACCAGATTTCCTAAAAGGTTACATCAATGAGAACATCACCTATAAAAACACATTATGTAAAGCAAGTCAAAATGAGCTAAAATAGAAACATTTTTCTTGTAACGTTCTTACTATTTAGAGCTAGAAAACAAGCATTTGCAAATACACCTGTGAATTCTAATTTGAATGACTGTTGCTCAATCAGCCTCTTTGGTCACTCAACACTATTGTGAAAGCATCAGAGCTTCCTCTGACTAACTGATCATTAGCGTGGACTGATGACTGAGAATACAAATGATGTGGCAACTACTGAACTTGCAGGGGCTTGCATTAGAGAACTAGCCACCATTTGTTACAGAAAGAATAAGCCAGGCAAATAAGCAAAGTAGAACAGATGCTGGGCCACCAGGCAGTTCAGAGCTGGACTTGGAGGAAAAAGCAGCCCTGGCAAAAGTATCAAAGCAGCCCATGTATTAATGCACATGCAAAGTATGATATATATTTCCAACCCCAAGGTTGACTAGAATTATTGTTTATTAATAGATATTTTAAGTTAAGAGTACATTACCATATTATCCCCAGCAATATTATACACCCTATGTGCTTGAACTGGTCCTTGGAACAGATATCTCAGCTTAGCTGTGGCTGGCTATTATGAACAGCTCATTTACATTTCTAAAGTGAGTGGCTCATTTACATATTAAAGACAGACCTAATTTGCATTTTTAGGTAAACAGTCCATTTACATTTTAAAGCAAGCACCCATCAGGCATTTGCCCGAACCCACAGATTGCCAGTCTTGGCCTGCGACAGTTTAAGACACATGTACATTTGCATTAGAAGGCATTAACTACTGTGTATAAAGGTTACTGCATGGACATTTTTATTCCAGGGATGGGTGTAGGGTTGCCACCTGGCCAGTATTTTACCGCATGACAGGTAAAAATTATGCTTGACCCCAAAAGGAAGGCCTTTATTTGTTTTCCAAAAAAAAGGTGGCAACCCTAGATGGATATGGCTACAGAATGTGAACCTAATGTGGCCATGCACTTAAGATTTGCTCATTTGGCTGAGTCAAACAAGCAGATCCCTCCCTAATATTGCCCCTTTGTTCTAGGTGATATTGTTATGATCTAATCATTATACTGATATCAGGGGACAATAAGCTGCCAACTCAGTCTAAAGGTGTTAAATTGGCAGCTAAAATCTGGCTGTATATCGCCAGCTAAAGAGAACACCTGTCGGGTACGGGTTCTGGAAAATTGATCCGCGAAGGACTCTTTCAGGAACTAAAACACTCAGCAATACAATAATACAAAAAGTAATAAATATATATATATATATACACATATAAAAAAAAATTATCTGCTGGAATTTACACACCAGTGGAGAAAAAGATATATGTGCTCCGAGCCTCTGTACAAGTCACTTAAGTCACTCTTGTCTGAGATAAGTCGTGCTTCCGTTTAACTCCTAGAAAAAATATTTTCCTTTTTTCTAGCTGGGGTATGCAATGCAATTACATTACATGAATCTGTTGGCAGAGTGCAGCCACAGGATTTTACAGCATTCCTATTATATATTACACACTTCACTTTTTCTAGTCATATACATTATTACAAAATGCCTATTTCACCTGTGGGCAGCTGATGCAAACCATAAGTATTCAACGTGAAATATTTGTTATAAACACGATAAAACACACATAAGAAATTTGATCCCTAAGGTTAAAGCTAGTGAAAACTACATTAATTGTATTTAGGAAGACTGATAAAGCTTCTATTCACATAATTATTAATTGATTAATCAAATGAGAAGATAAGTCCATTTTTCATCACATTCAAATTGTTAAGTAACAGAATATCAAAGAGTTAATCAAATCTGACATAATTCTTCCACATGCTAAACTGTTACAAACGCTGCATTGCAAGCAGCTCAGCAGATGCAAGGGAAACTTTGTCTTTGAAATATGATCTTGGGTTCCACTTCGTAAATCAAAGCCATACATAATTCATCTGGAAACTAAAGATCATGCTTCAGAATCACAGAAACCTCATAGTATCTTCAAAATGAAGAAGAGTTAATTGTGTTTAAATTCCTATTAAGAGTACTAGATCACTAATATACACACACAAGTCAAATGGCCAAAACAGATCAAGTCTTATATGTGCAAACCGTATTGATGGAATACAAAGGTAATAAGAAAATGTTAATAATATTACTTGCCGAATGTTTTTAATGATGTAATAATACACAGCTAGTAATAAAATGTTTAAAGTATTACTTGTCTGAGCACTATAGTCTATTCCAGTCTATGGCCATATTGTGATAGAGGTCTCATTTAATTTCATTATGTATGTATTTTAATGGGTATACATATAAATGAGCATTAGTGCGGTTATAGGGGAGTGAAGTATATGTTTGTCATATTTGAATAAAACATTTTAAATGTATTTTTTTCTCTGAGAAAATAAATATGTTTCTTTTTTGGAGCTGTTCTTATTTGTAAGTGTCTTTGATGTTTATTACATGTAAATTTTCTTTATTCATCATATCATCACATTTGACTCTGTGTTCAAGCTAACATTGAAAGAAAGTCCTTTCTGTTTTTCCTGTATCTTGGCCTTTATTATATGTTTAGTCTAATAACCAGATCCTCTTTTCCCAAAAGTAAACAAAACAATAACAAATGCCAGAGCTACTTATCTTATCATAAAGCCCACCATGATTCTAATGCGAAAGTTTACGTGACTTTATTGTATTTTCCCTCTTAAATTGACACAATAACTATTCAGTAATATTATATCTTGAAAAACTGATGTGGAACATTACTTAAAATATGAAAGAATATTAAAAATATATTAAAATATATTAAAATATTAAAGAGGTAGTTCAACTTTAATTTAACTTTCAGTATGATGTAGACAATGGTGTTTTGAGGCAGATATCAAATGGTCTTCATTCTTTATGATTTTGTGTTTTTTTTAAATATTTCACTGTTTGTTCAGCAGCTCTACAGATTATAATTTCAGTAGCTACCTTGCTAGGACCCAATTTACCATAGAAACCAGTCAGTGGCCTGGCATTCAGACTTTAATAAATAACCCCCATGTTTGTGCTTCCTTTTGCATTCCATTTTAGATTCCCTGTCTCATATTAACCTGATGTTAATGGTGATTTTCAAGGTAGCAGGCTTCCTCTGTAGCTAAGCTCCTCATCTTATGTTATAAAATGCTTTTTAAATAAAATAATTGTGGTGGCTATGGAAAGAGCCAGAAATCTGTGCATTGCGTTATATTTATTGAGTGAGTGGGTAAAGAACAGGGATGTCCACCCTTCAAATCATGAAATCTGAACTGGTGTGATTATGAAGCAAGTCACTATTTCCAAGTTATGGAGTGTGAATAGACATGAAACCATAAACAAGCAATAGAAGACCAGTCTTTAGTTCAAATAGTAGCCCGTTTTAGTATATTTTGGTTCCTCAACTCAGTACAGTAAAACACATTATTGCAATGTTTGTATAACTCTTTGACTGTCAGATGAACCCCATTCCACTTGGAATGGATAAGAGGTCGCACAGTGACTATCTGGAGCAGACTGTCTCCAACAACAACTCTGAAATGACTGGATAACTGCCTCTCTGTAACACAATCCAGTGTGCCGTGTAGATTAGACAACACAGAAAGAAAAGGAAATCATAAACAGCTTCCTATCAGTTCATTTCTTACTTGACTTCCTCTCATTGTTGATTCCTTTAGTCAAGAAATCTCCTGCTCAGGGGTTGGGGAACGCAGAATGGTTTTACTTTATTAAGCAAATAATAGCATCTTTTTGCTTAGGATTTAACAAGACTTTCAGAAAAATGTTAACAAATGGTATTAATAAAATCCCCAGATGGCAAAATTCCACCACCCAGAACATTGACATAGATTAGCTCAAGAAAGATGCATGGATGTTGATTTATTTCACGGCTGAAAATGAATATAGCAAATAAAATTTCCTCTTACAAGGTGTTCATCAGCCAGTACTATATGCTGAAAATCATCTACTTAAACATCAAAGGGCTATATAATGATGACTGCAAGAGAAACCAAATGGATGTCTTTTAAAGGTAAAAGCTTGTTAATCTGATTTTTTCCATTTTAACACAGACTGAAAAAGAATCATAATTATTTATGGAAATAAGCAAATTTGGCTTCCTATATTAAGTCCTCGCTTATTTTAGTTGGTAGTCGCAACAATTCAAGGTTTCAACTGCCAATTTTTTCAGTGGACTCTGGACTGGTAACTACAGACACAGTCACTCGGGGGCAGATTTACTAATGGTCGAATTTCGAAGTGAAAAAAACGTCAAAATTCGACCATCAAATTTTTGATTCAATCAAATAAAAATAGTTTGAATCGTTCGATCTCATTGTCCAAATCGAACAATTCGAATGATTTTGCACAAATTCCTTCGAATTCCTAGGATGGGTTCCCCATAGGCTAAATGGCAAGTTGGCAGCTTTAAGATGGTGAATAGTCGAATTTGAAGGATTTTTAAAGGGTCAGTACTTCAAAATTTGAAAAATTTAATTTTACAATTTTTTCAGTTCTAATGGAATTTTGTGCTATCCATATTTGAAGTAGCCAAAAATTACTTCGAAATTCAAAGTTTTTGAATTCAAATTTTATTTGACTATCACTTTGGGCCCTTAGTAAATGTTAATGTAGTTAAACTTAATTTTTATATACTGTGCTTATATATGTTTTCAGGACTGTTTTAGCTACAGTGTAGGTATTTGTGTGCATGTTTCTAATTTTTGTATGAAAGAAAGAATAACAATAAGTCAAATAATGCTGAATATTACTAGGATGAACATAATATGCTAGCTGTTAATTATTTATTTCCGGTTATTTATATAGTGTAGTATCAACACACATTATACATCATTCACATTGGTCCCTTCCCCAGAGGAGATCACATTCGCACACACCAGGGCCAGACTGGGAGGTAAAAGCAGCCCTGGTAAAAGTATCAAAGCAGCCCATGTATTCACATGCATGTAAAGCATGATATATATTTCCAACCTCAAGGTTAACTAGAACTAGTGTTTATTCATAGATATATTAAGAGTCCATTACCATATAATCCCCAGCAATATTATACACCCTATGTGCTGGAACTGGTCCTTGAAACAAATATCTCCCCTAGTTTCTATCTCAACTATTCTATCTGATGGATTAGTGGCCCTATACTTACATTATACTCTAAACTTTCCTTTGTGTGCCCCAAGCTAGACCATGTACCCTGGCAGATAAGAGGACTTAATTACCATGTGTGTCACAGGACCAAAGTGTGACATACCTGAAGAGACTAGACTGTCTCCTGCAATTTATGCTGCAAATCACAGTGTTCCATAAACAGGCTGAAGTGAATGTTCTGAGCCTGGATCCTCCTGTTGCTAACATACTTATCATAAGCATAATGGATTGGTTATATAGCAAGCAACGCTAATGTTTCTAACTGAAGTTGGTCATAATTCCACCCATATGCCAGTACTGACATGAGCACTAGCAAATGGAGGTATCAGCTTAGCTGTGGCTTGCTATTACGTACATTTCTGAAGTGATTGGCTAATTTACATATTAAAGACAGACCTAATTTATATTTTTAGGTGAGCAGTCCATTTACATTTTAAAGCAATCGGCCCATCGGGTATTTGCCCGAACCTACAGATTGCCAGCCCGGGCCTGACACACACCACGGTCAATTTAGTCAGAAGCCAATTAACCTGCCTATATGTTTTTGGAGTGTGGGAGGAAACCTAATTTCTCAGAGGAAACCCACAGAGACACTGGAAGAACATATAAACTCCCTGCCGACAGTCCCCTAATTGAACTCAGGACCCCAGCTCTGCAATGAAAAAGTGCTACCCGCTAAGCCATCGTGCTGCCAAGTTGTGCATGCAACATCAGATAACAATAAAGGGGGTCATTATGAATAAGGTTATACAAAGAGGTTTCAATCACTAATTGGCCTACTGATAAATCTCTCTAAGATAGGTATGATTTCACGTTGTACCCAGTCATCATAACAGTACTAGACTCTTCCCAACTTTAAATATAAAGGGCCAGATTAAATTCAATGAGAGAAATTTAGCTCATGGCTTAGGAAAACTCTATAGGGGTTTATAGGGAAAATGATAATTGAATTAAGAGAAATGTTTTTCTTGTCAAGTTATATCTGTCCATAAAAGTGCTAGAATCTAGGTTATTTTGTAGATCTGTGTTAGAAAGTCTGATATCCTACTTATTTGGTGCGCACAAGGACCCACTAGGAGGTTCAGGTCAGAGTCTAACCCTGTGCCTTCCAAAGTTACTTATATATTCCTAGTCTTAACCAGAAAATTTTATATTTGCTAGCCAGCCCTCCACATGCTCTGGCTATTAAACTAAAGCACACTTTTAAAATATATACTGTATTGATCTGCCTGTCTTCAAATACAATCCAACAATACAGTAAATACATTAGTATTGGAGTGACCCCCAAGTCAACATTTTACAGGCAAAAATATTTTCAGAACATGTAGAATGAGCTTCTTAAGTAAACACACATTTAATATTTGTTAACATTACTGAATTGAGTTGCAAATGCTTCATAACTAAAACATCTGCTAGCTATCTAGCTATATACACACAGAAACTAAACAGATGGAGTTGGCTTTTATGGTGCATTATGGTCCCACATATGGCCAAGATGTGGAGTGCCACTTCAGAAATAAATATCATATTATGCTAGTACCACATTTATAACTGAAGGCATTATGTAATTAGGTACCAGAAGTCCCCAAAGATCAAAGCTTAAATAATTACAGAAGAGGGAAAATGCTTATGAGAATGGGAATTAAGCAGTAATTTGAATAAATTAACTTAGCAAGTGGACCAACAATAATGCATATGAAAATGAACTGTAAAACAGGTAATATGTACTAAACATTACAGAATACACTGGCCAGGTGTTCACAAATAGAGAAGCAGTCCTGATAATTATACAGCCTATTAGAAATTAACATCTGTCAAACTGTATTTACTGCATCTCCTTATTTAATGGGGTGTTTTAATGCTGGCCCAGATGTTGCTGTTGCTTATTCTAAGCTCTAACAGAAGCCTATTGTAATTCTAAATACCCCATTGGCATTGCTCTCCCATATCAGGTTATACTCACATTGAAGCATATTGACTAGGACACAGGACAGAATTGAAAATGTCAGCAGTGATGAAGGGAAATAGTTAATAACCCTCTTAGAGCCTATAATTAATGCAATATGCAATATGGGGATGCCCTACACTGTGACCTACCATGGTCTTAAGGAAGACCAAAACGCTGGAATAACAAATAAACTTTATCTCTTTTTCACCATATTTTATATATATATATATATATATATATATATATATATATATATATATATATATATATATATTAGGCTGGTGAAATGTTAAACTCCAGGGAAAAGTGTGTTCCTGCAGCAACTAATGCTGCTGAATTGTGAATCAGCTCGGTAAAAGCTGGATTATGGTTCCCTGAGTGAATGGAAGAGAGCTGGAAGAGAGCAGCGTGGGCTTACATTCCTTGCTCCATTATGTGTTTTGTAGCTGTCCAGGTAGGCAGTTGTATAATTAGCTGATTTAGGCTATAAGGTGCAGAGCAACACCTGGATTGGAGAAGAGTGAGTGGCCACAGAAGGAGTGCTCGTGAGCACCAGGGAACAAGTGTGCTATTCTCCTGAGTTGGAGAAGGCTCCAAGGATCTGGGAGAGGACCAGAGAAACCGCTCCAAGGAGACAAGTGTCTCAAGTGTGCCCAGAAAGGATTCTGGGATTTGTGGTCCAAGTGAAAGCAAGTGAGGGCCAAACTCAAACGTGAGTAAAGTGAACACTAGTGAGGGTGTGAATTAGGACTGTGTATATGTTATGTGATTCCCCATGTGAAAGCCAGTAGGCTGAAGATTTTGTGTTTGTTAAATATAAAGATGTGAGAAGTGATCAGTCTCCATTTAATCTGTGCAGGGGCCTTGGGTTTTGCTACCGGAAGCTCAAAATATACAATATATATATATATATATATACTGTATATATACACACTAATGTTGTAGTGCTCCAAAAAGTAGGTTGAGAGAGGGTTCCTTACAAAGGAATTCAGGGATGGAATTCCTGAGGTAAGGAGCAGCAAGATGGAAGGGTTTGAGACGAGAGGTGGATGTGGTTGGTGTACAGAGAAGGTGGTTTTGAGAAGAGCGGAGAAGATGACCAGGAACGTATAGCCTAACTTATTATGTGATTGAATGGCTAATTGTAAGTAACCTCTCAATTGGTCTTCATTTTGTTTTTTTAATAGGTT
The DNA here is from genome assembly GCA_024363595.1 of Xenopus borealis. Lineage (NCBI taxonomy): Eukaryota > Metazoa > Chordata > Amphibia > Anura > Pipidae > Xenopus > Xenopus borealis. Next base: position 79,183,090 of record CM044445.1, read on the forward strand.
TTGAATAGTTTGCCTTCTTAGTCACTGACCTCATCTATAAAAACAAATGATCTGTACGGCTATACATTTATTGTTATTGCTACTTTTTATTACTCGTCTTCCTAGTCAGACCCTCTCCTATACGAATTACTGTCTCTTATTCAAATCAGTGCATGGTTGCTAGAGTAACTTGGATCTTAACATCCAGATTGCTGAAATTGAACACTGGAGAACTACTGAATAAAAAGATAAATAACTCAAAAACCACAAATGATAAAACAATTAAATCCAATTGCAGATTGTCTCAGAATAGTATTCACTAAAACATACTAAAAGCGAACAACCCATTTAATTAAATCAGCTCATGCATTCTCTAAATCCCAAACTCAGAAATGAGTTGTACATGTGTAACAAAAAGACAGGTTGAGAGAACATATATCCAGATATTTTTCTGTTCTAAACATGCTTGTTATGTTCAGGCTTCATTTATTTGAAGTGAGAATATTACAATGATAATTACCATTACAGATGCCTACAAAAGTTACTGGTGTATATTTGTAGTAATTTCTTGAGCTAAGGGGGCAGTGACCAACGTTTATACATTCAAGGACAACCATGGTCAAGTGCAGGGACTGATATGAGTATATATATTTAATGAACATGGCAGACTGCACTATTTTTGCACTATGCACCCTACCCTCCATATAGTAAATGGACCCCTGGGCTTTACGATTATAAAGGAAGAAATGTAAATGCTGCATAATTGTGTATTTTTATGGCATAAACAGTAAATCACTTTAGCTTTTGGGGCTACTGCCCATTTATTAGTCTTGCATTTCTGCTATTAACTGGAGAGTATCTCCAGGCAATACAAGATGGCTAGTCTTTATTTGTAATACCTGCAGGATATTCTGTAACTATGTGCTGTAATCAAAATTTAACAACCACAATTAATAATTTAGCAACTTTTTGCACAAATGAGCATAAAAAGTGATTTAAAGATGAGAGGGATCTGCTAGCAGCAAGTTAATTTTTTATATACATTATGCAATTATTCTCTTTGCCAGATTGCAAATAGTTTTGTCCTACATTATTAATAGTGACAGATGAGGATCTTTTCATTTAACATTGCTATTGGGTGGGATCTTAATGCAGAATGAGTTTTATTAAATTACAGTGGTCGTTGGCAACAGGAAGAGAATTATAAATAGATATTCCAGTCTAATCCTCAGAGCATTCACTGAAGCTAAACATGCATCCTTCATTAGGAATAAATGGGGGGGGGGGGTACCATAAACTAATAAAGTATATTTATGTGAAATAGCCCATCATTGACAAGCAATAATTTATTGACAGTTATTCTATGTCATACTGGCTGTTAAGGAGTTACTATTCTTGGCACCCAAGATATTTGTCCTTGTATAGTTCAGGACTAAAACCCATTTGTCCCAATCCAGTTTTATACAATTAATATAAAATTGTTGTTGTAAAGCAATATAATGGTATAATAAATGCTACAGACAAAAGTAATATGCCATTCAGTCATTTTCTTTTTCAGTTTTCCAAGAATTCTCATAATTTGTGTCAATACCATTCTGCTGGTTTGTTTGAAGGTGTAACAAGCTGAGTGCACTGAGTTCTGTAAAGATAAAAGCTAACAGCAAGAGCAGGTTGCTCATAGTCTTTGCAGAAAAAGACCTAAATTATGTCAGTATCGCATATACAAAAACACCTTTGAGTTGACATTGCACTTATATATCATTGTCCCTTTAAATATGACCTCTCTTGTTTAGTTTGGGTTTTTGTTCCTAAAAATACAATTTCCAATTTTAGAAAAATTTGCTTCTAATACAACAAACTAGTGAGATTTTATAGCAAATCTTTTCATGCCTTCTCCCCAAAGACGGTCCAGTGCTTTTTCGTGCTCAGTGAATGATCTATTTGAAGAAATTGTTACTTTTTTTAGATTAACTTCCAAGAAGCAAGTGATAAGAAATAAATAGCATGGTATGTATATTATTTTGTATTGAGTTGCTTGCATTCCCAGTGATGTTTATTCAAGCATTACATTAATTGGACAGATGGGGAGACAACAAAACTTATAGAATACAAATAAATATAATATGTACAATGATGGAGAAAATTAAGTGCCAAATGTAACCTAATGCGAAACATGGCCCTCAGCCTGCACACTTCTCTGCTTATTCCTCTGTCTACATTAACAGGTACGCTGTCTCGGTGCATTTAAAAATCATTGTGTGTGTTATTATTATACATTTTTTACCAGCATAAAATTTCTATTTGTCTACATAGCAAACCCGAGATGTTCTCCATAGGAAAGAGGGGCTTTTGTAAGTGGCGTCCTGGGCCCAACTCATGATTTTGTATTTTGTATTTCCTCATCAGCATAGGAAGAATTTTCTTTACATGCATACATGTTGGTAATAGATCCAGAGAATTAAATGTTTGGTTCAGTAGGCTGAATTGACAGTTTTTCTCCTTGATGACCTGATGGGGTAATTTTAATAGATGGGCAAAAGGTGTATTTGCTCTAAGCCCTCTAGGATATGGGGGGTCCTCCACTAACCATTTAATCTGCAATAACTGAGTCGGAGATAATAAATGGAGTTGCAAACACTGGAGTTTCAAACCAAAGGAGGTTCAAACTAGGTCAAAAGTTTGTCCTAAACCCTAATTTTTTTATTATTTCTGTTTTGATCTGTAACTCGGATAATGAGTGCTAGCAAGATTGAAGGTCTGACCCAGTGCAAAGTCTGTGCACTATGTGTATACAGATTTGGAACACGAGATCCAAAATGCTTACCTCTGTGGTGGATGTGAGCAAATTGCCACTTTGGAGGCTCGAATTAGAGCACTAGAGGAACAAATTGCAAAATCTTGAAAGGAGTCTCTTGCTCACTGAGCAGGACCTAGTGGGGTCAGATAGTTTGGGGGGAACAGAACAGCAGCAGGATGTTGAGGCAGCTAGCTAGGTGGCAGTTAGAAAATCTAAGGTGGGCAAAAGTAAAAGGGAGACTGATCCTGGGTTTATACATCCCAATAGCTTTGCCAGATTGTGTGAAGATGATGGGAGTGTGAACTCTGGATTGGCAAGTCTACATGGGGCTGATCTTTCTAACAGCTGTGAGACCAGTTTCTCTAGTAGTGGTGGAGAGCAGAGTCAGGTCTAAGCACATTGTGGTTGTAGGGGATTCAATTATTAGGAAAGTGGATATGGTTATCTGTCCTAATTGCGACAACCGAACAGTTTGCGGTCTACCTGTTGCCAGGGTTCGGCATGTGGTTGGTCGGGTAGACAAATTATTGGGTGGGGCTGTGCATGACCCAACGGTCTTAGTATATATCGGTACTAATGACAAGATAAATGGTAGATGGAAGACCTTAAAGAGTGAGTTCAGGGATCTAGGCTCTAAGATCAGGGGAAGGTCTTCCAATGTCATTCTTTTGGAAATTTTGCCTGTGCCACGTGCAAGTTTAGGTACACAGTGGGAGCTAAATGTGTGGCTCAAGTCTTGGTGTAGGAAGGAAGGGTTTGGGTTCCTAGAGCACTGGGCTTATTTTCCTTGGGGTACAACATACATACAGTTGTGACAGATTGCACCACAATGGAAGGGGGTCAACTGTGCAAGGGGAAAGAATGGCCAAGAGGTTGGAGGAGTGTTTAAACTAGGCAAGTGGGGGGTGGGTGAGATAAAGAATTATGGGGAAGCTAGAGTAGATGGGGTAGTGGGATTAGCAAGGGGTCGTGGGGGAGGAGTGAGGAGTGAGGGGGGCATACAGTTTACCAGCTAAGGAGGTCCCTCTGTTACAAGGAAAACAGGCTAATACTAACTTAACATATAATTCTCCTCAAAGTAATGCACATTTATAAAGTAAAAGTAGTAACCTCCACTGTATGCTGACAAATGCACGAAGTTTGTCAGGTAAAATGGGAGACCTAGAATTAATGGCATGCTCTAAAAATTATGATATAATTGGTATCACTGAGGTGGGATGAAACATGACTGGACTGTGAATTTAAATGGACACATCCTTTTTAGGACAGGCAGAGGGATTAAAAAGGGGGAGGAGTGTGTTTGTATGTTAAGCCTGAATAAAGCCATGCACTAAAGAAATAACCATTGCTGGCACTGGTGAGGGTGTGAAATCCCTCTGGGTGGAGATTTTGACTGGGCAAAAGGTTACAAAGAAAATTATCCAGGACTTAAGTCCTTAAGAGCGATATAAGTGAGCTGGAGAGAGTGTGGAGACGTGCAACTAAACTGGTTAGAGGGATGGAAGACTTAAATTATGAGGGTAGACTGTCCAGGTTGGGGTTGTTTTCTCTGGAAAAAAGGCGCTTGCGAGGGAACATGATTACATTTTACAAATACATTTAAGGACTTTATAGACAAATATCAGGGGACCTTTTTACCCATAAAGAGGATCACCACACCAGAGCCCACCCCTTCAGACTGGAAGAAAAGGACTTTCATTTGAAGCAGCGTAGGTGGTTCTTCACAGTGAGGACAGTGAGGTTGTGGAATGCACTGCCGGGTGATGTTGTGATGGCTGATTCAGTTGATGCTTTCAAAAGGGGTTTGGATGATTTTTTTGGACAGACATAACATCAAAGGCTATTTTGATACTAAACTCTACAGTTAGTATAGCTATGGGCATATATGGTTTGTGTGAAAGAGTGGAGGGGTGTGTGTGTATGCTGGGTTTTAATTTGGAGGGGTTGAACTTGATGGACTTTGTCTTTATAGTTACATAGTTAAATTGGGTTGAAAAAGACAAAGTCCATCAAGTTCAACCCCTCCAAAATAAAACCACCCACCCACCCACACACACACACACACACACTCACACACCTCCATATATAACTGAATGAAGCATCCCACACAAATGGCAGATCCCTCATTTTAATTGGCTCTGCAACACTACCTTTTAATTTATAGTTTGTTTTCTTTCTTTTTGTTACGTTAATTTTCTTTAAGATTTTTTTTTAGGCACCTGCTTATTGCCCTTGAGCCACCCAGCACCCGCAGGCCAGGTACAATACATTCTTGGTGTTAACTGCACACACAAGGCAGAGACTGTATAGATCCAATGACATATAATTTCTTTTAACTTCACTACTTCAACAATAAATTGCTTCTCTACAACACAAACATATACAGTGCACATGGATTTGAACACACATCGCTCTTAATTATAATCACAATAGGTACTGAAAAAAAGTACAGATTCTGAAAGGAACATTGGATGTTCCATATAGTCAGGTTTTAGCCATTAGCCTTTATATAAAGAAACAAGTGTGTATAAAGTTGAGTAGTTGAGCAGTACTGTTTGGACACAGGCTTACCAATGGGATCTTTGCTCAAGGCCCATGATCCTTTCCCAGTTTTCTTTCCTTTGGGACCAACATAGGGTGATGGAAGGGTTAAGCCCAATGAACATATGCCTTTTTTCTAGGGATGCACCGAAACCAGGATTCGGCCTTTTTCAGCAGGATTCAGATTCAGCCGAATCCTTCTGCCTGGCCGAACCGAATCCTAATTTGCATATGGTTCGGATTCGGTTCAGTATTCGGACGAATCTTTCAGGAATCCAGAATAGTGGATCCCTACTTTTTTCAAGGTAACTTGATTTATACTATATTCTGTATACAGCTGTGATTTTCCAGTGCTCTGTTTGAACATGCATTCCACTACCTCCCCAGAGCAATGTTATTTTCATTTAGCAGTACTCTTTACAGGTGAGAATTTTTATAACACTCTCAGATTTGTCTGTATTTCTTAGTTACCTATTATGTTCTAAATTTGAATTCTTGCTGTTTAAATATGTGTCATCACTACCTTACCAAACTATATAACAGCTACCTACAGGGAATCCCAATCCCCTCTACAGATCTGACCTCATACCTTTCCCTAATCCTGAAAGAGGGAAAGGATCCAATGATATGCAGCAATTACAGGCCTATAGCCTTATTGAATACTGACTTGAAACTTTTGGCCAACTGTCTAGCTCCCGTACTGCCAAAGCTAATTCATGCAGACCAAGTAGGGTTCATATTAGATGCAAAAAAGAAAGGTTGTGGGAGCACTCCTTAGCTAAATAAAAATGTACTAAAATACAATGGAAGTGCTACTGATCTGGCCAAATTAACTATACACCTAGGGAGAAAGAGGAGAGATTGATAAATGCGCATTCCCTGGTCCCATCATATAATTTATCTATGCAGATGCATGTGTACAAAGACAGGGTTTTTTTAGTTACAAAATTATGATATAATTTTATAAAATTATATATACATAATTATAAATATATATAAAATTTTATAAAATTAATGTGGCCAAGACAGAGGCACTTCATTTTCATACCTCTGTTCCAACCTTGGAAGCACTACAGGCCACCTTTAAGTATAACTGGAAATGCAATTCCCCCCCCCCGAATACGAGAGACAAAGGCCAGACTCCGAAAATGGGCAGTATACTCCATATCTTGGATGGGTAGAATAGCCTCTATAAAAAATGTCTATCCTCCCAAAATATCTTTACCTCTTTGAGACCTTACCCATACCTATTTCCCCATCAGTGCTAAAGGAAGTCCAGACACTATTTCATGTCTTTATATGGGGAAAAAAGAGGCATAGAATAAACAGAAAAACCTTAACAACCCCAACCCAAATGGGGGGCACAGGGGCACCACAGCTCCAATATTACTATGAGGAAACCCAAATTCGCCATATACTGTCGTGGTCACAGTGGTCTTCTGATATTATTTGGGTGAAAATTGAAACACAACAATTCCAACCCTACCATCCCAATGCATGGATTTGGGCTGATCTGAGACGAGACAAACCTAAAGTACAGATGCTTAAGGCCACAGAACACACCATAAAACTCTGGTGGAAATTAAGATTTAAGTGTAAACTAGCATCAAATCCATCCCTACTACTTGAACACCTGGGTAACCCTCAATTTCAGCCAGCATTAGCAACACAGTATGTACAGCAATGGAAAGACACCCCTTTTTCACTCTGAGAGATTTAATTAAACAAGCCAATGGCACCTTCCCAACGAGGGAAACTTTAAAGCACAGAACACCGGATCTCTCACTCCCATGGTATGAGTATTTTCAGCTGAGACATTACTGTGCCCCAATATTGTCAGTAAAGAGGGATGACTCACTTACTCCCTTTGAACGCCTGGCCAGTCAAGGCCTACCCCAAAAAGGTCTAATCTCTTCCATTTACAAACTACTAGTCAACCCCTTCACTGAAACTGGATACAAGCATAGCTATATGCAAAAATGGGATGACTCTGTAGGAAGGACAATTGAGGCCAAGGAATGGGATGCCATATGGGATAACACTAAGTGAGGGATCACCTGTGTCAAACAGCAGGAAAATGTTTTTAAAGTGCTAATGCTCTGGTACCATACACCAGCTAGGCTCCATAGGCTATTCCTAGAAACGTCTTCCCATTGCTGGAGAGATTGTGGGCAACATGGAGACCTGCCCCACATATTTTGGTTCTGCCCCCAAATACTAACATTTTGGGACGAAATTGTAAATCTACTAAATAAGATCACTTCCCAGACTCTGGACAAATGCATTCTCCACATACTACTGGGGAAACCTTATAAACAACTCTCAAAACACATGCAAAAATTAACAAAGCAGATACTCTCAGCGGCCCGCATCTCAATTGCGGGCCAAGTGGAAGACCCCATCTATACCCTCACTGCAAGAAGTGAAACAAAGGCTCAATGGTATTAAACTACATGAGTATAACTTTGCACAAATACAAAATAAAATCCCCCCACTACCTCCAAGTCTGGTCTCCATGGGAACTGCTCTCAAACTCAGCCTAGCCACGAAGCTGGACTACTAAAGGTTAAGTAGAGATAGCTACTTCCAACTGTCTGGGTTACCCCTTCTACTCAGATTCCAACCACCCCTCTCTCTTTGCCTTCCTCTTTCTCCCTATACAGTATATTGTTTTTTTCCGGTTATTCTTTGTTACTTGCTCTTCGGTTCCACTCAGATGTTCACCCACCAACCAATTTAGGTACAGCCTAACATATAGAATATGGAATAAGATGGGGAACAACAGATACCAATAAGTAACTAAATGCTTAACATGTTTCTCAAATTCTGTACGAGCTGATTGCATAAAACATGTCATTGCTGTATGTCCTTTCTAATGCAAAATAAAAATGAGTTACAAAAAAAAAAATCTGTTTCACCAATTTATATTGGAGTCAAGCCCAATTCGGAGGCCCTAAAGCTATGCTATTGACTGTAGTCTTCAAGCAGGCGGAGGGCTGCCTAACATTTGTCATCAACAGAAAGCTTTAAAATCAACAGTAGAACAAAGACCCTGCAGTTTGCCATTCGTGCTGCAAGTCAGCCCAGGTGTTTCTGATTTTCCACAGCAACCTTTCATTCATTGGAGCTCTGCTCTGGCGCACTGAGATGCTATTGTGCTGAGCCTTCTTTAAGCACTTTCCCCATGGAAGAAGGAAAATGCATCATTGTAACTTCTTATTCGGTTCATTCATCCTTAACGTAATGATTTTTAGACTTTGATTTCCATTCCACATTCCAAAAGCTGAATAAATATACAGTAAGATCTTTGCTAGTGATAAAGTCTAAGCCAGCAGAAGATATTTAAAGGACAAATGCATGCTGCTTGTAAGTTGAGTTACGCGTAAAGTATGAGGGAAAAGGTTTACTGTATGTGTGAAATATTCCTTTGTTGCATATTTGAATGTACAAGAGTCAAACGAAGAAGGCAATTACAGGCAGTCCCTGGGTTACGTATGAGATAGTGTCTGTAGGTATATTCTTAAAGGGATACAGTCATGGGGAAAAAAGGTTTTTTTTTTTTTTCAAAATGCATCAGTCAATAGTGCTGCTCCAGCAGAATTCTGCATTGAAATACATTTCTCAAAAGAGCAAACAGATTTTTTTTATATTTAATTTTGAAATCTGACATGGGGCTAGACATTTTGTCAATTTCCCAGCTGGCCCAAGTCATGTGACTTGTGCCAGCAATTTAGGAGGGAACTAAAATTTGTACTTTAGTGAATTTGCATAACATTCGTTCACCCAAGCTAAATTCGCCTGGTGCGAAACTGAACTAGTGATGGTCTCTTTCGCTAGTGAATTATCCTCTTCTCCTGTTAGTAAACTGCCGATGTCCCTGTGGATTAGATTTCTGGTGAATTTTCGCTAGCAATGGCCACTTCTTCCTTTAGTAACTCTGCCCCGTTGTCTTTTATGCCCATAGTGCCACCAAGCTCTGTCCCAGGAGCCAGGCCTGGATTTGTGGTGGCTACAAAGGCCTGGGCCTAGGACGGCAAACTTTATAGGCGGCATGCCGGCCAGGCGGTCTGTGGGGAGCACTGGGGACAGTACTTACGCACATGCGCTGCCAGGAGCTTCTTTTTCCTCTACTGTGTGAGTTTAGCCTTTGTCATCTACAGAGAATGGGTGGCAATCTGTGACGCCTAGGTGATATGTATAATGGGTGTGCAGGATAATGACAGAAACAGGTGTTGCATTTATTTATTATTCTGCATAACATATCCTGCTTTTCCTGCCCTAAACTGCCAACATTGGGTGGCAAGCTCAGTGTCTTCTTTCCACTACAGAGACTGATTTTCCTCTTCACAGGTTCAGGCCAGCTCAACCCTGTGCAGATTGTATTATCACTACCAATGCCACTCGTATCTGAAAGGATAATAGAAGCCTAGAGTTGTGCGTTTAATTACATTGCCCATTACACTTTTGTTGTTTACATGTGAACACCCACTTTTACCACAGAAGTGGTCAACAATTAAAACCGAACAAGTTCAGTTCGCATAAGGAGAGTCAAACTGAATTTTAGGGAGAAACTGGAATTATGAATTTGGGTGGCACAATGTTTGCTAAATATTGCTTTACCTTTTGTATAGCTTCCTTTGACATCTAAAGAGTATATATTTCCATAAATTAGAGACCTGCATGGGTCTGTTTTTTAAGACCCGCACCCACGGACCCTAAGCCTGTAGCCCACCCCACTACATTGGATGCCTGCATCATGGAAGCATGAAGTATAATGGAGGCCTGATCGCTTTTTGTAGGTATTCCATGGGAACCTGACATGCAGGACAGTGGTGCAGACTGGAAGGGCAGTACATAGGCAGTACACGGGCATCCTTGAGCAGGATTTTTAATCTAGCAGAAGATGCAGATCACTAATTTGGTCAGCCCTAGGGAGCCAAGTGTATGGGACATAAAGGGATCATTTATAATCTGCAAATAAATATATACAGATAAACAGTGCTTATGGAAGTCATCAGTTAAAATCGGTTCACTCACTGAGCTTGTGTATGACACGAAATATGAGGTGATTAGCCACCTCAGTGTTTAAGAACCTGTATAAAAGCTGCACTCTGTGCCTCTGTGTGATCATTTAACTAAAATCTTTATACCTTAAACATTACATTATTCCTTACATTAACAGTAATCCAACCTTGGGTCTTTATCTACTCCATATAACTTTATTGAATGAAAAAACAAAAGAGCTCCAGACAGTGCACATTGTACAGCAGACATCTGAAACCACATATTTCCAATTCAGTTAATTTCTGCTTTCATCTTAAATTGCAGAGCAAAGCCGGCACACACTATCATTTATTTACATGAGGTCTTAGAAACACTTTTTTTTTTGTGATTCTGGTTTAGTAAGAGGAATGCTGATGAAAATGAAATGTATAACACAGTGATCCCCAACCAGTGGCTCATGAATAACATGTTGCTCACCAATCCCTTGTCTGTTGCTCCCAGTAGCCTCAATTTAGGTTCTTATTTTTGAATTCCTGGCTTGGAGGCAAGTTGCATGAAAAACAAGTTTATGGCCAAACTGAGCCTCCTGTAGGTTCTCAGTCCACATAACAGGGCTACGAGATATTAACATGTATTTCTATAGCGCCAACTTGTTGCGTAGCGCTGAGATAGCCAATTATATCTTTTATTTGGCATCCCCCAGGGATGGCTAAAAAGGGTTGGGGGCCTTGGTGTAACATAAACCGTGTTTTTTTCACCAGACATAATGCTGGAGATGGCGCCTCTATAGGAATGCTATTATCAAAGGATTTTGCACTTGGTAACTCTGATACATGATTAAAATAATGGTGCAGGAAATATTGTTTGCTTTGATAATCATTGTTACTGGTATATGTTACTTACTTCCAAAAAAGGGGGCAGACCAACTATGTCTTAAAATAACTTTACAGGTTATTAGGGAAGCAACAATAACAAGTCCCATTATTTATTGGGTTCTGAAAAATAATAGTAATATTAAGTATATTATAAAGGGAGGCCAGGCAAGATCTGAAAGTTCATTTTCATAGGGTGCAAAGAAACGGGCACAATATATACACATATTTTCTGCAATTTGCTCCCTGCACTGCATGTCTCACACTTGACCCAAAATATCCCAATCCTACCCCTTTGTTTTATCCACCCCACATCACTTGCCCCTGCTCCAAATTATTTTTGAAGAATGGTGGAAACCCTGGCCAATCTGCTGCTTACACTTGCTCTTGTGTCTAGCCTTGTAGCTGAGCTATGAAGCCTGAGGCCCTGAGAGTCATTACATTGAAGTATATTGTAGTCTTCCCTAGTGTGTTGATTCTGAAGCTTTAACCAAATCACATTTCTATAGCTTTCTCAAATTCCTGATACATGAACACACGTAACTGTCATTTTGCTATATATAGCAATATTTACTCAATCTACCTGAATTACTCATAAGCCCTCCTACAGTCAATGATTAATCAGCCTAAAACTGAGAAAACTTTGTTGATCTTTTTATGATAAGGCTAAATCGACCTGTGATTCACCACATGTCTAGTTTTAAAATAAAATTAATTGTGTTAAAGAAGAAGGTAAGATGGACTAACTGTGGGGTGCCAATAGTTACACAGTGTAGTCGCTTGCCTGATACCCCTGCCAGTGCTACTGTTAGCAGAAAACTGCAGGGTTCTTCTCAGTGAGCACAGTGGACCAATTCTCTTCTTCCACTTTTTCTTTGCTACCCTGGGGCAAACGCATATGCAGTTGAGTGAAAAAAAAGTGCTTTTTTTGTGAAAGTTCGACTTCTTACGCTACTACATATGTACACCTGCGCAAAGACAATGGAGGTAGGAAGAAGGTTGCTCCGTTGTGCTCATTGAGAAGAACCTCACCGTTTTCTGCTGATAGAAGTACTAGCCCAGGATATCAGGTAAGTGAATACGATCACTGGGGGTGTCTAACTTTTGGCACCCCCCCAGTGATTTCACATATGCTTTTCCTTTAAGTGTAAAAACAGTTAAAGTTTAAATTATACTACAAAGGGCATACCACCAATACCAGAACATTTTGTCAGCCATATGAAATTGCTTCTCCCTTGCCCAATCCAAGCATAAAACGTTAGCTTTGGAGAGGGTCAAGGGAGGCACTAGCAGAACTGAATTTCAGTTTTAAAAAGCAAAGTCTTTTTGATGGTCCTGGTAAACTGGCACTCACTGCTGCCTGATGCAAGGTTCTCGCCTTGACACATGGCAGGAGTGGCCCTGTGCATTGCCAAACAAAGTCCCAAAATGACACTTTTTGTCAACCTGCAAATCATTACCCTGCAGAAAGCAATTTCAAAACATCTTGAATCATTTTAATCAAAAGAGTCAAAATTAATCTGTAAATTAGTCTATTCAAAAAATGTTGTAGGCTTGAAACACTTTAGGCCTTTGTCTACATGTCCTAATGTGTTTTTGTACTTTTAACTCTTATTTGTTTTTTTAGGGACACTCACATAATTTTTTTGTTTTTTTATTATAGGCACCCTCAGACTGGGGTGAACTGTGAGTTTTCCTCCCTATTTTGTCTTATTGTTACCCATATTTGACATTAGGCAGTGCTTATAAAGTGTTTTTGGCATTTTTGCACCATTTTTCCCTTTTTACCCTAAGTATAACCCCTTCACACACTCACAGGAATCAGCGGAGTTGATAATGAGCTCCATATAAGAAAATTAGGGATGCGCCGAACCCCCGAATCAGTTGCAAAAGATACAGCTGAATACCGAACAGAATCCAGACCCTAATTTGCATATGCAAATTAGCAAGGGGAAGGGCAAAAGATAGCCATGCTTACTTCCTT
>CM044445.1:79197603-79209089 GCA_024363595.1 Xenopus borealis
CTTCACTTGTTCAGCTTTGAATGCATTGTTTAGGTAGCAATTGAGGATAAGTTCCATATTGTTATCACAAGAAATAACTTAGTTTATATGTACCATTTACTGTATATAGTTGGTTAAAATGTAAAAAAAATAGCAGCTGAGGCAATCTAAAAGCATAGTCTTAAAATTCAGAAATAAAAACATTAGATGAACTATGATTGTGTCACAATATAGGACCAGTAGATCATTCACCATGGACATATGGATGCATGGTTGCTCTCTATATGCTTCCAATTTCTGTCTTGTGAAGAGGATAAAGGATATACTGCATAATGCATCTATGGAACATACCATTTCCCCCAAAATCAATTGCACTTATATTTTGTACCTACATATCCTTGTAGCATATAATTGTTTGATTATAACTTTTCTATAGAAGGCAGAGCTTGTATACCCTATTCAAAGGAAGACTACTAATTTTCTGGAGAAAATATATATGTTCTGCAGGATTAATTCAATGTTTTGATAACAAGGTTCCTAATAGTGGTCCTCTCTTTTGGCTCACTTAACTTCTCCCTGTAGAAATCATCCCAAAAGTGTTTTCTTTTAGGCTGAAATATGTACCAACATTACTTCTCTACCTTAAGAAAAGTCTACTTTTAGAATTCTGTATTCTGAACAGAGCAAATAGTTTAACAAATATACCCTATAATATTGTGAGTGAAAGCTTTTAGAGCACACTGTGAGGATCCTGGTACACTGGGGACATACACTTGTGGTCACAAAAACTCATTTTGATCTTCGTGGTCCTATAGATATTTGGTGTATAAATAACTATAAGGATGCTGTTTAAGAACCACTGGAGCGTTGCATAAGACCTAGACATTGCTTCAGATAACTAAAGACTCCTAGCTTGTCCTTTATTTCCCAGGAAATGTGTAATCTATTTAACTATGTTTAGGGTGTAAAATTATTGTTGATTAACAAAATCAAATACAATTTATTGTGCTACAAACATTGCTCACATGGCAAACATAAGAAATGATGCCCAACAGACTTCAATGGAATTGCAATTGATTTGTGATTAAATGTGTGCAGAGTAGATTTAATTTTGATGAATCAGCCACAATTGCATCAGATTCAATGGCTCCTTACTTCCGCACTGGAAATTTTGAAAAAAAACATTGCATTGTGGGAGAAAAAAAACACAGCAATTGCTCTTGAATTTTTTTCTGCATTTGTGGATGTAAATGATCGCTATGATCTAGTGTGCCTGTACTATGTACTGACAGTGCTGCTATAACATGGGTCACACAACTGGCCTGATATTATTATAATGAAGTAACATTATTGTTATGCTTTATATATTGTAAGCTTTGGGATCCACGACAGACCCTTTCTTCACGTTAAGGCAGTTTATTTACACGCAGGGGTGACCATTTCAGGATTAAAAACAAATCATAAAATGAATCCTGCCCACTGGGCTCTACCTTCACACACAAAGAGTTCCATTACATACAAGTTGGGATCACCCCTGTACTCATGATTTCTTGTGGGGATTGCTCAGCCTCCTGGCTTTTCTCTTAATCAGACATACCCTCTGGCACTTGGTCTCTCTCTGCACCTTGCAGTGGCAAATGGCACCTCCAGCCCCTCTGAAAGTTCCTTACACAGGTATCCTTCCTGCTCTGTGCCCTGCTCTGAGAGACCTTCCTAACAGCCTCACTAGGACTAAATACTGTTCCACAGGACAGCCTTCCTGTGGAAGATGAGCTCTAATCCGTGAGCTGGACTACTGGATTGGAGTACTTGGTTTGCCTGTTCTTTCCAGAATACTCCTCAGCTTCCAGGACCTGGCTACCAAAGCAAAACCTATGCTCTGTTTATGAATACCCTTCCTGGTGCCTACCTCTGTCACTTTGGAGACCTTAAAGGGAAAACACACCTTTTCCCACATTGTTTTGGTCACTCTACCACAATATCTATAAATCTATATATACCTAACATGTTTACAAATTTATAAATCATTCACATTGGTCCCTCCCTGCCCCAAAGGAGCTTACAAGCTAACATTCACTATAACAGTAACAAATACACACTAAGGTCAGTTCAATTAACTGTATCTTTGAGTTTGGTTAATGCATGTTTAAACCAGAAAATAGCCTGCTGACACATTCGCGTACTATATATGTTAACATCATTACAAAATAATTCAAGCTTCCTTTGCCAAAATCTCTTTTAGAACTCCCAAACGTTAAGAAAAGAAAAATGTTGTTAGTGCCAAAAATCTTATGCCAATTGCCATTTATCATAATTTGTTCTGACAAGAAGCAATATTATGTTTGACTTCCATATTACAGAAGTAATTTCTTGAAGGGCTCGCAAAAATTAGTTTTTTTTATATACATATCATATATTCATGTCCATGAATCGGTTGTCATTTCATTAGTGTAAATGCCATGGTGAATGCCAGTATAGTTAATGAGAAATATGCTGTAACTCTGAACTTATACAGTAAGGCATATAGACATTTATATTACTGTAACTGATATTAACCCTCCTACTACTTGGTCCACAATACCCCCTTCCAGCTCTTGTTCCGTAGTCAACACCCCCACCAAAATCCCCCAGTCTGCACAGCCATCACTCCCCTGCTAATTGCACCCAAGGCACATGCCTTGCCTGCCTACCCCTAAGACCCTTGGCTGTTGCTCCCAGTGGCCTCAAAGCAGGTGCTTATTTTTTAATTTTTGGGTTGGAAGCAAGTTCTGGTTGTATAAAAACCAATTATGCTGCCAAACAGAGCCTCAGTGTAGGCTGACATAGGGGCTACTAAAGGGCCAATAACGGCACTAATTTGGCACCCCAAGAACATTCTTCATGCTTGTGTTGCTCCTCAACTCCTTTTTCTTCTAAATGTTGCTCACTGGTTCAAGAGGTTGGGGATCACTGCCCTAGGTTATGGTCTGGATCCCTCTCGTATTTGCAGTATGTAAGTCACTTTCTGATTGTAAGCTGTTTTGAGCAGGGCCCTCTACCTTGCATTCAGGTAGCTGTTGTATTTGTGTATATAATCTGTATGTTTAGTGTGTGCACCCATATTTTATAGAGTGTTTCAGGATATGTTGGTGCTTTATAAATGTGTAACAATAATAATTATACCACACCTGCCCTGCTGGGCCTTGCTGCTCATCACTTTAAACAGCTACTCACGAGCTGTTACTGAAAATAAACCACCACCTTTTTTCTGAACAGCAGAACTAAAAGCACAGTTGGCCATGGACCTTTTACAGGGGTTCTTTTCAGGCTCATGCAATATTGCTAACAGAGTCAATAAGAGCATAAATATGTTATAAAATGACCTGGTTATGATGACCTTATTGTATTGCAAAGACATGCTTCCAAATTTTATTGCAGGGCAATTATGTAGTTTTGTATTGTATTGGTTTATGTTTTGGTGGAGGAAGAAGCCGGCATAAGTACCATTAAAGGGAAACTGTCATGGGAAAACAAGTTTTTTTTTAAAACGCATCAGTTAAAAGTGCTGCTCCAGTAGACTTCTGCACTGAAATCCATTTCTCAAAAGACCAAACAGATTTTTTTATATTTAGTTTTGAAATCTGACATGGGGCTAGCCATTTTGTCAATTTCCCAGCTACCCCTGGTCATGTGACTTGTGCCAGCACATTAGGAGGGAACTGCTTTCTGTCAGGCTGTTGTTTTTCCTTCTCAATGTAACTGAATAGTATGCAGTGGGACATGGGTTTTACTATTGAGTGCTGTTCTTAGATCTACTAGGTAGCTGTTATCTTGTGTTAGGGAGCTGTTATCTGGTTACCTTCTCATTGTTCTTTTGTTAGGCTGCTGGGTGGGGGAAAGGGAGGGGGTGATATCACTCCAACTTGCAGTACAGCAGTAAAGAATGATTGAAGTTTATCAGAGCATAAGTCACATGACTTGGGACAGCTGGGAAATTGACAAAATGTCTAGCCCCATATCAGATTTCAAAATGAAATATAAAAAAATCTGTTTGCTCTTTTGAGAAATGGATTTCAGTGCAGAATTCTTCTGAAGCAGCACTATTAACTGATGTGTTTTGGAAAAAAATATTTTTCCCATGACAGGTTCCCTTTAATAGAAACTGTAATGATCTTCTACCTGATCGATTATGTCAAACAAATGTGGATATATCCATGTCATAATATCTGTTTTCAGATAACATGAAACTGCTATAGAATAACTCACTTTGCACAATTTCTTTTAGTTTTAGGGAACATATTACACGTAGGTGCATGTAACTTCTTATGACGGAAGCTGCATTGACTGCAAGTAGGATAAAATTGTTTATGTGAGTCAGGTAGGTATTGCTGGAGTAAACCCTAGAAGATCATCAGTTGCGCTTTTTAAGAGGGAAGTGAAATGATTAGAAGAGCCTGGCAGATCCTCAAGATCCCATTTATGAGATTATTCTGTTAAAGACAGTAAGAATAGCCTACTATTGTGTACACATATGAAACAGGCTTAATTGAAGCATCTAATTAATCTACTTGGTCCCCATGCTGTTTAAGGTGGGCCTCTGTCATCCTGACTAGTAATATAATACCTGGAGTCCATACAGTAAATAAGTACTCTCTCTTTCAGGTGTTCTAGCAAAACCTTAATATTTTATATGCTGCCCATCTATTATTCAATAAGGTTTTTGTAATTTGTTGCCATGAATGTTGGCTTAAAGATAAATAAATCAGCCAGCCAACCACAGATCAGAAGGAGGCCAGGACAAATTTGTCATCTAAAAGCCATTTACCAGCAATATAAATGAAGTGAAGTGTATCCAATTGTCCTCTGGTTCAATTTCATTGGTAAAGGTAAAATGACTTTATTCATTCATAGCCAGGTTCCCAGGTGAGACAGAGCAAGTTTGGAAGATTTCCTTTGTGCCACTTGCTGGGATTACATTTTTCTTAACTTTATATATTGTTGAACTATAACTATATAAAAATAAGTTGTAATTTGCAGTTTCTCATTTCCATCAAATGAAAAACAAAATTAATGTTGGTGTGATTAATGTACATAATTTTATTCACCCAATAAAATGTCTTATGTGGTTGAGGAAAACAGATTTGTCTGAAAAGTTTGTACCGTGATAAATACATTAACTTAGATAAAGCACAAATACATTTCTATATGACAATGTTAGGCAGATGTTAGCGTGGCATTCTCTTCTTATTTAAGAATGGTGGGTAGTGGAACAAACTGGTACAAATGTTGCTAGTGACAGCTCCTCACTGGATACTGCAGAAGTGGGGCCAAGTGCTTTGCAGACAAGAGAATATTGTGTCTGTGTCAGTATTATAATGCAATCCATCTGGTGATTGCCCCTGCTACAGCTTATACATATGCACTTTGCACTTTGATGCTACATCTGATAAAACACCTGGAGAAGCTCTGAGCCCAAATGCTCCTTAAATTTACATGCATTTTCAAGGAGCATCTTGTGAACTTATTATAAGACAGATATAAGAGATATCCAAGGCGATGTCTATGTCCCATCATACCTTACACAGTGGCAGCAGCTTGTGCTTGCCAGTGCCACATTCACTGTCATATTTAACTGTTTCAGCTGCATATTAGGAAGGGGTGGCGGTAAGCAGAGTTACAGGCATGTCTCGAGGGCTCATTCGTTAAGCACAATTGCATTCGCAGTATGGAAATCTGGTGTAGGCATTGCACAAATTGGCACCATACATTAGTTACTTGCATCTAGAGTCGCCCATAGCAATTACACTTTTTAGCACAAAGTGCCAATGCACCCTGCTAATCTATTGTCATGAATCACATGCAGTGAGTAATTCAGCCCTATGTTATATATATCAAAAAGATGAGGTTAAAGTATAGCACATTGTTAATCCTCTGCCTTTGTAAAAACACTGTAGCCTTTCTATATCTGATATATGCCATATATGTCTCCATGCTACAGTTTACTTTCATGACTTGTGTGTGTGTGTCTGTAATACAGACATGGTGAAAATCACTTTATTTGTGTTTTCCACAATCAGCTTTGCTCCATCACATGCCTTGCCTGGCACCTGGATGTCTACGTGAAAATGTGTAAGCTTATATACAGTAAATGCAAGTAGAAAACATCTGTGATATGTCTATGCAAGAGAGAGAATATATATATTCACATTATATATATATATATATATATATATATATATATATATATATAGTGAATAAAGTACCCCCTCTTGTAAATTATAAGGATATTATACGTTACTGAGGAGTTTCATGACTACTTAAAAACACGAGGCCGAATTTTATACAGGTCATGGAACTCATATTTTGCAACTGGAGGTATTTTATTTATTATAATACACAAGTTTCAGTGTGTCATGCGACAGAAATGACATCAGAAGTCACAGTTTATAACTGGATATAAGATATTCATGGCTTTTGTGTATTATATATATATATATATATATTGACAAAGGTCTCAATGCAGACTGAAACATTGATCACACTAATACATTTTTTCCACTGGGAATGTTGGATTTTTTTTTCTAATTTTAGCTTATGCAATTATACAGTATGTCATGGACCCTGGTACAGAAACCTTTGACCAGTTCAGAGAAGAAGGTCTGGACTTAGATTCAAAATAACCCTGGCATTTCAGGTGCACAAAGACCCAAACAGCCCCCTCACTATCCCACTAAATAGTAACTGTCTCAGGCATTTTACAGCAGCCCATCCAGTCCAGGCCTGGACTTCAGTCCAGGGCACCCTCATGTATATATGTATTTATTTCTGTTTTTGCTATAGAAAATGGCAACGTGAACCTTACTCTGCAATGCATATTGCACACAGTAGGCATAAGTAGTTAAACATGTTTTTTCATTAGAACAATGCTGTACCAAACTTTAAGCATAGCCATGTGCCTTTCAAGCATAACTGAGCTTTCATGTGGATTTTCCATGAACAATGGTCAAACAACAAACTGTAGCAAGGACTTTTTACTTTTTTGTGACCAGTAGTGTAATCTACAGTATGTTTAAGATTTGTTCTGTTTTGTTCATTAATGTGCTTGATTCCTCTGAGTTTCAAAAACATGATTTTTTCAACCATAAGGTGCAATTCACAAAATCAATAGTGTTCATCAGACAGATGTCTATTTTCACACAATTTCAGTATTCAAGGGTCACGTCAGCAATAAAATAACAAAGCAAGTGCATGTTCTGAGGTTATAGGACTAGAGAAAAGGAAACTAATGTTAAAGTTTATAATCCACTACATTCTGTAGTAGCGTATACAATATATTGGTCTGAAAGATTTTTTTTTTACATATAAATGGAAAGGCTGTTATAACAAGACAAGCTGTTCTATTCGGTCCTGCCTAAACGGATGATTACATTTATCCATGCTGTGTTTGTGCTTGTGGCACACTGAAAAGGAACTTTATAATGTCTTCCAGCACCTCCTGAAGTGGTGTTTGAATTACCTCTAGTATATCAAAATATAAAATCAGATCTAGCCAGATATGCATATTCAAAACAGCTTAGGTTATATAAATATTGAAATATTACAGTTAGAGGTAGCTAGAAAGACACCCCTGCTAATCATACAGTTTTGGTTCTGTTTCTCTCTGGATAAACAAAGTACAAGTACACCTATTTAAAGGGGGCACTCTACTGCCTTATTCAACATGTGTTCAATAGGGCTTGTGCTGAACATAATTTTTGTCTATTGATTCAGCCACAAAAATCTAATACACACTCAGCGCGGCGATTTCCGGAATCGCCCGAAGTTGCTTAGTGAGGAAACTTCGGGCGATTCCGGAAATCGCCGCGCTGCGTGTGTATTAGGGCTGGCGCTTTTTTATTCAAACAGGCAACGGACAGGGAGAAGACAGTTCGGGGAGATTGTCGCCAAGGATTAATCGCCAGGCGACCGAATCTCCCTGAATCTCCCCGAATCTCCCTGTCTGCCCCAGCCCTAAACAGTGGAAACAGGGAAAATAAAGCTACTTCATGTTTGGCACTTGCAAGGTAGATAATTTATCAGTATACATCCTACCTCCCTTCACCCGGTGTTTTGACTGTTGTGTCAGCAGGAGTCCATTATGCAGAGGATTATCTGAGCAGCTTCAAGCCATTACATTTCTGTGATTAAAAGAATAGGCAGAAGGTTTATTCAGTAAAAGCCAACAGGTCAATAACATTATATACTGTAGTTAGGCCTGTCCTGTCAGCAGAAACTTATATTTCTGTTTGCATTTTTAATCACCCATTGCCCCCATCAAAGCTCGGGGTCTGGAAATAAAGAATATTTACTGCACTCTCTGTGGGTGAAATAGACTATGTTGTTTTTTTATCCAATCAAATAGAGTAAAGGGGCAAAGGAAAGAGAACCAACTGGAAACATTGGAATTTACTGTTCAGTGCCCTATCCATTCAATTTAATGGGGCATTATGCTCCATTTTCAACTGAAAAAGTTCAATCAATAGGGAAAATGTGCTTTTTGTTTCAAATGTAAAATATTTATTGTGAGCTGATGAATTTTCACTGTGCAGATCGAAAAAAAAAATTCGATCGAATGGTTAAAATTGTTGGATTTGAACGATTTTATTGTTCGAATATTTACTATTCAATCATTTGATTGATCGAATTGCGGTAAATATGTATAATATATATAAGTGTACATATATATGTGTATATACTTGAACAAAGGATCCGCACTCTCTGTATAGTGGTTGAAGAAACTGGTGATTTATTCCACACAATTATGCATATTTCCAACGTTTCAGTCCCATATATATATATATATATATATATATATATATAATTTCTGTAACTTTTCCCATGTAATAATTTTCACTATTTA
The DNA here is from genome assembly GCA_024363595.1 of Xenopus borealis. Classification (NCBI taxonomy): domain Eukaryota; kingdom Metazoa; phylum Chordata; class Amphibia; order Anura; family Pipidae; genus Xenopus; species Xenopus borealis. The sequence continues at coordinate 79,206,461 of CM044445.1, forward strand.
AATAATCTTTTACACCACCCTGTAGTGTACATCTACAATAGGACTTGTATGCAAATTTGTTTTACAACTGATAAGATTTCATCAAAATAAATCCCAATATTGTAACAAGTACATAAAGATTACCTGCTTACTTTCAAATGTACTCTTTGTGATCCACAGGGAGTCCGCTGAATTATAGGGCCTACAGCTTATGGTTTTATTAAACCAGTCTCATTGGCCTCGCAGGAACATAAAGTACCCTATGAAGGAATATTGTTCTGGGAATTTATGATTGCAGATAAAGCTTTGTTTTATAATGAATGCCTGGTGTATGTAAGAAGTTGGAGACTGAGAAATTTTCTTTTATACTCTTTATGGAAAAATAAACATACAGCTAGGGTTATTTAGTATTATGACAACAAGTGAGGATTTTGCAGCAAATGAAGTGCTTGGTAAGACTTTATTCATTTCTTTCTGATGGGCTGTGGTTTTAATACAATGGGAAGCTGAGTGTAATGCCAAATGAATTGCACATTCAAAGAAAAGAAGAAAGCTAAGATGCATGGTATATAAAATCAACTAATATTCATAGATTGTTGCTAGGGGAAAAAACAAAAATATGTGGTTGCTGATCATAAGAATCATTAGTTGTTACAGTGTCAGACCAGGGTGTCTGGGGCCCATAGTGGCAGTCACCTCAGGGCCCTCTGGGCCTCCCATTCCAGTCATTAAATGTATTCTAACCCAAACCATTCCCTAGTCACTTTCATTGTTCTGCATAGAGTAGGGCATTGGGTAGGGTGGGGGAGAAGCACCAAACGTCAGGGAATGGAGAGCAGGTCTGGGTTGGCAGGGCCAACAAGGGCTGGGGTCCATTGGGTTTTTTCCCAGTCTCCTGCTAGCCAAATCTGACCCTGTGCAGTTACAAAAGAAATGGGGCAAAACCAGTGTTGCTCTAGGTTCTATCAATGAGAAACCAAAAGGGTTTTTTTCTTTATATGTTTTTATGCTTATATTGGTATTAATGGTATAAAATGTTATGGACGATCATCTTCCATGAAAATTGCAATTATTGTAAAACTATTAACAGACTCTGTAGTAATACAGATTTGCTGAGATCTAGTAACCCTTAGAAACCAACATGCAGTTAGCTCTGCACTGCAGACAGGATAGGGAAATCAAAACATCTGTCTGGTATGCCTTTTTATTGGCTCTGTTGATTTATAATCTGTAAAATAACACCTATATTTTAATTAGTTTGCTTCCTCATACCCAACACTTAACTGGGTAGGGACAATCAAATCAATTGTCCATTAGAGCAGTGATCCCCAACCAGTACCTCGTGAGCAACATGTTGCTCTCCAACCCCTTGGATGTTGCTCCTAGTGGCCTCAAAACAGGTGATTATTTTTTAATTCCAGGCTTGGAGTCAAGTTTTGGTTGTATAAAAACAGGTGTACTGTCAAACAGAGCTTCAATGTAGGTTGAAAATCTACATAGGGGCTAACAAATGGCCAATCACAACACTTATATGGCACCCAAAGAACATTTTTCATACTTGTGTTGCTCCCCAACTGCTTTTTCTTCTGAATGTTGCTCATGGGTTCAAAAGGCTGGGGATCCCTGCTTTAGAGAATTCTATTTTCCACATTGTGTTTCTAAGAATAAGATTCTACTTTTCCAGCACTGATTGATAATGACATTATGGCAGCCTTCCTAAATCTTCCTGCAGGTTAGTGTAAGCAAACAGACCTCCCATAACTATAATAATATGAGTAAAGAGTGAAGGATTATATGTTGCAAAGGTTTCATTGAGAAAATTCCTAATTAGGACAGCTGTGTGCCTTCAGTAGTGTACACCATCATTTGTTTCTGGAGGATGTAATCTACTCAGACACTGAACAGATTTACCTGTTGATCCTGTCAGATGTGATGTCTGATATTTATTTTCTCTCTCATTAACTTTGTTCAATGAAATAAAATCCTCCGCCCTCAAGGGTAAGTTAGTACTTTGCTTGTGAAACATTAAATCTTGTTGAAAGACCATAAAACTTCTTTTGCGCATAAGCCACCATCTGCTGCCTTCACAATTATGTATACATGATTATGGCTGGTGTTTATGTGTAGATGTGATGTGTAGAAGAACATACCCAACACTGACAGATACAACATTTTATATAGCAAAAATATTAAGTTTTATCTTATGAAATTGTACAAATGTATGATCCCTGCATATTGTATGTATGATTGCATCATACATATATACCTGACTAGGAGAATATAGTACCTTTTCCTATTATATTAATAAGGACAAGTGAGTGTCTTTAATCTGAAAGCTAATTGGAATACAAATATTTTTAAGTTTACAGTTCTCTGTGTGGAACAAAAGAGTTCCATGCATGACAATGTTGTGCTGTAAGATATATTGTATTACCAGTCTTCTTTATAATTGTTTTAATTGAATCTAGTTATTATAGCACCAGCATACCCTCATACCATGTTATAATGCATTTCTTATAATACACATCCTTTAATACAGTTACAGGTATGAAACTTATTATCAAGAATGCTCAGGACCAGGGGTTTTCCAGGTAATGGATCTTTCTGTAATTTGGATTGTCATATATCTTAAAGGGGAATGAACCCCCCC
>CM044445.1:79220959-79261271 GCA_024363595.1 Xenopus borealis
TTACGTCCAGTGGTGTGAGTAGAATTTACTGGGTCTTACAGCAAAATGCTTTTATATCAGCCTCCGCACTGAGAAAGCTGATCAGCATTGTAATTATACTGTGGTCATGACCCCAACTTGGCCCTATTTGTTGAAACTCCCAGCAGACTCTGGATAAATTGTCTTTACTGTTAAAGTCTTATAGCCACTCTTATCTTAAAAGGTAAAAAGAATGAATGTGTGTTATAGTCCCTAATCTGTTTATTTTATGCAACACTATAAAAGTTAATTTAACAGTAAATGTTCAAATTTGTCAGTTAACAAGAAAAGTTGCATTAGCAAAATCTAGATTAAACAGGGAAGGAACTATTCCTTTCTTACCTTTGTTGTTTATATAGTTAATCCATATGAAACCTCTCAGCTTTGCTCTCCCATCAGAATGCAAAGTCTGTGGTTCTGCTTAAGATCCAATATTTGATTCAAAGCTGCAAATTATTCTCTTGGTCTCAGTCCCAAAAAGTTGGAATAATATTATCCTCTTTCCCTTCACTGGAACAATGGTATTGTGCAAAGGATGGACGGGAAGCGAGTTGATCAGCACAGATGACATGCCCTGCCTATATGTAGCCGCATGTTCTTACCTGCCTGCAGGTTACAGCTATAATATATGCTTGCTCTTCCAGTCAATCCAAACAGGCAGGAGGGTGTAAAGCAGCTCTAGAGGTTAGAACCCACATGATACAAAATTACACTAGAAGCTGCTCTATATGCATTGTTTTAGGATAGTATGTAAGATGTCAGAAAGGAATGAGTAGCTGAAAATGACTCCTGCTCAGACTTGCAATTTACCACCAGAGAAAGGTAATTAGTAAGAATGCAGCTTTCCTAATAAGGGCACCAGCACCCAACATTATACAAGTTGGCAAATGTGCACACACCTGCCTCTTGTGTTTAAGAACAGAACAGATTCACATATACTAGAAAATAGTGGCTCACATTGACATATGTCAACACCGGAAAGGGCAGTGAAACTGCTTTTAATAAGAGTAACAATAACCCAAAGCTGGAGATTATGCGTAGCAAAGACAATAATGGCTGTGTTTTTCCCCACAATACACCTTTTTCCCAGAATTCAAATGACATTGCTGGTGCAATGCAGGTGTCGATGCAATTTTGCTGCGTCTGACTCATCTGAGCTGCCTCTGGTGCAACTGGGTATAATCAAAACGGGCTCAACTGCACATGTGCTTTGCTACAAATAATATGAATTTTTTGCTGAATATTTTTGTAGTCTGCATGATGTCTGTTCCAGTGCATAGGGTGCGAATGGCATCTGTGTACGATTCTTTTGGTGCAAGTGAGCTGTGTGTATTGGAGTAGAGCTCTGAGAGAACCTTGGAGCTCTTGCCTGGTCAGAAGGTGACGGTAACTCCAGGTTAGCATAGTGTCCATACTCTCTGCTCAATTCAGAGGAAGGCAGGAAAGACTGATTGGCACCTAGTGCAACTATACGGAATTGCAAAGAGCATATTTGGACAAGAGTACCTTAATGAAAATTGGTATAGACACAACTCACTGCGGGGAAAAGCACGAGTTGTCCACTGCATCAGCAGACTTAAATCAGCCCTTGTGCTTGCAAGGTAGTATGGTATGTGTCCGACTGGGACTAATACAATAAGAAGATGAACTATTGGCAGACTTAAATACATATACACTCAGGCACATCAACAGGGCCACAAACCATGCTGTGCAGGGTAAACAAATGTTTTAAGACACATTTGTTGAAACATGTCCCTACCTAATACTGCACTAAACTATTTGTAAGATATATTGTATGACTATGAAAAGTGAGAGGAGTTTGTTTTTCCACTCTAAAAATATCAAAAGGAACTTTCACTAATAGCTGCACACATACAGACAGACCGAGACAGACAGGTATCTCTTAATAGTAATTTATTTGCAGCAATGCAAACAGATTCTCACATGATCTGTGGAAAGGTGAAGCTGGGAATATCCATTTTGATGTTGTGAGTCATGAAAGCCTTGGGCAAATTGCCTACACACATTAGGACTGACATCGCAATGCCATGACTCATTCTGTCAGGCACACAAACACAGCATTGGGGGGAGGAGGATTTCAGAATAATTAGATTGAACCAAAAGGACAACTAACATCCAAATGAGAGTTTGATGTCACCAGAAGTTCTATTGGACTGTAGCCTCAGCCCAGTCCCAGCCCAGTCCCAGTCCTACAGTGACTATAAGGTTTGATCAGCACCCACTGGCCTGTTGTGCAGGATCAAAGGAGATACGGGAGGTTTATCCTCAGTGTTATAGTTCTGCTGAGTGTCATTGGAAGCAAGAGTCAAACCCAAATAAGCTTTACTTTTCCTTTAAGAGCATGGTAATGCGATTTATTTTTGCCAATTTTGCACAAAGTATACTAAACCATAGCAAGTAATCATAGCAAGCAGGCAGTGCTGTAACTTGGGATCCTCAGACGCCCCTCTCCCAGGCCCGGACTGGCAATAAGTGGGTTAGGGCAAATGCCAGATGGGCTGCTATAAGGTCCCATAGAAAGTCAGTATTTAGTGGGCTGGTGGGGACTGTTTGGGCCTCTATGTGAGCTGATTGGGCCTCTGTGTACCTGAAATGCCAGGGCCTATTTTGATTCTAAGTCCAGCCCTGCCACACATTTGGACACATTTGGATATAAATGCTAGAGAGTGGGAATAATGGGATACAGGTTGGGGAGGCAGAATACTTACCAGGACCTCTTCTGTTTGCAGTCTCTTCTGTGGCTGGGGTTTGTTCCACCTATAGTTACTCCACTGCAAGCTGGTGATGTTATTTGTGGCCCCTTATCAGTGGTTATAGACAGGCCCGACTATCAATCTGGGTTCTGGGATGCTGTAAAATGCCATAGACATTTGCTATTTAGTGGACTGGTGGGGTTGGTTTGGGCCTCGGTTTATTTGGAATGCCATGACCTGGTTATTGGCTACAAGACATCTATATCTGGTACAAACTTTGCAATCACTGTTATAACTCCTTTATAGAGCTGGGACAGATTTCTCAAAGACACAGTGAGAATTTCTTTTTACAAGAAAGGCCCAGTGTTGCACTATAAGCAATATTTTAATGTAAACTTAGTTTTCTTAGTTAATGTTTTATATTTATTATATGTTATTCATATAGCAACAACAATTTTCCACAGTTTTTAGAGATTATACATTATTCACATCAGTTATTGCCCCAGTGAAGTTTACATTCTAAGGTCCCTATCACATTTATGCATACTTGGGCCAATTTTTATCAAGACCCAGTTAATCTGTTTTTGGAGTGTGGGAGGAAAGCAGATAACCAGAATACTCATGCAAACACTGGGAGAAAATATAAACCCCATGTAGATTGTGCCCTTGCTGTGCCCAGACCCCACATATTATCATATACACAAGGGCGTAACTAGATGTTACTGGACCCCACAGCAAATTAATTGGTAAGTTGATTGATTCTACCAAGATGTATTGAAATTGCTTATTCTTTGACTTTACTGGGCCCTCTTTACTCCCTGGCCCCCCTGCAAACGGAGGGCCTGCTTTTTCTGTAGCTACACCCCTGGTATAAAATCAGGTTTATGGTTCAAATTCTCTGCATATGAGTGCATAGTGGAGATCCAACCTGTTGGCAAGGGAAAGTGATTATCAGTATTTTGTTGCCACATGTTTGGAGTGGGTAAAATAAATGGCATGCAAACTGCAATAACAACCCCCCTTCCCTGTGGTATTGCCCTTACCTTAGGCAAAGTGAAGCTGGATACAAAACAATGGAGGTAATTATGAATGAAACAGTAGCATAGGTTTGGGTGATTCATATATAGGATTTCTGGACATCAATATTATTTATACAGAAAACCTACAGATACCCTGGAGGACCATTAAAACTTTGAAACAAACAGGAAAGAGGCAATAAAATCCTTACAGCGCCTCTCTGCAAGAGCACGTAGAGGTTAGTCCTTTTTAACATCATTCTAAATTGGTCTGGGACATTAAACACTTCCTATTTAATTTGATGGCTTCCTGTGAAAGCTGCTGTTTTGAGATGTCAAAAATGTAATAAACATAATTTCTGTTTCAAGCCATGTGTATTATTTACTTTTCCCAACTGTACAACTGAGAACTTTATAATTACAATTATCCATGTACCTGACAGATAAAAGCTCCCACTGGGCAAGAACTATGTGAATAGTCTAGCACTGATTTTAATTGCAGAATTAATATAGTAAGGATAATCTGAATTAATTAGATCATTCATATTTGATCAGCATATTTCATGATTTATTAATAATTCAGTATCAAAGAGCAAAGCAGGGTGATTGCAGGAAAGCGGATTTAGTGTTTGTACAATACACAATGGTGATCTGAAGGTTTCTCTTAACAATAGGAAATTGTGGTTTAATTTGTGTTATATCTTCTTAAACTTTATGTACACAATACAGAAAAAAACAGACCTCACCCAATAATCTCATCTCAACAGCAGAACAAGTCTAGGAGATGTAGTGAAGTTTTAGTTTCTAGAATGTTGTAGGGGGGTTTGGAATAACAGGAGCAATGTTTTTCCTGTTCTAGTAACAGACACCAATCAATAACATTATGTATTCTAGCAGCACTACTATGGTTAAATCCAGTTGTTTGGGAACTATAGTCAGATGATCAGAGTAAAATGTGTCACAAAATTATCCCAAAAGTTTTTCGGTGCTGAGGAGATGGACAGGCCATGATAATCATCTGGTTAATGTTTTGGTTGAACAATTCTTTGTGCAGACAGTGAATTGATGATCAATTATGTTTTATTAAGGAGTTTTTTTTTCTGTTTTTTATTTCCCTGTGCAATTACTGTTACTTCATAAAAATTGTGCAAATAATAAAATAAAGGGTCACCAATATGGATTTCCAGGGTTATCAAGTTTAGCATAAATATGCATACCATGTTTTACCCATATTATCTGTTGATTGAAACTATCATGGAGGCCAGGCCCACAGTTTTAGAATGTATTCGATTGAGCCTTGATATTAGTATAAAGTCTACTGTAAAGTCTGATCTGAAGCAATCTTACTTTGTCAATCACTTTGTATGTGAAGACCATGCACATCACACTAATCTTTTCATCAATATATAAAAGTATGCCAAAAAAATCTCTAATATAGTTTAGCATTGCAAAGAATCCTTTATTTTCATTGTGGAAGGTTGGGCATCCCAACATTATTTATTAGAAACCAATTGAAACCTCATACCAGGACAACATTAAAATATAACAATGTTTTTCCGTTCTACAGAATAATTCAATCCCGTGTTAGTTTGGGTTTAATGCTAATTACAACATAATGTCATCATCTCAACATAGTCAGCAGTCACTTGAATTATTAAAGCACACCAAAACAGTGCAGGCTATCAGTAATTTGAATGCTTTTTTCTAATGTGATTTTTTTAACCTGTTAAAAACACTTTGCCTGTAAGGAGATTTCATGATAGTCTTCAGGTAGGGCTCATTGAGCAAGGTACTGGCTTTGGATACATCTCAGTTAAATTTGCACAAGGTAAAACGTGCTTATTCATGTACATATCGGTCAGTAGAATGAGTAAGTACTTAGCTGTGCCTGTGCATCTTTGTAACATGCTTGTAAGCAGGCACTTTCATATTGTGTTCATGTAATCATTTACATCACATGGCATGTAGTTAGAGACTCAAAAAGACTGTGACAGTTACTAGAAGACATGAATTTAAGTTGTTAGCTCAAAACAGCATAAATACAAATGCATTTTTATAGATTTACCTATAATCAAGGATCTAGCTAAGCTATTTGATACCAGTTGAGCAAGTCTTAAAGCTATCATTAACAAAACATTAGACAGGGCATTGAGTTCAAATGGCATAACCTGATATTTAAATAGGACATAATGAGAATGGAAGACAGATTTGTCATTCATCCCCTTCTCTAGATTATAGGTACTTTTAAGGTCAAGTCTGAAGAAAAATCTTAATGCAGTAAATGCTTTGAAACATTTCAGGTATTAATGGTAGTGATTCTTACAGTTTATGTTAACTGAGACAAGAATGGTTTGTATGGTCCTTTTTTCTGTATAGAAAATTCCTGCCATGCCAGAGGAGTAGAGGGGACAAATTAAGTCTTTTTGAAGATTTTAATTAAGATAGTCTATAAGCAAGGATTATTGAGACATGTTCATAGTATGGAGAGGTAAATGGAAGGACAATCCTTGGAACATATCTGTAAGCTTTTAATAACCACAGTACCTAGCAAGGATGTCACAATACAGTTAAAAAAATACTATAGCTTTTTCTGAAAGATTGCTGCTTCCCATATCATAACAAAATTGGTTTGCTTGCAGTAGATATCTCAACCCTATCTCAAGCAAGACCAATCATATGAAGAAATAATGGAAATATGTTCATATGGTCATGTTCACCTTTATGTACCTTTATGCTTGCTAGGTCCTGTGATGGGTATCTATGCCAGCAATGTATCAGAAAGCTAAAGGTGTTGTTAAACAGACTAGTAAATCTGGTGAAGAAAGACCAGAGGTCCCAGTATATAGAAAGAAGGTGTGAATGATCCAGGATTATCCAAAGGTGAAAGTAGACTAGCATATTAGATTAGAAAATGGGTTACCAAGATAGGACTAGCCAGTGGCACTTTCTACAAAAGAAAAAATTTATGAAGCTCAACTGGAAGATTGCTAGAACTCAATTTGACAATGGCCCATAACAGAACAGAAAACTAATTCATTTGAGTACAGGACATGGACTCCAGGACCCACTGGTAGAATTAGTGATTTTTACTTGGAAGTGCTGTCAATATGCACATTTGTTTTTATCTGTCTAACTAAATAATCAGGCAAAAAGCATACCTACTGTGTTTTATGAGATCTCATCTGCCAAACCATCTTTATCACTACCAAGATTGTAAGCTTTTTTGAGCAGAACCCACTATACCTTTTGTATCAGTTGTATTCTGTAATGTAATCTGTATGTTCAATGTATATACCGTTCTATTGTACAGTGTTGTGGAAAATACAGAAGCCCTATTTCTTCACATCTTTAAGGAATACACTTGGGGCTTTACATGTGTGATGATAATATGAACACTGAGCAGTGAAAACACAGTATCAGTAATAGAGACAGAATAAGTCTTTTTGGGGTTCTGTTCTATATATTTAATCCCAAATTAATCTATTATACTATTTAAATGTATTGTGTGTCATAAACAGTTTAATTGCTTTGGTTTTATTTTCTATGTCTCAAATACACTAATACGGCAGCTTGCTTACGGCTAAGGGCTGGGACAGACAGGGAGATTCGGGGGGAGATTCTGTCGCCTGCGATTAAACGCGGCTAAAGGAGAATTGAATAAGTAAGAAAATACATCAACAAATTAAATAGGTTTCTTTCATGGTTGGACCCATAGTCCTAAATTGCCTTACAGAAAAGCTGAACAGTTCATGATTGATAGCGGGTGTTATTTTTTTCAAATAGCTGACATAGTTGAGTGTTTGGAATGAAATGACAAAGGCATTGCTTTTACAATCTAGCTGATAAGACAGAAATGTGCCAGAACTAAAAGTCACAGGATCTTCTCTGTCCCTATGAAGTCCCCACATTCAGTGCCAGTCCAGTGATTTCTAATCACACTGCAAGGAAAGCATAGAACTACTAATTGAATGTATTATACTCTGATTATTGATGTATATTTTGTTACTGGCCCATAAAGCCTATAATCTGATGCCAAAGGTAATGGCCAGAGCTTTGAGCATCTGACTGCTGATCAGAAACACTCCACTGAGTGTATCCCAGCCATAATCACCTGTCAAGAATGTGCACCATCCAATTGTCATTCAGTGGTTGATCATTTCCATTGTTATTTTCCCCACCCATGGAGCTACAAAACACTTGGGTGGCAAAACTATTCAAATTGCCTTGTGTGGCATTAGACTTTATTTACAGACAGACTGAGGAACTTTCCCAAGGCCACTAGGAATTAACAGAGCAGTCCACACCAACATTCAATTTCTCAGACAATTGTTACAAAAAACATAGCAATAACATTATATTAAGTATAGATGGGGAGGAAAGTGCTACTGTAGACAGAACTACATTCTGCTGTTATTGTCATTTGTGTTCCTTAATAATGTATGCCTCTTTTCTTGCACATGGATTTTTACCGGCCTACAAGGAACACTGCCAAATATAGGTGCCTAATATTAAAGCACCAGAGCATTCTGCCAAGGAGGCAAAATGTGAATCTCAGGTGGCACTTAACTAGAGGTGGCAAAATACACCCCCTGCCAAATTTAAGAACCGAGTTGCCTTTAAAAAAAAGTGTAGAGATTGTAGTTGTGTCATCTACATTATCAGTTCTGCTTCTCTTGCAGACCCAAATGCATCCCAGCAAGGCATTGTGTACAAGAAATTTTTAAATGATACATTCTATATGTCTGAATTGTCTGAATTGGAGTAAACAATCTAACTCCAATTGTTTTATGACAGCTGATTTTGTTTCTATTAATTATTCAGAAAAAAAACCCTTCTCTAGTGTGAATTCCATAATGCATAGGCAATATGCTCAGTGAAATAATATAAAAACAAACCACAACGACATGTAGTTAACTTGTCAATATTGCCATGGGCCATATGTAAGTTTAATCCCACACATAACTGGAGTGTAATGTAAGTGAAGCAGCAACACTGAAAAAGCATCACTCAATAGGCTATTGTTGCACGTGTATTTAATTAATCAACAAGAAGCACGTCTGGGCATTTATTCCCTGAAATAGTTCTTAGCCAATCAAAAGCATTTCTGAAGTCATGCCAAAATCAGAATACAAAGATACCCATTGATACAAGCTGTGGCTGCAAGGAAGTGCCCTACAATGGAGGGTTATTATTTTCTATAATTATACATTTGTTGGTTATTGACTGCAGGAAAGTTAAAATGCAGTTATGAAATTAGAAGCAGACCTTTCAGAGGATATTTTCCTCTTCCTCCATATTTTGCTGTATGGAAAAATTAAGTGATTAGGAACAGCAAGACATTTTTAATATGGCATGGCTGCAAACATCACTTAATGGCCAGGCTGCCAATGCTGATATATGGCAGTACCTGTTTGGACAACTTGTAGTGTTGGAATGGTGTAAAAATTAAAAAGTATTCAATATGCTACATTAATTCTTTACCCATCCAGTTTAACATGAACATTTTATTTTATTCTTTATTTTTCTTTTACTTGTGTTCAGTGAACAGTATTAAGGCAAGCTAAGAAAGAAGATACCTACCATATGTTAGTTCTCTTGTACATATTGGGGAGAGGAATAATATAAAGGGGAGGTGGTGCTATACAACACACCATATCATAACAGCACATAACTGCAGTATATGGTTAGTAGATAAGCTTCCTGGAAGCTCAGTAAGTGGGTGCATGTGTTTTATTTTAATCTCATGTACACAGAGGTACAAAATATTCCCTCTTAGGGCTATTTTGCAATTCATGCAGCTGTCAGAATGTATGATTATTTTACCATAAATGTAAAGAAAAAGGGTAATAGATTGATTTTAAAAAGTCCAAATTGTGTATAAAATCTGGTTTGTTTTTATTAATTAAATAAAAGTTACATTTTAGATTTTCCCACTGGCCTTATACAGGAATAAAAATAATACACAGGAGAAAGGGCTCTTTCTCCCTATTTTTTGCAGTCTTCACTTGGTTACTACCATACTTTGCATATTGTGAAGATATAAAGCCTGTATGAATGAGTCCATATGAATGACACATTCAGAGAGAGGTTCAAGTACTATATAGCTGAGTGAGTTTCTGTGCAGGTAGCCATAGTGAACCTAATATTTTTGTACACATTTTATATATTTTAAGCCATTATTCTATAAGCGGCTAGGTCTATAAACTGGAGGCCTGTTTAAATGCTAATGTTATTATTACTGTGCTTTATCTGTAAGTACCAGTGCACAACCAACAGTTATGGGAGCATAGTGACTAGTGATGATACAACATACAGAGCTATGTTTACAATGCAGTTAACACTGTTAGGGTAGAGCTGCCATCAAATGCTTCCATTTATCCACATAAACTCTGTAAAGTTCTTTTGAAGGAAGAGGACAATAGCAATGACAGGTCTTCCAGTAACTGTGCAATAAAAGGTCTCACCGTCCCCATATCCCTTCCCCCCCTACAGTAATGGCCTGACTCATCACCCTGGTACTCCTATTTTGTGAAGGCACCATCTTTGAAGGGTGACTGTGCAGTGCACATAAGTAGTTTATATGGATAAACTGCAAAACACCGATAGAGGTTTCTTTGTTGGTTATCCCGCTGGGTAAACTGTGTTAATACCTCAATAGAATTGATCAACAGAAAGGTTGAATTACAGGATAAATCCAAGGCAATAGGCTTAGACTGCTAGCAATTACCATGACATCAGTCTAGCATGAAGTTGAAATTCATGGAAAGGAACCCTTTAGGCCAAGTGGCACATAGGGGTGTAGATCTCATATTGCGCTGTGAGAGAATACACTGCCAAAATATCAATTGGTGGCTTAAGCTACACTTTCAGTTACTAGAGTGTCTTTAATACAAAAAAGTCCTGTGAAAACCAATGTATACCAAAAATTTATTGAGTTCACTGAAAATTCTGTGGTTTTTAATGTGGACAATAGCAAGTTATAGCACTCTTGTCACCACAGCGCTACGAAATAAGTTGGCGCTATAAAAATACATGTTAATAATCATCTTGTATTATTATTATTTATTTGGCAGAAAATAGACAAACTGATGTGGAGCCCGGCATCCTGAGTTCCCCAAAACATTTAAACTATTTAAAAATATCAGGAATAGTAAGTCTGTGTCCATCATAACTGTTAAATGAAGTACAGTGGTCATCTTTGCATGGCAATACAGTTGAGACAGTGAGGAAATCATTAGAATGACTTGTGTTCATACTTAGGGAAAAAACTAAATTTTCTACAAGTATAAAAAGAACCTGAGAGCATCTGCTATTGTTTATTAAAGTTTACCAATTCCCTGCAATCACCCCCCCCCCCCCTTAAAATCTTGGTAAAACATTCCTGCCTATGAGGAACATACATTTAGGATTCATTAACCGCTGACAGTAGACATAGGGACATCTTTATCAAAGGGTAGACAGGCAATAATTTGATAAAATCCACATGATTTGCATTTTCAGCAAACATAAAGAAACTGTACGTTTCCCTCATTTATTTCTAAATATGCCCAGTCTCCATTGCAAATATCCTCTGTCTGTCATGCACTGCTTGAAATTATCTCTCATGACATAAAATTTCTGTTGAATAGTGTTTTTGTGCTTTTGGGGATTAGAGCCTTAAACAAACCAATGATCCCCTTTAGCCACAAAATTGGGTTGCCGTCCTTCCTATATATTTATCTTTTTTTCCTATTAATAACATTGGGATCAACCATCAAAAATACCGGCCACGTGGCAACCCTATTCACATGAAGAGTCATAAATTGCTTCCTCAATACATTTCTGTAGACTCACCCCAATATGTTTTAAAATAACTCATGTCCCATTACACATAATAGATGCATCCACTGCAAAAATTGTAGCTCAGCAGCAGGTTGCATATTTGAGTAGTATTGCTAGTAATAATAATGGCTTATAAAAGGGCACCTGTCTGTGGCACCAACAATTTCTTTTGCTCTGGTTCTCCCCTTGGCACCAGACCTTTGTGTATAACATCAGCAGGTGTCACATCATGGCACAATGCGTCATTACTTCCACTGTACAACTACAGGGACCCCCCTACCTTTGCTGCTGTATTTGATAGGAAAGTATCTGAGTGCAGGGGAAGTGGGTGGGGGGGGTTGATGGAGTTTTTTTTTTGTTTTTTAACATATAGGCATCTGAGGGAAGCCGCTGCCACCCCAGGAATGGGCCTTCCAGTTCCTATATGGTAAATACACCTCTCCTCTGCGTGGCACTAAACATACCCCTCACTGCTTTTTCTCCAATATTTATTGGAGAGGTTCCGAATTAACTAAGAATTTATATTAAGTGCTGAGACTAGCTGCATTGATAGAAATGGGCAACAATATTGTCAATAATATTTAGTAAACCTTGTGAGACAACAAATAGCATGAATGCGATAATACGCAATAATGTATATGTGCCCCAGAAAATCAATAACAGAATAATGCTTGCACTTGAGTAAAAACAGCTTTTTGTTTTTTTCTAGTAAATGGACATAGTAGCACCAACTGGTCCACAGATTTATGATGTTCTAGAACTGCTAGAAAGAATGTTTTGAAGACACACTTGTAAGTATCAAACAGGCAAAACCCAATTTTTCCTTTTTAATCACTTCCATTTCTAAAATGTTATCCAAAGGCCAAAAGATGTAACCTTGAATATTAGAGCAATTGCAATCCATGCTGCTAATCCTTGTATAGTAATTAAATCAATTATAATATAAGACTACAGCCCATTAGTGTTATTGCTAGACACAGTGCACCCAGCAATGAAGATGATCACTATATCCTCTTTTGCAACTATTTGCAAGTGATATTTGAAAGCCGCAGCACTACTAAATGTTTATTAGCCCTGTGCCAAGCTCATTTGATATTTATAATTATAGTAGTTCACTGCTCGGTAATAAAATATACTTCATGGCATTGGAATTTCCACATAATTATATTAGCAACAATGTGTATAGAATTTTTTTTTTCTGGCTGGAGTCTTTTAAAAGCGTATAGCTAAAATGTATCTGGATAGTAAGGGGCCATTAAGGTGCTCTATTAATTGCTGTGGCAAGGGATGCTATCATATATTTAGCTCCTAGTATGCATGACTGTAACTACAGTCTATTGCTTTTGTGTGAAGTACTGTGTCCCCAGTTACCACAGACTATTGATTACAACCAGAGACAAAACTAGTTAAAGTGCCCCTCGGAATTCATGGTAGGTACCCTCTCATGTATATTTAAGATCAGTCAGGACCACCACAAGGCCCTCCAGAAGGAGCTCCGTTACCTGCCTCAGTTTTTAAATAGAGACCAAACTATTTTTGCAGTAGAACTTCTAGTTTCCCCAATGGTACACAACATTCCCTAACTTTAATTTTAGCATTTTATGTACCTAAGTATAGTAATTTTGCCCCCCCCCCCCACCCCTTTGGTTCCTTCCTGTCTCCTTACTTTTTAAGTACTGAGATGCTTTATTTGGCACATGGGAGCCAACCATCCCTGGATACAGAGTCCTATTATGGCACAGGAGAATCCCACTGTAATCAGATCAAACGTGGCATGTTTTTCCCTGTCTCAAAATAAAACAGTTTAAGAAATTTTATTACATACATAGTGCAATGGAGAAAATTATAAAAAAAAATACAACCTTTTTCCACCAGTGTTTAAGCTGCAAAATACAAAAATAAAACTAATACTTTATGTTTATTATTCCATTAACACCTTTTATTACAAAACTACAATGCCTGGAATGCTGATATCCATAGAATATCTGCCTCTGATGTGAAAGCTCCTTTAGCTCTAGAGGAGATTGCAGTGACATTTCCTAATGACTTTGTACTAATGTACCAACCAGAGATAGGCATTTACAAACACAAACAATAAGAAGAACAGACAAACAGATGAAAGCAAAGAAATCTACAGATACCCAATACACTGATCTGCTCACCAGAAAGGAAAAAGTTCTAGACAACCAGTTAATCAGTGTCCTCCCTGATGAAAGGTATTTGCTAAGTTTCACTGACGTTACACCGGTAACTTTTTGTGATTCTTTACCTACAATTTACCTACTGCCTCTATTAAGAAATAATTGATTATAATAACTCTACCATAGTAACATAGTAAGTTAGGTTGAAAAAAAGACATGTATCCATCAAGTTCAACATTTTAACTTTTTTAACCTGCCTGCTAGTTTTAGAGGAGGGCTGAAATACCCATTTGAAGCCTCTCCAATTTGCCTCAGAGGGGGCAATCGGACTTGTCCCTGGATCAACTTGTACTGTGAGCTTTTTTACATAACCCTGTATTCCCTCACTTGCTAAAAAGCCAACCCCTTCTAAAAGCTATCTAATGTATCAGCCTGTGATTCATGGAGAGAATTCCACATCTTCACAGCTCTCCCTGTAAAAAAACCCCTTCCGAATATTTAGGCGGAACCTTTTTTCTTCCAAACGGAATGGGTGACCTTGTGTCATCTGGAAAGACCTACTAGTGAATAAAGCATTAGAGAGATGATTATATGATCCCCTTATATATTTATACATAGTTATCATATCACCCCTTAAAGGCAAACTATACCCCTCTAACAATGTAGGGCTCTATAAAAATATATTGCATAAAACAAATCATATGTAAAACCCTGCTTCATGTCAATAAACCATTTTTGTAATAATATACTTTTTTTAGTAGCATGTGCCATTGGGTAATCCTAAATAGAAAATTGCCATTTTAAAAAATGACAGTCTCCTGGGATCGTATGATTCAATGGTGCACACAAATATACCAAGCAAACTATACTTGTTAGGTCACATGAGCCAATTAACAGAGAGAGTTCTGTCTTTTGCTTCCACACTTCTTCCTGTTACAGCTAGGGGCCGATTTATGAATTTCACGTGAAATGATCAAAGTTCGATCGAACAACGATCATACGAATTTTTCGTGAAATCGTAAAGTAAGATTTGGCCTCTTCGATCATTGAATATTGAATAGATCGAATGATCGGATATTTGATCATTCGATCATTCGATTATCGAAGGATTTAAAATTTTAAAGTTATTCGACTGCCTATAATGAACCTACAGAATTGTAATAGAAGCCTATGGGAAGCTCCCCATAGGCTTCTGAAGCTAAGTCCTGCTCGAATACCATTCGTACGATCAGAGCGTTTGGTCATTCGATTTGTACAAATTTTTCGGACTCTCGAAGGAAATTTCACGATTCTTTCGCGAAATTGAACGATCGGTATCCGATCGTACAAATTCATCAAGAAATTGTATTGTGAGCAAAATGATAGCCTAAAACAATTCGATAAGCATTGGACCATCGCGAATTTGGTCGAGCTAATTATGGGGAATAATAGTAAATTTGTCCCCCAGTGTTTACCTTCTGTATAACTATTTGTTATTGCCCTTTCCCAAAATAAGTGAGAGTTTAAATTACTACTGTTTTTATGCAGTAGCAGGAAACAGACCTACTCTGCATCATAGTGCCAAACTAATTTGCCATGACCTCATTACAAAAATAACCTGATTAAAGGAGAATGAAAACTACTGAATCCGAAAACAGGAAGTCTGATACAGAAGCCCATGTATACACAATAGAAGGAAAGAAATTTGGTGTTTCTTTTGACAGGGGACTCAGCATTACTTGAGGGTTTATTGGTGTAGTTATATAGACCTTTCTGATAAATCTTACTTAATTTTAGCCTTTCCTTCTCCTTTAAGGATTAGATTTGGAGGGAATGTTTAACATGGAGAAATGAAAAACATCCTGGGACAAGGGATGAAAAGATATCTAAAGTAATGTCAAGAAGTAGCAGTAGACTACCAGCCTTCTAAATATTGGAACAGTCCTAAGTGGAGCATACTGAAGGTGCAAGCATTTTGAAATTGTAAGGGTTATTATGAGACAAAATTAGATGCCTGAAATAAGGGCAGAAGAGAAGACAAACTCAATAGTTCAATAGCTTTATTCTAACTTATAAGAGCTCTTTATGCTCAGCTAAACAATAAAGCATGTTTGCCATTTGCTTTAGCAACAGAATTCATACTAACGGGGGCGTTGGGAATGAAGTACACATATTTACATATTTCACAGAGACATTATTGATTTTTATGTATAGTCATATTCTTCTTTTAAAGCAAATTCAGACTGTTTTTACAAAAGTCAGAAGACTCAGTTGACCAGCTGATATCAAGAGTAATTATGGATGTTTGCGTGGTACTGCTGCCAATGAGAACCAAACAGATTTGCCCACTGCCTTTGTGTGAATTTGAATTTGCATGTAGAGACAAGCTAGTACTTAATTGTCAGTTGGAAGCTACTGTAAGCTACACTTATTTCACACTACACATCAAGGCTCCTTATTTTTCAATAAACCCTGTTGAACAATGGCCAGAAACAGAGAGTGTTGTAATAGACATTGACTGGCTCGCTGGTATATATTATACTATCAGGTTGTAGGCTGAAAACAATAGATGTAAAATGAACAATTCTGGGCTAAATGGTCATACTTAGTAAAGCGAAGGCAGTAAGTACATAAAATGGAATACAGGGCATTAGCAAACTGGTGGATCAATTCTAGGTCCAAGTCCTATTAGTCTATTCCTTCTATTAGTAGTTGATGACTCAGCCTTACTAATAGAGATGTTCTTAGAACTCCTATGACATTTTACAACTGTTATCTTGTCTAGTGTGTATCCTTGTCTTTTCCAGTATTCAAAAAACATTAATTCACCAACTGCCATGTTAAACATGCATTGCAACTAGGGTTGCCACCTGGCCTGTATTTTTAATAGGAAAAAAAGGTAAATATATAGGAAGGCCGGTATTTTTTTCAGGAAAAGGTGGCAACCCTAATTGCAACTAGGGTTGCCACCTGGCCAGTATTTTACCGGCCTGGCCGGTATTTTTTGATGGTTGATCCCAATGTTATTAATAGGAAAAAAAGGTAAATATATAGGAAGGCCGGTATTTTTTTCAGGAAAAGGTGGCAACCCTAATTGCAACTGGCAGAAAAGGCAAGGGAATGCAATTAATATACATCCTCCAAAATCTAATTAAAGTGTAATCTCCAAGGCAGTGGCTAAATTAAGGCTATGGGTACAAAACAAATTATTTGAATTCTGTTTATCTTATTGTAATGTGTTTCTTGTCAGCTCTTGTGTCCAGAGCATGTTTAATTTCATATATCGGTTCCTAACTCAAGATGAGCTGGCCTGCTTGAAGGTAGCTGTTTTAATTATCTCAGAGTAACTTGGAGAAGGTTTTGTAAATAACGAACGTCATGAGAACTTTTTCACATTCACATTTTGCTTTTTAATTTGAAGAAAAGAACAAGGGAATAGAGGGACTTTTAAAGGGAGGGTTTAAGTAATCCTCCCATTCAGTGGAAGCTGCAGAAGATTATATCAAGGAATGCCAAATGTTGAATCATTGAGGCCAGCCTTAAGCAAAGTACATCAACTTATGCAGTTCTAGCTGTGAATTTATCAATATGATCAATCAGTTAATTGTGTGTGTGTGGGGGGGGGGGGATGGACTCATCCAGTCTTTTAGCCAAGCCACCCCACTCAATGTTATTTGGGAGCAGGCCCGGACTGGCCATTTGTGGGTTAGGGCAAATGCCAGAGGGGCTGCTATAAGGTCCCATAGAAAGTCAGTGTTTAGTGGGCTGGTGGGGGCTGTTTGGGCCTCTATGTGGGCTGATGGGCCTCTTGTGTACCTGAAATGCCAGGGCCTATTTTAATTCTCAGTCCAGTCCTGTTTGGGAGTATAAAAACATACAAATATGAGCAGCATACTCATACTAATATTATTTTGAGGCCCCTGTGTGTTATAAATTAATGTAATGTGCTGTGTAGCTTTAATGTGCTGTATGCTATATAAATAAATAATGATAATCATTCTATTATCCTAGCCCTGCATTAGTAAAAATTTAGACTATGGGTAAATCATAAAGTCTGGGGCCCAATATAGGGGGAAAGCAGGTGTTGGCTAGTGTGGGAGCTATACTTCTACAAGAGCTGTAGGGTGCAGTTTGGGTTTGTGTGATGTATATACAGCAACAGCAAGTGTCTAACTTTTATACAATATATGTATTTTCTTAAATCCGTATCCTCGTGGGGGTCCTTTGGTGTTGGAGTTTTAGGAGTGAAATGAATCCTTCCTTTCTCTACCATAAAACTGACTCTGTCACCATCTAAGAACGCAACAAACTGAATTGTTCGTACATAACCGTAAGTAATATTTTGCCATTGGGGTTTTATGTTCACCACAGAACAGCCTGTTGCTATAGCAAGATTCTCTCCAAGCAATGGAAATTCACTGTGTCAGCCAAAGAATAACCATATGAGGTGAAAAGCATTTAGGCCACATCCTGAGCTGGAAGAGGTTGAATTACTGAACATGGAATATGTTCCATCTGTGCAAACTGTTGTTGCTGTTCCTATGAACACAAGGAGAGGCATGGATTCAATTTTCTCAAGAGGTGAGCTAATGCAGGAAAAGCAGTCATGAAAATCAAAGTCAATTTTTGGTATTCCAAAAATAAATCGCAGGCAGATATTTCCTATGGCTGTAATAACTAAATAATTCTCATTTCTGCCCTCCTCTAAAAATAGACATAAAGTCATTTAAAGACTTTGCCATCATGGAGGGATTTGCAAATATATAAAGAGACATGTAGAAACACTCTGTGTGGTATTTTTGTAGGTAAGATTTCAATTACTGTGCAGCACTGAAAATAATTCCAGTCTGTGTGTTTTAGGGCTATTGTATACTTTCTTATGTATGGTAGCCCTCTGCTTTCATGTTTGCATTGGCTGGATATTAAATGTCTTTGGTATTTTGTGAACATTGCTAAATTTTTCCTCAGGCTGGAGCTCCTTTTAGAAAAAAAATGCATCTGTTCAGGGAAAACAATCTAACACAGCCAACACAGGAGGAATGCCTGGGGGTCCAGACCAGTGGCCTATAACTATGTACATTGAAAGTCGTGGGCTACAATAAGGGGCTGATTTATTAAGGGTCAATTTCGAAGTGGAACTACTTTTTTTTTGGCGGTCATTTTCGTTCGATTCGATAGAACGATTTGAACTATTTTCACCAAAATCCTTAGACTTCTCAGAACTTTAAAAAAATTTCTGTCCAAGTTCTGTGAGGTCCCCCATAGGCTAAAATGGCAATTCGACAGCTTTAAGCTTTAAACAGATTTTTAAATGGCCAGTACTTCGCAATCCGAATATTCACATTTTTTCAATTCGAATCTAATTTTGGGCTATTCTGTAGTCGAAGTAGCCCAAATTAATTCGATATTCGAATTTTTTAAATTCGAATTTTAATTCGACCCTTAGTAAATCAGCCCCTAAATGTTGCACATATTATTTGATATATTAATATGCACTTAAAAAGAATGTGTACCATATAACTTCAACATAACAGTGGGAAAAACTGTGGAAGGTTAATATATTCCTCCAAGGTTGGTAAGGGTTTGTTTTGTAGTTTTCCTTACCTTCCTGTGTCAAAACAAAGCTAAATAAAACTAGCTGAGAGTATGCTGTAAAGAATGTTTTTGCCTTATGTGCAGATCAAGTGATACCTTTTAAGAGAAGGTTAGTTTTCAAAAGATCCAGGTATAAACAAAATTCAAGGTGGTGCTACTTTTTTTAGTACACGGGGCAACTTCACAGACCACAGTGCACCAATCAGTTGGGCCTAGGGTTGCCACCTGGCCGGTTTTTTACCGGCCTGGCCGGTATTTTTGATGGCTGGTCCCAATGTTATTAATAGGAAAAAAAGATAAATATATAGGAAGGGTGGTATTTTTTTTAAGAAAAGGTGGCAACCCTAGTTGGGCCATTTGTGGGAAGGTAATATAAGTACGTGCAGAGGGTACACATGTCTGAGCATCTCCTGCACTTTAGCATTCACAGATTGAGAGAAAAGTAGAGGTGAGGTGCCTGGCAGGAAGGAGTAGGCTACAGAAGGCAGAGAAAATGTAGAGTTAGAATTCTTTGTAGGAAGAAGCACTTTCATTGCTGCTCATGCCCATTGATTTCTAGGTTCAGGAGGTGTTATAAAGGCCCCTATGCAATATTTAGGGAGTTATCAAAGGTTGAGTTTGTGAGGTTTTTTTTTTATACTTTGAATAAACTCAGAACATTATTATTATCAAGTATTTTTAGAGAGCCAACATATTGCATAGCACATGGGGTGGAAAACTAGAATTACTCAAATTGTTTTTTAAAAAAAATACAAGAAATTCTTTTTTAACCCAAGAATTTGAGTTTTGACTGAAAAATACCCTTGAAAACGTGAAATTTTTTGAGTAACAAACAAATCAACTTAACAAATAACCCCATTATGTGTTTCAAAGAGCAAAACATTGTATTTTAAACTTTATTTTGTCAGATGAAAAAGCTGCAGTGTTTTCTCTGATCTGAGTTTCAAATCTGTTGCATTATTAAGACTACAGTATACTGTATATCAAACCTCTTTTGCAGTCAGAGTGCCAGGCAGGCGCCCTAGACAACCTGCCTGGCCCAGCTGAGCGCATGCATGCTCTGTTTAGTGCTCGTGCGTGCACCCTCTGATTAACGCGAATGCACACAATGGGGCGTGTCTATGCGCAGAAATGCAAAATCGAAAGGAGATAAACTAGCAGAGAGTGGACCGGAAAAGGGATCAGCGACAGAGGAGGTACGCACCTCGCGCCCCCACAGCTGTGTGCCCTAAGCACATGCATACTCTGCCTACCTCTTGGCCCTGCTCTGTTTGCAGTGTGATAAATGTAATATCAAAGTGAATCTGCCACGTTTTCCTTATTTCGTACTAAACACATTCCAGTATAAAATACAGCATTAACAAACAATAGGGGGCAGATTTACTAAGGTCCGAATTTGAGGGTTAAAAAAACCCTCTAATTCAACCATCGAATTTAAAGGGAAGTTAAAAAAACAATCGAATAGAAATAATTTGAACGGCCGATAAAATGTTTCGAATCGAACAATTCGAAATGATTTTAACCATTCAATCGAATTTGTTTATTCGATCAAATATAGTTAAAACCAATTCGGTAGGTGTAATCTGGCGAACTAGGCAGTCGAATAAAAATTTAAAGGGCAGGTTTTTCGACTGTTGAATATTCGAATATTCTAATAGAATTTTATTCAAATCATTCGATTCAAAATTTGATGGTTGAAGTGGTCTTCAAAAACAATTGAAAATTTGAATTCAAATCTTTTAGAAAATTTGATCGAATTTCGAATCCTTTATGTGAATTTGATAAATCTGCCCCATGCTGTCCAACTCCCTTTCAGTACTATTTAATATGTATTTACAATTAAATCTGCTCATAAAGTCAATGATCAGATCATACAATGGGCCTATGGAGACCCATTAGACAAGGACTATATCAATGCACCAGTCCTTGTCCAATTGGACTTTCCAACATGCCTGGTAGATATCTGCCCAACATTGAAGCAAGAGGGCCCCATACACTGACTGATAAGATGGCGAGTCGTCTGACTAGCTTTGTATGAGAAATATTCTGATCGCCCACCTACAGTTTACGCTCCATCTTCTGCTGAAATTTTAGGTGTGGTTTTGTCCTTAACTAGTCTACAGAACTTGGAACTTGACATAATATAACTGAGATTATGATTATGAGCTAATGAGCTTATCTCAATGTATAACACTAGCTTGGATTTAACTGCAGGTTAGTACTGAACTTCTGATTCAAAGCCGCACAATTGTCCAAAGAAGATAACAGGGCTCACCACATATTCCCAGAGCTCTCCCTTCACTTGTTTAGGATTTTAGCAGTATATTTAGCAAAGGATGAATTCTGTTTTCATCCTTTTGATAAATATGCCACAAAATATGTGTTGTTTAGCTACAGCATAAGTAATGTACATTTTATAAACCTTACACAGTCAACGTATAGATGAGCAGAAACATAGCACAAAATTGTGGCCGTCACAGAGCTGGAGAAGCCAGATCCACCCAGTCACTCGAGATTACAGAAATGAACTTTCTTAACTAAAGCCAGATTTTGGCATAAACACATCTGGCTGGGAAACAAGAATGTGAACATATTCCAAACTCTCCCAAATCTTTTCTGCCTCAGAAATATCCTTATTCTTTATCAACCCTCCTTGGCTTTAGCTCTACTGAAATATGATCGGAGAAGATTTCCATTATAACATATGGAAATGATCTTAACGTCATAATAATGCTATATATCTCATTAACCTCGGCTGGTATACCATATATACAATACAGGTATGTGTGAATTTTACGGGATACAATTTCAATTAAGAACAATTATCTCAAGATCTTTTCCCTAGTAATTATGGCATAGTTAGTTTCTCACACTAACCTTCTTAGAGATCACACATATATCTAGCAAATATACTAACACATCTGGATTATTCTCCATGAAATAAACACTAGTATACAAGATTTATTTCACCACTGCAGGAAGGTGGACTTGGTGGTCACAGATCCAGACTCTAATCCCTGGTCAAGCCCTAAAAGTTATCGCTTTTATTATTATACCTTGTCCAAGTAAACTAAATGTGCAGGCTTAAGGGTATGATTACTCTGATGATTTATGTAAAGACCATTAATAATGACTTCTCGGATGGACTTCTAGAAGAGACTATGTTAATGTATGCAAGTGTGACATATCTTCAACCATCCTTGTTGTCAGTTGCTTAAGCTGGCCATAGACGTAAAGATTTTTGAAAGATCCAATAGTTATCGTGAGACCACGATTGTCTCAAAACGATCGTTTAAATGCCTGATGTGTCCATCAACTAAAAAGACCATTTCAGGCGATATTGCCAGCAAAACTTAAGGATCGCAGCCTGCAAACATAGGTAGATTGCATGGGGACCGATAAAGATTTTCTAACCTGGCCGATCAATCATCAGACCAATGTCGGACGAAAAATCGTAAGACGAACGATCGTTTGTATTCCACTAACCGCACGATAATTTGACAGATTGGTCGGACTTCCCTAAGATCGGTCGTTCAGCAGGGAAATATCGTTGCGTCTATGGGGAGCTTTAGACCCAAGAAGTGCTTTGTTGACAGTTATTTATCAAAACAAGGTAAACTCAATGTTGGCAAAACCTTGGTTTCTTCATTTACTCTTCCAGTTTCATTCAAGCTAGAGAGCCACACTTACATACTTACATACTTACTTATCACCTGTGATATACCGTAGGAATATGAGCAGGCATTCCTTCCCATTCTTATATATGTGATCTTATTTATCTCATCTGGAATCTGCAGCCGATTAGCGTCCACATTTGTAAATCTAATACATTGAGTTTCCAGTTTTCTTGCATCAATATGCATGTGAATTTATATAATTTGCTACACGGAGGAGCCTGCAATGTTAGAAGAATGGTAGCGTGTGCTGATTCACTAGGTGCAACGGTGAAGGTGTAGGTGCAATGTTAATTCCATTGGGCAAATTCACTAACCTGTGTAGTTGCGCCTGCATTGGCTTCGCTAGCGTTCGCCGCACTTCACCGGCATAGTTTCGCCAGATCTATGCAAATTCACTAAAATGCAAAGTTGCGCTCAGGGAGGGGAACGGTAGCAAAGTTGCGCTACAATTACTTTGTCAGGCAAAGCGAAGTTACGCTAGCAATGCCTAATTTGCATACGGCGCAAACCTAAAAGTATAATAGAAGTATATGTTACAGCCACTACATTATACTACACAAGCCCAGGAAATGTTTAATAACTCAAATAAAGGTGTTCTATTGCTCTAAACATGTGCCGACTGTATAGTTGAGTTGCCATATGTTAGGAAAGGGGGGAAGGAGGTTACCCTAAAAAAAAAAAATCTTTTTCAGCCTGTCACCCTTAAAAAAGTAAAAGACTCCAGAGTTTTGGGACTTAGAAAAAATTTCAACTTTTTTTTTTTTCAATCTCCTATTGTATTGAACTTCGCCAGGTCTGACCTAGAGTCTAGCGCAAGAGGTAACGTTCAGTAAAATGGACATCGTAGTGAATTAGTGTAGTAACGACCCTTCGTCAGTGCGCAACTTCGCCTGGTGTAAGGGTGTGAAGTTGCGTTAGTCTATCTACTTCGCCAGAGTCAGTGTTGGTAAATTAGCAAAGTTGTGAAACGATGTCACTCTGGTGAATTACACTTTAGTAAATTTGCCCACATGGCTCCTTTTCTTCTGTGCCCTATGCTTTGCACCTTTCACCTTATCTATAATAATATGCTATTTTAAAGTTAACTGGCATGTATATGCTATTTTAATTTACACATTATACAATATTTTCTCTAAAAATAATAGCTATTTAAAATCATATATAAAAGACACTGCATAGTTTTTAGAAACTGTTTTCAGAAAACAGAGGAAAAATGCTTATCGTACTCTTGGATGCTCCAACCCTTCTGTTTTATTGGTCACATAATCCTGCTGGCAGATATCAGAGGAAGCATTTTGTAGAATATTATTTTTTAATTTCCTTCACCTGGTGTTTATAGGGGACCATAAACCCCTCCAATATCTATTAGAAGCATGGGTTACAGATTATTCATAATAATATTCATAAAACAAGTTGCTTTAGATTTAAAGGAGTTGTTCACCTTAAACTTTTAGTATGATGTAGAGAGCAGTATTCAGATATAATTAGCAATATGGTTTTCATTTTTTATTATTATTTTTATTATTTGTGGTTTTTGAGTTATTTTATTCAGCAGCTCTGCAGTTTCTGCAATCTGGTTGCTAGAGTGCAAATTACCCAAACAATCATGCATTGGTTTGAATAAACTGGCCATAGACACAAAGATCCGATCATTCGAATCCTTGAACGAACGGACTTCTCCATCTCCTGACCTGCCACTAACCTTCAGATCAAATAAAGTAGTAATGTAGCCGATGTTCTGCCCCTACAAGGATCGTACGAAAGTTGTGTCTGACAAAACCTAGTGACAGTCTCCCACTGGAAATCATACAATCGTATGATCGGCAATGCATGCAGAGATATTATCGGCAGCCTACAGAAATTCTCTAACCTGTCCGATCGACCAAACGACCCATCTCTGCAGGATGAAAAATGTCGGGACTCTCCACACACGTTCCGAAAATTGGACCGTTGCGTCTATGGCCAGCTTAAGAGATAGGGATATTTAGAAATACATGTGTAGCCTCACAGAGCTTTTGCTTTTTAGATGGGGTCAGTGTCTTCCATATGCAAGCTGGAAAAAGTCAGAAAAAGAAGGCAAATAGTCCAAGAACTATAAAAAAAGAAAAAATGAGGACCATTTGTAAAGTTTCTTAGAATTAGCCATTCTATAACATACTAAAAGTTAACTTAAAGGTGAACCGCCCATTTAATTCTACTGGATATGGTTTATCATGTCCTGGATGAATGAACATCTTCATATACATGGGCATGAAACTATTCTGAGCACAAGTTACTAATCAAATATTGGTTTGGGAGCTTCAGAGTAATTTCCTGACAAATGGCAGGAAACGATGATTATTGCCCTTGATGACAAAACAAGCATACACAACTGCAAAGTAGGTGCCACAAATGTGTATTTATTTATTCGACCAGATAAATATGCTTAAAGTGCCACAGCAAAGTTCTATATTTCAGTGTAGAAGGATAATCAATATAATTTCTGCTGGGAAAAATTCAGCCTTGGGAGTAGTTACACTGTTGTTCTTGTCTGGGTCTCTCTCTCTCAAACCCTAAGCTTTTAAAGTCAGGTCTTCATACCAGAATTCCAAACACTTTTTTCAGTTCAGTTGTTTTCAGTTTGTTCCCCAGAAATAAACACTTTTTCAATTACTTTTCATTATTTATTTTTTACTGTTTTTCCAAAATCTAAGTGTAAAGTTGAATGTTGGTGTCTCTGGTGTTTGAGTCTGGCAGCTCAGTAATTCAGGTGCAGACTCTAAACTGATACAATTTTGCAACATTTAATTGATACATTTCTCAGCAACATCTCTATCTGAAAACAAATAGTTGTTTGAAGGTGAACAAATCCTTTAAGTAGCATAATAAGATGATTATCATCATCTATTTCTTGATCAATTGACTTGTGCTAAAAGTATTTTTTTTCTACATCTGATGCAGTTTATTTGAATAGTGCCAACATATTTACAAAGTAAATTACAAATGTTTAAATGAGCAATATTTGCTAGTAATATCTGAAGAATGCACTTAACATTACGGAAACTTAGATGGTTCTTTCCTAAGGTTTGTGTGTCTACCGACATCATTGTGGCTTCTGGGTTGTCCCTATGTATGCAAAAGGAAAATAAAAACAGATTCAATGAGAGTTAAGCGTCTTATAAGTGACTAGCAAACCTTTTTTGTGAACTTTCTCTAAACACCAGAATCATCACAAACTAGAGTCCAAATCTATTCGCTCACCAGTAATTGCTGTGTCACCTCCTGTTAGCACTCTGTCACTGTTCTGCCTAATGTAATAGCTTTTTGGCCACAAAGCAATTGTTTCACAAAGCAATAGGAATGTTTTGTTGGTTCAGCAGCTCTAAAGTTTTCAGTTGTAAAAATGTTTTTGGATTGGCTAATCTCTACCTCCAATGAGATTGACCGATTTTAGGAGATTAGTCACCCTAAGGGCTGAGACACACACAGCCTGGCGACAAATCTCCTCTTCTTCAGGGTGACTAATCTCCCTATAACTGCCTTCCCCTGCCTTCCTGCCAGCTAGTTTTCCGAAGTAGACTCATGAGGAAACTTTGGATGGCTTTGGGATATGAAGCTCTCCTAAGGGAAGGCAGTTTGGGGAGATTAGTCACCCGAAGAAGAGGAGATTTGTCGCCAGTCCTTAGGATGGTGACACACAATAAGATTCAGGTAGATTAGTCACCAAGCCACAAATCTCCTCTTCTTCAGGCGACTATGGGCTGGTACAGACAGGGAGATTCGGGGAGATTCACTGGCGACAATCTTCCCGAACTGCCTTCTCCCTGTCCGTCACCTGTTTAAATCAAAAAGCGCTAACGCCAATACACACGTGGCGTGCCGATTTCCGGAATCACCCGAAGTTGCTTCGTGAGGAAACTTCGGGCAATTCCGGGAATCGCCGCACCGCGTGTGTATTAGCGCTGGCGCTTTTTGATTTAAACAGGCGGCGGACAGGGAGAAGGCAGTTCAGGGAGATTGTCGCCAGCGATTAATCGCCGGGCAACAGAATCTCCCCGAATCTCCCTGTCTGCCCCAGCCCTAATCTCCCCAAACTGCCTTCCCACCAGCTAGAATGTAAAGTTCGGGCGAATTCAGAAAACAAAATGATACGAGTGCTATCCCGCTGTTGATATACATTCTAGGGAATGCAGTTCGGGGAGATTTGACGCCTGAAGAAGAGGAGATTTATCACCCTTAGGGCTAGTCCACACGGTAAGATTCAGGGAAATTTGTCGCCTGGTGACCAATCACAGCTTCTTTGGTGTGACTAATCTCCCTGAATTGTTTACCCATGTCTCACACGCACTAAAATGTAAAGTCACCTGCGCCTATTCACACGTGCCAGGCGACAAATGTCCCTGAATCTTACAGTGTGGACAAGCCCTTAGATATGTATCCATATATAATGCAATTGGTATGCTGTTTTTCATTTCAAGCATTTATAATGCTTCAAAATACATTCTGTAAGTGTAAATCCTCTTTATTACCTTGTAATTTGTTTGACAATAGACCCCAAAAACAAAAATGCTCTGGGTTTTCACATTAAAAAAATGTGGTCACATCTCTTTATGCTACTTTGATTCTGTAAATATTTACATGGTTCTACAGAATAGATATCAGCCATGGTTAATAATAGCAAACATTTTTGGACTGTCTTTGCTTTAGAACTTCAAAGAGCCTGCTTTAGATAGATCACAGTCAGGTTATTGTACAGAGGGAAACTGCACAGGTTCATAGTTGTATCTGCTTGCTGCTTTTAATTCCAAAAAGAAAGTGGTAGGTTAAACAAATATTTGGATTGTAGCTTGAAAGGAATGTTTGTATGCACTTTTTCTTTTTAATAATTTAGGAATTTAATAAACTGTGCTATGCCTTGAATGTGAGGGTTCTATGTACCAATAAAACTGACAAATTCTAAATAGTTTTTGCCTTTAACAGGGAAGTCCATCTGCACGGCGTTGGGTTGGATCTGATCAGCACAGAGAACTGCACTGACATTATCATGACATCATGATTCTTTTGCTTAAATTATTTTATCTAGAATCTCCCATATCTACTCACAAATGGAACTTGACTTCAGACTTGTATTCCTGTTAGAGACCCAGCTGTCTGCTCAATAGTGATGGGCAAATTGTTCCTGCTTCCCTAAAAAAATTAGCAAAACACGGATTTTGATGCGGGTCAGCATTGATGCCAGTGACCATTTACGGACACTGGCGTCCAAACACTTTGACACCAGTGTCGAAACTTTTTGAGGCGGCAAATTTTCACTTCAATTTTGCAAATTTATTCGCCCATCACTACTGCTCTCTCATATCAACCTGAAATAACATATTTGTAGCTAAATAGTAATTGAATGCTGTGTAGGACTTTTCTATCCCTCATAGCATCATAATAGCCAATGAAACTAGGCCATGCACTTATAATAATTAACTAGAGACATGCAGAGAGAATAACACTTTTATACAAAATGTACTTTTTTGAAGATAACTCTGGTTGAGAACTGTTACTGTAACAACTCTCATTAAGTGATATTACTAAGTTGAAAAGCTCCTACAGTGAGCAGCAAATGTGCAGAGTGAGATGAACTTAGTAATAGCACCATAAAACCTCTCTGACTCCATCATCAAGTACAGGTATGGGATTCTTATCCAGAAACCCATTGTTTAGAAAGCTCGAACTATGAAAAGATCATCTGCCATAGAGTCCATTTTAATCAAATAATTAACCTTTTTAAAACAGATTTCCTTTTTCTCAGTAATAATAATACAGACTCTGTACCTGATCCCAACTAAGATATAATAAAAATATCATTATTGGAGGCAAAAAATTCTATTGGATTTAAATAATGTTTATTTTTTAGTAGACTTGTATTGAGATCCACATTATGGAAACAGTTAGAAACCGAAACAGTGACATTCCACTGGTCTTCAGACAGTAAAATTGGATCCACTTGCTGCACTGAACTGCTTAGAACCTGCATTAAATCAGAAGAAGGTCCTTCATTCACAGAAGTGTCGGGCTTTCATGATACTGAAATGAAATGTAATTTTAATAAATTAGTTGTTAAGACTTCTGTCAATTCTGGTCAAAGATAGCAATATCTACTAATTTAGCTTTGTCAAGAGAAGGCAAGTTGGAACAGATAATAATTATATGAGTAAATATTATAATCATTTCCACGAGATGGCACCAACCCCAAAACCCTTTGGAGATTACTGTAACGCATAAGGTAGTTGAGGGTCTATTTAAATTGAGCAACGTGTTAAAATAGTTGGAGAAATGCTGAGAGTAGAAATATGTTGCCACACTGTTTGATGGTAAGGAAATGGCATCTAAGGGTAAATAACAGGTCAGGCCAGCTATGAAGAAAACTGTGCACAGGACAACTTTTCACATGAAAAAGTACAGAGTGGAGTGTGAGACAACCACAGCTGCTTATGATGTCACTGGGTAAGCTGCTCATTTAACCATGACTCTCATTTTTGTGTGTGTGTGTGTTTTCAAAATTATAGTGTTTTGTTAAACCACCTACATATGCAACATCATGAGTACTTCAAACAAACGGTACATTCAGGAGGTAAAATAATACCCTGTCATGTTTCTTCCATGGTATGAACGGTTCCAGCAGTTTTCTGCAGATGTATTATCATCTAAAGACATCAATTTTGCATTCTAATTATGTGTTATGATACAAACGGTTCCCATAACACTGTGTATATTTATGTAGTTTCTAAAAAAACAAGTATTTTGCTGCATTTGCGATCAACGTTTCAAAGAATTGTGAACTTTCAAGAAAAATGCATAAGGGCTCATCCAGACGAGAAGATTCAAGGAGATTCGTCGCCTGGCGACAAAACGCCACGTCTTTGAGACGACTAGTCTCCTTGAATAGTTTGCTCATATCTTGGACCAGCTAGCGCTAAAGTCGCTGGCGTCTATTCACACGCGGCGACGCGATTTTCAAAGTCGATCAAAATTGCGAGGCAATTTGAAAGTCACACATCCATAACGTTTTGAAAAATCATATTTTCTTACACACATGCTTTTTTTAGGAGTTTGTAAATGCATGCTGAGCTCAAAACAACTCATATATTACATTTTAAAGGCAACTTAATGTGAGTTCCAAATTGTCTTTTTGGTCTATTGGTTTCTGAATGTGCATCAAGAGCAAGAAAATGCAGCAAGATGTGTCTAAAATAACATTATAAAAAGTGAATGTAATGAAGCACAACTCAGAATGCTGATGAGTACAACCAGGCAGAATATAATGGAATCAATTAGCTGATGAGTTTAGATGTGCCCCAAATGCACATCAAATGCATGAGAAAAAATACCTAAGTGTAAGAGCCCTTAGAGTTGTACTGATGAGCACTGAAAGCTGGGTTTCATTGCATTTTAATTATATTGTGTTTTGTTAGATGCAACACGCTGTGCTTGACACACATTGAAAATACAATGGAATTAAAGGATGCATTTCAAACTCACTAACCTCAATTTAAAGTGAACCCGTCACCCCCAAAAAATATTCAAAATCATATTTTATCACATTAGTCAAGCAAAATGAACATTAATTACACTATATAAATTATTTGAATCTTGTTTCCTTCAGTCTGGGAATTCATAATTATAGCAAGCAGGAATTGCATCATCTCACAATCTTGTTTGTGCACCAGAATGGGGGACCCAATGTCTATCCCCATGTCCTGACTACACAATTAAATGGTTAAGAGAACTGGGGGAATGTGTGGGGAGCAGTGACATCTAGGAAGTGCTGAATGGAAAGTGAAAGTAATTGTCTGCCTAAGGCATGGAGGAGTGGAAGACAATATTTGATTGACAGCTGAGATTTTTAAATGAGCTTAAAACAGCTATGAATAGTTTCATAAACATTTTAAATTGGATTTCATGTTTAATTTGAAAAGGACTTTTATTATACAGATTTTTGTGTCTGGGTGACGGGTCCACTTTAAAAAAGACATATATGAGCATTCTATGTTTCCTTAATGTTATCCTTAATAAAAAAATAAACACTCTATGTAAAAGCAACTTTAAGCCAAAGACAGGATGAGCTGAAAAAAGGAAAATTCTATGTTTCTTTAAACTCTTATCTTTCTGAATTTTAGCAGGTGTATAGTTAAATCCACATGTAGGAAGTTCTCTAATGGTGGATGTTCTGATATCTTGACCTCTGTCAACAATCCCTGATTTAATTCTTAAGGAACTTCCTTTTTGCTGACCTGGGCATTTGATGTACAGTGGATACTTTCACACTCTATTGGGTCCTGTAGGCTGTTGTCACAGAGACTGAGTTTTTTCAGATTTGACGCCCAAGTTACTACTTTTTTCTGGTTATCATCAGAAAACACAGAATTTTTCGGATTATCATATGAAACCCAGTGCATATCAGGATATCTTCACATTGTAAATGGGACATCTCCCATTGGCTTAAACATGACCTTGACAGGTTTGACATGGTGGATTTTCATATTTGGATTTTTTGCAGCTTCAGGGTATAATAAATATCGAAAAAAAAATTTCCTCTAAAAAGTAGACTTTTTCCCCAAAAAAACAGAACAAATCCCGTTTCTTGAACAATCCCTGAAATGTCGACTCAAGTTTCTAGAGGAAAAGAAACTCACATTTTCTAAGATTTATTACATTCTGCAGCTGCCAAAAGTCAAGATCTGAAATCTTCGAATTTCCAAGTATTTTTTGGGTACTATCGAATGGTAAAAAATTCTGTTTGAATTGAAACAAATTTCAATAAAAATGTATCATGCACTATTTCTTTAAAAACTTTGAGTAAAACACTTAAACCTATGTGGAGTCTTTTGGTGGACTTTGAGAAGTCAAAGTTTTTTGCTGTAAATCCTTCAAATCGAATTCGCTAACCGTTCGATTCGAATTCGATTGAAAACCGACCTATTCGACCAAAAATTTGGTTGCTCGAATTTTGCAGTTTTTTAACTTTAAAATTCGAGGCTTGATAAATATGCCCCTTGGTTTTTGGGCATCAAATCAGAAAAATTAGTAAGATTCGGGTTTTCGTTCGATATCGCATTTTTTCCTGACATCTTTTTGAATTATTTTATTGATAAATAAGATCGTGGATGGGAGTTTGATCAAGCTTGGTTGAACATAAATAAGAGATAAATTCAAGTTTTAGTAAATGATCCCCTTCATTTTACATGCCATTGCTGTGTTCTTTCAGTATATATGCTATGTTTTGAGACATGAACAGCAACAGATTTGTTTGAAATACCCAATTACTTCTTAGGGACCCAGGAGAAAAGATGGACCAAATTTCACGATATATTTCTGAATCCAGTCCCACCCCCTAAGGTTAATCTTTCCCTTAAAAACCAATTCTACTGTAATTTACGAAGACTCTACATTAACTATTTCTCCCTTTGCATATTCCTCTAAAGTCTCTACTCACATACTCACTCATACTTTCCATGGCAAAAATCTGTCATATGTACAAAGTCCAGGGAACTGCACCACACCGAACACTTAGATGACTTTCTACAAAGCGACTTGAAAAAAAAGTAGATAAACAAAAGGTATTCCACTGGCGATTTACTTTATGGTGGGAAAGAATTTCGGGGAGATTTGTTTCCCACTGTAGTGAAGATTTAAATGCCGACGATAAATCTCCTCATGTGCCATAAGCATAATACTACTTATTACAACACCATAGAGAAATATATTAATATAATAGTAAAATTATACTAGTAAAATGGAGTGTGTAGGCCTGCAGCTATTTGCACAATGCACAAAGCAGTGATGGCCCTTTTATGCATTTTTTGTAAACAAGTCTTACTGTGTTCTGTCTGTCACTGCACACACAGGGCAGTTTGTATCCAGAAAACAGAAGAAATCAGAAGTGTTTTCAGGCCAAAGATGTGCACGGGCTTTTCTCTACATTTATTTTTATGCCAGTAGAGCAATATACAGTGCCTTACTATTTTTCCTCACAAAACTGCACCAGTGTTTTTATCACATTTCTAAATGTTAATAATTTAGTGAAATGTTATTGGAAGTGGGGACATGAGGTGCATTGAAACCTTATTGTATATTCTTTAATAACCATCCAACAGATGACCAACTGCACAGGGAAAATAAGTAATAAATGGCATCTGGAAATATTAATACATGTAAAAACGATTTGCCTGGTTAAGTACTGTAAAGGGGTTAATGTTCCATAGTTGAATGCAATGGTAGTGTTAAAATTACACCAAATGCTATACAAGGAAAATAGTGCAAAGGTGGCAAACTGTAAATTTAACCTTCCCCAATCCAATTAGTTGAAATCCTGCAGAGTCTGTTCTAGTCTCAGCAAATATTGGTCCAAACAAAGCAAATGGCACAGTCCCCCCTGGTGAACTGGACACAGTAAGCAGTTTCTGCAAGGTTTTTCTCTGGAGTAGTGCACTAAACATGATGAGTTTGTAGCATATAAATAGTTCTCTACCATAATCCAAACTCTATCCTATCAAAGTGCAACTGTGACTGAAGTTACAACAGGGGAAGTTAGATAAGCATGCACACAATGGCACAATGGCAACAAATCCAATGTCACGTTAGTAAACTAAGGTTATAAATGGCTGTGCTTTAGTAAACTTTTATGTAACTATGTTTTTATAGACATGTATACAGTCATACGTGTATAGCCTAAACCCAATTTTATCCTAAAAAAATCTGATCAGTGCATGTGAGTGGAAATTAAATCAATATGCAAGCATAGCGTAATGCATACAAGGGTTACCCGAGACACCCACCAAAGGGGTAATTTATCAACACTGGGGAAATTTGCATCAAAAATTGGATTTCATTGCCGGCTAAAAAAAGCTGATATAGGCTTCTCATATTAGGCTTTCCCTAAATTAAGACAATTCAAATAATAATAAAATAACCGATTATGAGTCAGTGCCCCACTCGGCCTCCTATACCTCCAGGCCTGCAGAATGCATAAGTAATTGTCAACAATCTAGACTAGATGAAAACTGCATTGATGAACCAACCCAACTCAGGTATTACAAGCTCAAAGCCATTGCCACCACATGCACCTCAATAACTTTGAGAAAATATGTGTAACCTTAGATCATTATTATCATTAATTTATATATCACCAGTAAAAGACACACCACTTTACATTAATTTATAACAAAAGGGGTCTCACAATAATTTAACAAGCAAGGCTTACAAAATAAAATACAATAAGAGGGCCCTGCTCAGAACAGCTTGCAGTCTACAGGTTTAGGGTAAATATGAAGCATAAGGATGAGAAAAACAATTGGTTATTCTTTAAAATAATGGATTTCTCATTAATCAAGACACACTAAATATGTCTCCCTGAACAGGTGGGGCTTAAAGGACAATTTAAAGGTCTGGAGGGAAGGGGAGAGTCGGATAGTTTGAGGAAGAGAGTTCAGAGACAGGCAGAAGAGTAAGAGAAGTATTGCAGTAGGGAATGGGATGAAGTGATTTGAGGAGAAGACAGTCGAAGATCAGAAGCAGAGCGTAGGTTGCCTGAAGGAGGGTATTTTGAGATCAAAGCGGGGACATAGAAATGGGCTGCATTGTTAAGGACCTTGAATACAAGTGTTAGTAATCTGAATTTGATTTGAGCGGAAATTTGGAGCCAATAATGGGTTTGCACAGTGGAGCAGCTCATATGTAGTAATGAGATGAATTAGTCTAGCAGCAGTGTTTACAAGAGATTTAGTTGAGAATTACAATATATTAGAATGCCTCAGTTACAATAGTCAAGGCAGGAAATAATAAGAGACTGAATACATTTTTTAGTTGTATCTAAGCTAAAATAAGGTTTTATGTGGGCAATGTTCCACAGATAAAAATTACAGAATTTGGCAAGAATTTCAATATGGGTAGTAAAATACAGATGGGAATCTAAAATAATTTATTGGCAAGGTGCCAGTGTGGTTGATTGAAAGGTGATTTTATTGACTGTGGGTAAAATCTGTGCTAAAGGGAAATATGTTGTGGGGAAATATAATGAATTCTGTTTTAGAGAGATTCAGTTTCAGGTGGTTCTGTGACATCCAGGAAAGACAAGAAAGGTCTGCAACTTGGGAAAGGGCAAGAGAGAGAGGTCAAGAGTAAAGACGTAGACTTGGGTACCATCAGAATAAAGTGATATTGACTATCGATATTGATATTGCAAATGATTGGATAGGTTTTGCTAGAGATTGTAGTATAGAGTGAGAAAAGAAGAGCCAGCAGCCCATGAGGGACATGGAAATATATTGAGCCCGTGGGCCTGATTGATACAAAGAATTATTATTTATATAGTTCCTATATTCAAGGAATGAAGTCGGTCCAAAAAATACCGGAGGCCCAGTATGCCAATGGTGTGGTAGCCTCTTAATGGTCAAGTTTTTTATCTTAAAATGCTTGTTAAAAAAAACATTATATGTTATTTCTAAGATAAAAAAAACTTGTCCATTTGTCTAGATTACAAGGGAATGGAATCTGATGAGCCATTACTGTTTTTTTCCACTGTACAGTACTGCATCTGTCCCACGAATATTCTCTTCTTACCTCATATTTTTCGAGCCCACAATAAAGACTTGGCACGGTGGCACAAATGTGTATAATGAATAGGTAGCTTTTCTCCAGCCTGCTAAAAAACCAAATGGAACACAATAGTTGGTTATAAATCTAACAGGGCTGATTTAGTGCAGAACGTAAAAGTGATTTATAGAATCTGTCTGGTATATGCATCTGGCTAAATTAGGTAAGAGATGAGCACACTGTTTAGAAAAATGCACGTCTTCCTTGTCAATAATATATTTTCAAGAATGGTGCTTTAAAAACTGATCACATGTTTAGACACGGGCTTTATTTTATGTAAACATAAAAGAGAAAGAAGCACACAAGTGTCTCTGAAGTACAGACTTTGTATACAAAACACTGCAAATTAACATAGCCTAAAGGGCTAATAGTTCTCCCACATACACAGCTCTGCTCTGCCAGATAGTTTGAGCATTAACCCATTCATGCCTAAATAAGCTGCAACAATCAGCTCCACTGACGGCTCTGTGAACACATGGGGTTAAAATATTGTTATTACATAGATTACAGTATAAGTGTATTTTCCAGTCATTTTACTTTTAATACTACTTTATGTTTTATGGAATTCTTTATTAATGAATGCTAGGCTTTAGTGTATAATTTCTGCAAATTATAATAAAAAAAAACAAGTAAAAATGTCTCCTATGGATGATGGCAAGAATAAATAGCTGTAAATTGGGAGAAAACAACATCCAACTTTGTCTTCCTATGAAATGGCTCACATTGCATAATTGAAATATGTTTGATAATAGTCTAGGATAATTACACCATTTGGAAAATCACTGGTATTTCACCCCAGGATGATGCTTTTTATTTATTTAAAACAACAATTTATGGCAGTGCAGTCAGATGAACTTTTGTTCTTGACTAACGTGATGTAAAGGGGGATATGGGCATTAAACGGACTTACTGGAGGTCTGAGAGGTTCAGGTAGAGATACTTGCACAAATTATGTGTTTTGAATAAAGAATTGTGGGGATGATTTCTCTACTGGTATCGGTATCCCTTGAACATGTACATAGAATTATTTCCCCACCACAGGGAAATAGTTGGGCCACACAATCATAAAAAGAGTGAGAAGGATATTGTCTCCCTCTGGAAAACTGGAGCATAACCAAAAGAAAAAGTTCTAATCTAGCTGAATAGGATATCGCAAGATATGCTTGAAAAGAGAACTATTATTCTTCATTCAAATACTAGCACTGCTTCTACAGAATTGAATCCTCTAGGGAATCATTCCAAGCTTTGTCAGCATCACTTCTCATATACCGATTGTAAATTCTCCTCACTTGTGTGGTGCCTTGTTTTAACAATGATTTTAATCATCTCATTTATTGGCTCCCTACATACTATTGATGATGTGAGAAATGCCCGTTGTTTGTTTTGGCCTCTGACACAAAAGGGTTATAATCAAATGATCAAGTACATTCTTTGTAGAATGAGGAGTTTCCTCTACATTTAAATCAGTTGTTATATATTGCTGTGTACTATAGAATGAAATGCCTCCTGGCAGTGCTGTTGAATGACCCACATCAACATGAAAAGGGGAAACATATGGCTGAAATTGAATTTTATGTTAAATACAAAGAGCGTAAAGTTCCACGGCCACACACACTACTTGCCTGCTCTTTAAAATCCATTTCTTTTACTATGTCCTTGGGTTACTGCCATTTGATGGTGACATTATATTATTATCTAACAAGGCCTCTTCTGATTATTATTGTCCTTAATAAAGCACAGCAATGTCTAAGATTTCTTTAACAAGAGAAAATGTGCTGTTTACAGCGCTCTTTTGGATTAAAGTGTTTGAAACTAAGGGAAATAATTTACAAGATAATATGGTGGAAGACAATGGAGAAACTTCACATGCACTTTTTATACATAGTACAGGTATGAGACCTGTCATCCAGAATGCTCAGGACCTGGGGTTTTCTGGATTATGAATAATTCCATAATTTGGATCTTCATACTTTGTCTACTAAAAAAACCAATTAAACATTAATTAAACCCAAAAGACTTATTTTGCCTCCAATTAAATCTTAGTTGGGATCATGTACATGGGGCTGTTTTATTATTACACAGAAAAATGGAAATAATCTTTAAATATTTTAATCATTAGAGAGACGGTCCTCTGTAATTTGGAGCTTTCTCCATAATGGGTTTCCGTATAACGGATACCACGGCTGTAGAAAGATGCCCCCACAGCCCCCATTTAGTTTGTAATAAAGACACAAATTCATTCATTATGGTGTCTAAATAAATCCTAATCAACTGCTAGTTTATTCAGAAATGGCTCAGTTAAACCTGATGGTTTGGTACTTTGTGTCCTGACTGATGATCACACAGTTGGCAAGGTATGGATCCATATGTTTAGCATCCAGTCATTAACAATCACAGATAGATGTGCTGTCTTCTACTAGAGATCAGTCTTGTCTGGCCATCACAAATGTAATCTAGGGAAAACAAGGAATTCCAGGAGATTTTCAAATAGAGGAAAGAGAGAGATGAGAAAGTAATTAAATGGATTAGAGGGGTCAAGAGTACCTCTGTTAAGTAGTGACTTAAAGCAGGCGTGTTTAAATGAGATGTGGGAACTAATAAGAGACAGAGTGAACTGAGAATGTGTAATAATGCAGGAGTACAGGCTGCAACACATGGGTGGGCGATGGATCAAGTGAACAAGTAGCATCATGAGATTCTTGCACATGCCACAAGGCTAAGATAAAACAGAAAGAATGAAGTGGGAATAGGTGGTGAAATTGTATCTAGTCATACAAGAAAGTGAGGAAGTGCACAACGTAGTAATATTGGGGGCTTGGCAGGGATTATTCTTTGCAAATATAGTCATGCTCTTGTCTTTCAATAACTTGTATGGAATATGTAAGGGTGCACAGGCAAATAAAAAGATAAACGCATAATCTGTGAATTATAGCACTGGCCCTATGTACATTATTTATAGGGACAAATGGTTTTTGATGCTTTTAGGTTGTCTCAGTTGTAAAGTGCATTGGATAAGGTTGAATGGCTTAGGTCAGTAAAGGAATGTGACGAGCTAAAGAACAACAAGAATTTGTAGAAGGGCTGTGGCACTGGAACTAAAGTGACCTCCTAAGGATCAGAAGGACTTTGTTAGTTTATTTTGGTGACAACAACAGAGGTCTGCCTGCTGTCAAGGAACATCTTGAAAAGCTGATTTAGAAAATCACACAATAACAGCTATCTCCTAATGTTCATAGTTCTAGCCTCAGGAATGCTGAATTATTTGCAAACAGCATCTCATTTATTTGGTAATGTTATTTTGCCTTGGTCAGCCCTTTTCTTTATTGATAGAATAACACTCCTCTCCAAGCTCATAAAATACTGGATAATGAAGATTTAGGGAGGTTTATCCTCCCCAAAAAGAGATCAACTGTTGTTCTTCAGTGAACAGACCTCTGAGATGTGGCCATAGGGCAGCCCTCAACACAGGGATTCAGAGTTTGCATAGGGACAAGCGAGTGTTGATCCGGACTGTTGCTTGTTGTATCCCCTACAAATGTCTGTGTTGACACGTACCCATATGGCAAAAACCATTCATGTGGCACAGGCCCCGGGCTTGAATGAAACGCTATAAGGAGGCTCTGCTAAGTTTACAGACAGATGAAGGGAGTTGTATAGTTTCACCCAACAGTAAATGGTTAGGGCATAAGAAAATAGATTTATTGATATGGCTCATAAGCTCTATACATTGTAAGGACGTAAGATATAGTTAATAAATATGTTTAATGTATAGATATGTATACAATTTTGCTGGAATGTTCTATCCAGCTTTTTTAACATTGTATTGCTTGTGGTACCTATGGCCAAGAGTGATTCCTTACCCCACAGAATATACTGGCATCTCAGGGAAATAACTTAGCTTGTCTAAGACAATAAAAATTATATTTGTGGGTATTTTGATACCCTGAAGTATAGATGCAGGCATTTTATAACCTTAATATAATCTTTGAAATTCTGTTTACCCAGGAGCACTAATCCATAGCAACCAATAAGATGTTTGTTTTTAAAAAGATGAACAGTACATTCTACCTGCTGACTGGTTGCTATGGGTTACTGCTCCTGGGCAAACTTAGTGTCTTTTATTGCATAATCCTCCAATATGTATAAATTCAGTGGGCGGAAATATTTAGAAATCAAGCTTAATAGACCTCATACTAATAAAGTTCCGTCAAATTCTCGCACTGTGTACATGACCTCAGGCCCAGACTGGGAATCTGTGGGTTCTGGCAAATGCAAGAAGGGCTGATGTAAGTTGCCATAGATACTCATTATTTAGTGGGCTGGTGGGTGGCTGTTTGGGCCTCTGTATGGCCTGTTGGGGCCTCTAAGTACCTCAAATGCCAGGGCCTATTTTGATTCTCAGTCCAGACTGACCTGTTCCAGGATAGCACATCTAACATAAGATACAGACCCCAATATGTGATAAAAGGCACTAAGTCTGACCAGGAGCTGTAACTCTTTATTACATAACCCCCAGCATACTGCCAAACTCTCAGCATAATGTATACTGCCAAACTCTCAGCATAATGTAGAAGCTGTATTTCCTGTTCTGTTTTACTCTCACCTTGTGTTATAAAGTAGACTTGGCTGCTATTAGACATGAAAAAGTGCATAATAAGCAGGGGTACTGTGCCAATGAGGCAAGTTGAAAAAGTGCCTCAGGCAGCAGCAACGAGCGAGTTACTAGGGGC
>CM044445.1:79264202-79286123 GCA_024363595.1 Xenopus borealis
TAGGTCAAGTTTGTACTTCCCCTCCAGCCTATCCAATCCCCATCCAGCCTTTACAGGACTTAAACTTCATTGACCAGTGAAAAGTAGAGAAAATTGTTACAGTAAAGCTGATGCTGCCAAGTGAGTTCCAACCTCCTTTCTGAAGTCTGCAGCTCCCTGATGGCAAATCAAATAAGTGCAGTACGACCGGCACCGCCAGGACAACTGTCCCCCAAATCGATGGCACCCTGTATGGGGGTATAAGATCTAATATCCAGAATGCTTTCTGGGTAACCGGTTTCAAGACGAATCCTATACCTGTACCAGGAAATAAATAAATAGATGGTTTTTATAGCTAGTGAAGTCGTTATTATACTGTGTGAATTTATCCAGTCCTAAACAGTTTCATTTTGTGTTCAAAATTAAGCTGAAACCTGGTGCAAAATACATGAACATCGGTCACTTATCATTATTTTTTTTTTTTCATATAGAGCCACCATATTCAGCACTAAAAAGAATTTCTCTGGCCTAGTCTCTAAACCTGTTACTGTAAAGTTATGATGTAAGAGCTTTGATCTTAGCAGTTGCCATTCATTTATGTATAACGCCTTTTGTCATAATAAATTTAAGAGAAGGTGCCCTGTAATTTTCCCTATTGTTAATCCTTTTAAAGCTGCAGTTAATGCTATAATAGGAAAGGTGTCATGTCTCACCTATTCAATGTATTGGATACGTGCCTGATCGTGACCCACCATTGTCAGCTCTGCTAATGCGCTCATTTATTGTACTTCAAATACAATGAGCCTTTTTTTTACTTCTAACATTGATGTCTTGTCCAATACCAGGAAAGTAGAGCCTTTCCAGTCTGTGCTGTTTCTCAGCCCCTTTGCTCATATCTGTCTTATGCGTCGGAACTAGGGTTGCCACCTGGCCGGTATTTTACCGGCCTGGCCAGTATTTTTGATGTTTGATCCCAATGTTATTAATATGACAA
The DNA here is from genome assembly GCA_024363595.1 of Xenopus borealis. Classification (NCBI taxonomy): domain Eukaryota; kingdom Metazoa; phylum Chordata; class Amphibia; order Anura; family Pipidae; genus Xenopus; species Xenopus borealis. The sequence continues at coordinate 79,265,176 of CM044445.1, forward strand.
AAAGATAAATATATAGGCAGCCTGGTATTTTTTTCAGGAAAAGGTGGCAACCCTAGTCGGAGCCACTGCATTAAGCCGGGTGCAGACCCAGATTTCAGCACCAGAATGTATACTATTTTGGTGCTGAAATCTGTCTATGGTTCTGGTGCAGCCACCATAGACAGGAGGTAGGAAAAGAGGGGCAGCCCAGTGTGGCATTAGCCTAAAGGTCCCGATAGACGTAAAGATTTTTCTTTGATGAACGACCAATTCGTCAAATTATTGTGAAGTTAGTGGGAATCAAACGATCGTGCATCCTACGATTTTTCATCCGACAAAATTTTCATCAGTCACTGTGAAATCTATCTATTGCCCAATCGTTTGCAGGGCCAAGCAGGCACCTACTTGCAGTTTTCCTGGCTTCAACTAGACAACATCGCTTGAAATGGTCTTTTGAGTTGATGGTTAAATTGTACATTTAAAATGATCGTTTCAAAATAAGCTTGGTTTTACGATAACGAAAAGATCTTTTAAATCTTTACATCTATGGCCAGCTTAAAGCGCACTAATCATAACTAAAATCATTTACTAAGTAAATACACTATGTCAAAGTTCATGAAATCTGATTTTTAAAACCTGCAGTTTTTAAAAAAAAAAAAAACTATATATGTAGTTTGATTAAACGTGTTTAGGTTGTACTGGTCAGATTGTTATTATGTGTTTGATTTTGGCTTTGATAGGTGTCGGGACAGACTATGCGGATCTCAGCCTGTGGAGAAACACAGGACAAGAATTCACCCCTCCTCTTTTGCTCGATGTGCCTGTACTCAAATACATTGCTTGGCTCAGGTGCAGACATGGCAGAAAAACAAGATTTCGCATTTTGAGGCAGAATCCACCACTTCTTTCTGCACCTAAGTTAAGGAAATGTATATGGTGCAGGTACATTGAGAAGTGAAGGAGTGGATTCTTGGCCTGTGTTTCTCCACACACAGACATCCACATCGTCCGTCCCTATCCTATGGGGGTATCAGCTTATCACCCATGTGCCAAAAGTTAGGCACCCCAAAATGATCCCACTTACTCACCTAAAACCCTGTGCCAGTGCTCCTATTAAGAGAAAACGGCACCAGTCTGGGATTCTTCCAGTGAGCCCTACAGAGCAATCTTCTTCTTCTTCTTCTTCTTTTTTTTCACAGCTACACATGCGCAGTAGAGCGAAAAGCCAAACTTTAATGAAAAAGCTGGCTATTAAGTTCTACTGCACATGGGTCTCCCCCAGAAAATTTGAAGAAAGAAATTTTTTTTAAGAAGGACGTTCCATAGTGCTCGCTGCAAGAATCAAGGGCCATGCATTTTTCTCCTAATAGGTGCACCGGCCCTGAGTTTCGGGTAAATAAATGTGATCATTTGGGGCCTGCCTAACTTTTGGCACCCCCAAGTAAAAAGAACTTTTTTTCTACATTAACCACTGTTATCAAAATAAGGATTCAGCCAGTTGCACACATACAGCAGCGGTTCTCCACTGGCATTTCCAAGGCATCCAATGTTGGCCAGATATCAGCTGGGCAGGTTTGATTTCCCATTTGGGGTGAGAGCCACATCAGTGTGTTGATGCAGTCCTCTGCTGAAAGTTTGCATTGCTAGCCATTATGATCCAATTGTTGACTCAAGGGCCAAACAATCAGACAGTTAACAGCATCACAGCAGATTGGAGCAAATCGGTATTTTCCCCACTTGTTTCTATGCCAGCAAAGAAAATGCAGAGTATACCATTGGCCTTATGGTTACAGATGTCTGGGAAAAAAACCTTTCTATTTGGTTTTCAGAAGCCATTAACAGAAGAGTTTTGTAATGTTTTGGCAATTTTTTTAATATACTTTCTAAACATAGAATACAATATACATATATACAATTGTAAGCTTTTTAAGGGTGGGGCCCTCTTTGCCTCTAATATTGGTTTTTGGTTGCTTTATATGTAAATCTGTATGTTCAGCGTATACACCCATTTATAGCGACGCAAGAAGTCTGTAGGTTCTCTCTGTCGCTGTGTGGATTTCCTCCAGGTACTTCCTTTTTCTTCCCACACTCCATAAATTTACAAGCAGGTTGATTGGCTCCTGATGACATTGACCCTACTATGTATGAATGAGATAGGAACCTTAGATTGTAAGCTCCACTGGGGCAGGGACTGATGAATAATCTCTGAAGGGCAAAGATGGAAATGTGTCTGCATTATATGAATAAAACATAATAAATAAAAGAAGCAATGCTGAGTATGCTGATTTTTAGGTTTAAATGATGCAGAGCTGTCAGAACCTCAGAACAATCGCAGGCAAGTCAGTGTGAGATCAATAAACACATCCTGGTAGGCAGTAGGTTATCTGAGATCAATGTGCGGGCGGCTGCTAGACAGCTGGTAGTGTGTTATGGAAATGCAGTCAGGGTTCATGTCTATAAGGATTACTGTTGGCAGGCATGGTGATTTACATTGATTAGCACTTCCACATTATGTGACTACATGGCTGTACAAATAAGGGCCACCGGAACTGAAAGCAAATCCAGAGACCCTAAAACAGACCAGAATTGACCAATTAGATTCTCTATCTCTACCAATGTATGCAACTAATTGTATCTTAGAAATTGAAGTGCCTTTCCTTAAATCAGATTTTTGCTCTGAGAAGAGCCAGTAAAAAGCATGTTATATATAAAAGTATGGATTATTTAATAAAATATATACCACCCAGGTACCATCTGAATTAGCTGCATGTATATGAATGCATCTGCAAATTGTGAGTAGCTGGTTATTATGGTTTATCTGGTCCAGCACACCCAATGCTGTGCAGCACCATTTACTGTACACACTCTTTCAGGCAGAGACCCTTCCCCTGTTAAAGCTTAAAATTTATGGTTGGTGTGTAAGACACAGGGTGATCAAGTGAGTTTAACAACAGCCTGGAAGGTCAAGTCATCGCTGAGAATCCATGGGATGATGCTGAATTTTATCAATGTGCATACCTCCCAACTGTCCCGTTTATAGAGGGACAGTCCTTCTTTTGACCGCTCAACCCGCTGTCCCTCATTTGTACAGGAATTTCACTCTTTTCTCTGCACTGAGCAGCCAGAAAACTAAACAAAGTTTCTAACTGATTTGGCTTTTGGTAGAGAGCCCAGAACAGCCACAGCAGAAGATAAGATGCTGTTGTGAATGTGAGTTTAAAGGAGCAGAGAAGCACCAGGAGAACAGGGGCGATCCTGGCCCCTCCGCCGCCTGAGGCAGCTTGCCGTTGCTGTTGCCCCCCCGTGTACTCGCCTTTTTGCACTGGAGGGGGGATCCATGAGGGCGGAAATTCGACTCTTAAATTACCAGGAGTGGCATTTTTGCTGCCCCTAGTAGCTAGTGGAGCGCTGCCACCTGGGGCGAGTTTCCCAACACTCCTCATTGGTGGGGCACCCCTGCAGGGGAACCATCAGTAAATTAAGCTTTTTGCTTGGCCCTTGCCCAGACAGGAGAGATAGGGCACTCCTTTTACACTTACAAATTAATTGTTTAATTTGGCAAAAGTGTGATGTAATCTAAAAAAAACATAATGTAAATTGCAAAAGTGCTCAGCAATCACTCTCGGCAATCATACATTAAGTTATACAGGTTAGAATACATACAGTATCCCCTTCAAATGTGGTTTTCATAACTCATCTGCCAGAACAAAAACACAGAGCACGCAGTTTTCAAATAGAACATATTACTTTTAAGAGGTGTTATAGCAATGAACAATTCTAGCAATATTAATGGATCGTGGTGTAGAAACTATAAGTTATTATTGAGGCTTGCAGTGTGGCCCAATCCTTCTGCTGCACAGGCCTCACCATGTCAGGACTAGTCCTTAAGCATGTTGCATGGAATGCTAACACTCTGGCAACCCCCTTTTTAAGTAAAAGAAATATATCAGGTTAGTTACACAGACTTTCATTAAAGACATACTATTACATTTATGGGATCCATTATCCTGAAACCCGTAAACCAGAAAACTGGGAAGAATATCTCCCATAGAATCTATTATTATCATATAACTTAAAATTTGAAATATCATTTACCTTTTCTCTATAATAATAAAACAGTAGCTTGTACTTGATACCAACTAAGACCCTTAAGAATCCTTATTGGAAGCAAAACAATTCCATTGGTTTTATTTAATAAGTAAATTATTAAGTAGCCAAGGTATGGAGATCCAAATTATGGAAAGACCCCTTACTCAGGGCCACCATTGGAAATCACAGGGCCCCATACAACAACATTTTCAGGTCCCCCTGAGCCCCGCACACTCTGGTGCCCAAGCCTCACCCCTGATCCTGCCCACTCCATATCATAGTTAAAAGACAGGGGGCCTATAGAATATTAAAATAATATATTGGTGGCCAGGGGATTAACAAACAAAAAAAAAAACAAATTTGTGTTCAGTAAAATTTTACTCATGGCTTCAACTTCACCTCCTTTCGTGGCTTTGGGTCTTTTCATCTCTTCAGGACTTCAATATCGGCTGTTTTCATGAGTTCGGGTCTTTTCGCCACTTCAGGACTTCACATTCGACAGTTTTCGTTGACTTCGGGTGTTTTTGTCGCTTCGGGACTTTGTCTGAGTTCAGCGACACTTCCGCATTTCAGCAGCATGTGTTTGGCACTGTCAAGGGGGGCCTAACTCTTTCTAAAGTGCAGCACTGCCGGGCCCCCCTGATAGCAGCCCTGAGGACACTATAGTCCTTTGAAAGGACTGATCTGGTCTCTGGGTAACAGAGCCCCAGCGTTAGTCATGTCTTCCAACGTACATATGCCCCAGTGAGGCCACACTCAGCATGGTGCAATTTGTTGAAAGTCGGGTTGGTGAGAGTTACTCCATAGCAGCAAACCTGGGGATAGGATTGGAGGCTTCCGTTTATACAAATTCATTATCATCTGCCATGCTTTGCAAGCTATCACAATGATTGGGTGGTCAATAGAATATCAGATAGTTTATGGAATGGGATATATTTCAGTGACTCCACTGAACTGGCTAAGGGGAAAGTTGGGGTTGGTGGGACTGGGGCAGAACCACCATTGGACACAGTAAACCTGTGCATGTAGAAAGTAAAATTGCCAGTGTGGGAGAGCTAGGCCACCTTCTCTTATTGATGCTCTAAGCTTGGCTCTAGCAAATCAGGGGGGTTTGTTGGCCCAAAGGAACACTGGTGATGTGCAGGCTGGCCCGATACCCGAGGGTTGGGCGGGTTCAGGCCGACCTCGCAACCCCTTTTGCGGGTGCAACCTTGCACTAGAGTCCTGCGCTGCAACCCGTACCCGTAACCTGCAAACCACAACCCGGACCCACATTCTTACCCGCTTGGACCCACGATCCGACCGGACCCGCAAATACCTTATCTACAACACGGACCCACTGACCATCAAGAATCAGGAAATGCTGTCATTGTAACCGGAAGTGTCATCAGAAGTAGCCGTGATCAGAAAAAATGAATAAAACAGAAAGTGATGTCATCGTAAACCTGGAAGTGACATCATCGGTAGTAGACATGCTCTGAAAAAAGGAGTAAAAATCGCTATGGAGAAGATCTGCGGTCCGACACTCAACCCGCAGAACCACGGACTCACTTCTATACCCGCACCCGGAACTTCTACATGCAACCCGCAGGGTACAGCAAGATTTTGCGAGGAACCCGCGGGTACCCGACCCGCTGCAGGACTTTACCTTGCACTGCCGGCTTCTGATTTCCGGCTTCCATTTCTATAGATGAGCACCTGCTCGGCCCAGCCCTTTAGTGACATCATCTGCAGGGCAGGTATAAATGGAAGCTGGCAGTCTGGCTCGGGTTGGGGTTTACCAGACCCTACATCACTGCTTTATCTAGCGAGGTTGAGAATATATGTGGAATTGGTCAGTTGTGGAGAATATACAGAAATTTGGGGAGAAATAATAGCAAATTAATTCTTCCCCAGATGGATAAGGGGAATTTAGCCTCTATACCTATTTGTAAGCTCATATTACTGTTTTCTGGATCAAACAACATTTTTGAATTCAGTGATTATGCCACAAGCTGCTCGGACTTTGCCTTACAATGAGTTCCCAAAGGCTAGGAGCTGGCAACTAATTTAAATCCAGGAATTGCATTGTATGAAGTAGTAACTGGAGACCTCTTCCCCTGTTTGGCCAGATGTCCAGCTTCATTTCAGGGGTTTAAAAGAATAGCAATAAAATAGAAAACCTGAAACCCCTTTAAGTCTGAACTCCTGGCTACATGAAATGAAAATCTAATTAACCAGATTAATAATACATACTTTTCCATATGACATTTTCGATCTTAGATGAACCTTCCAAAGCCTGCTTCCTTTCTTATTGGTATAATTCTGCATGCAAACATGTATAGCAATTTAGTCATCCCATCTTCTTTATCATTCCATAGATCCTTTCACTTGCAGGAAATCAGATTAAATATTCCAGTTTTTATATGAAAGATGTGGTCTAGTTCTCCTGTTTCCAAAAAGTTCATCTATACAGTATGAAAACTGCAGCTTTGGTGCATAAAAGGGGAATTACGTTTTGACACTATTCCCTAGTGGAAAAATCTTCCAAAAGAGATTGCTTAGAATCAGCAGCTTCAGTATTTGTGCAGGATACTGCTGTCATCTAGTGGCTGAAATTAACATCGCAAGTACATTTAAAGTATAAAAGAAAGCTTCAAGTCTTTGGTTTATAATTTAACAATACACATTGTTTCTACTGATGGCTACGCATATAGTGAAACAGTTTAATGGACATGGATATTGACAGTTGTTTCACATTGTATATTTATTTAGTTTATCTGATGGCAAATCTGGTTTTATTACCACTGGGTAAGAGCTGACATTCTTTCAGCTACATTTAGCACTTGTGCAATTAAAGCCTGATGAAAAATGAGGTTACAATTGATATAGATGGGTTGATGTTGTACCCTGCCAGTGGGTCACTGCAAGTCTCCATTATGATTTAATCAGTTTGCATGGTGGACGAAGGATTGCATCATCCTGATTTGGACAAACATGCTAGCGTCAAATCATTTGGGGTAAACCAAGCTGATCTTAAAATATATTCCCAGCATTACTTTACCAGAAGCCCTATAGAAGTGAACAGGCATAACTCTCAAGTAGTCACCAAAGTTCTCCGTATTTATTTTAAGTGGCTTAATTTGAAACACATAACCTTAAATCAAATTGCAACAACATAAAAAAAAAACAAAAAAACAAAATGCTTAAGCAATATGAACCGAGGGATTTGCTCTTTGATTTTGCTTTTCTAGGTCCGGCCAGGATGAATTCATACGAACACGCTATAAATTGTACAGAGCACCCAGTGGCTGCATTCATAAAATCTTCATTTATTGGGTATAGTTAAAATCTTAAATCATCATGGCTGACACATTTCGTGGCCTCAGAAGCATAAGGTATCCAACCTTCCCAAAGCCAATTAATAAACCACTATAGGCACCATCCCATAAAAACATTAACCCCATCAAGGGAAAAGATTTCTTTCAACAACATGTTTGCTCTATCATTAGTCACGTCATTCACTAGAAGATAGCATTGAATGTACTTAACTAAAATAAATATCGAGCACCATGAAACCATCAGTAACTATAAATATATTAAAACAACTGTAATAACGTTGTGATAAAAATTAGTTACCAAAAGTATTATATATAATATTACAAAGTTTAATTTAGAAACAAAACATACTAACCAACAGGGGTTTGATCCAAATGTTGTGCAGTGAAAGTTATAGACAATACGTTCAATGCTCTTTAAAGAACATTAAAGAAACGCATTAGTTGCAATAGCAAGCAATCTCCCACTCTCTATTGAGCCCACTATAATATTCCGTAGTTTTTAATTGATAAATGCAGAAAGCTTCAAATTGACACAGCTTTTTTGTCCAAATCCCACTTTCTCACATCTCTTGGAATTAGATTCTATGGTGTTAATGTAATAAACAAAATTTATCTAGTAACCAATAACAGCCAATCAGCAGGTAGCAGTTACATGTGACAGCTATGGGTTACTAGAAATGCAAATTGGATTTTTATTTCAGTGACTCTCCACTCTCCTCTCCCAGTATAAACAAGGCTACTGTATATGTTAAGAGAACCATTTCTGCCTTTGAACAATCAAACCTCCCTTTTTAAACTACAGCCTTTGAGTAGTTCACTGCCAGAGGGCTTATGAGTGGACCAGTAATTAATTATAGCAGCTTCTACTCCAGGAAGCAGGAAGTGACAATAAGTGCCAAAGTGAAACTGTTTTAAATTTGTTTTATTGCCAGAAATAACAAACACATCGATATTTCACATTAAAACAAAATCCAAAACGTATGTTCGGCATAAGCTCCATTCACGCCCCCTGTTAAAAAGTGGTCTATACTGTCCCTTTAAGATCTAGGAGAGAGAATATGTATCCACTATCTATGCCAACAGACCCAGGCCACAGCTAGGGCAATATTCATAAAAGAGCTATGCATCCTGTATCTCCATGTATTGATAAAGGCAAACACCCTTAACCCTTCATTCATTTATACATTTGTTACTGAACTTATACTGACGAACAGAAACACTTATGTTTATAAAAATCTAATTCACCAAGAACACAGCATAAAGCAAAAACAGTTTATTCATTGCAGCATGTTACAAAAATACAAAATATGTTTTCAAGCAAACTGATTTACATAGACTGTGCAGTTTAGTTTTGCAAAAAGTTTCCTGACCTTAAACTAATTTTCCCCAAAACCAGGATCTAAATGAAAGCTGTTATATGGTATCACTATACACTGCTAATTCAACACTGGATCCCATATGTGTTATGTGGCTTTCAGAAGCGTTAACTGACTTGCGTTGTTACTGGGTTAACAGCGCCATCAATAATAAAAGGAACTTCTGTGCACACACTATAACAACTGTCCAACACCTGGCAATGATCTAGCTGTGACCCTCAGATAATTGTCTAGAGGGCCTCCATCAGCTGACCCGAAAACATAAGGGCACAGATGTTAATAATGGGTACAAATGCATTTGTTTGTTCTCATATAACATGAAGGCTGGTAAAAGTCTCATGATTAAGCTACTCGGAAAACAAAATCTAATTGGATTCACATTTCAGCAGTTTGCAGGTAGTCATGATACAGCTTTGCTGCTCCCCATGTAAAGCTCTTAAAAGCAACTTAAGTTAAGACCCTAAACCCCCTTGGATCTCTTCACCTACACTCTGGAGTAAGTTGGAGACTTGGTACACGTGAATCAATTTGACCAAGATATGATCCACGTACATTTACGGCTCCACCAGGATGATGTATGCATTTGTGCAGTGGACATGCATGAGATGCACAGATCTAGTGTATATGGCATTATTGTTTTGATATAACCCACCTATACATACACTAATGTTGCAGTTGCTAGTGATGAAGTAATCCGTGCATGGGAAAATTATTTTTTGGTCAACTGTATTAAAGACATTTGATTTTAACCCAAACCCTATTTATGCTTTAAAGCATTTTAGTACTCAGAATGCATTATGATGCCCCTAAGGTGTTACAGGTATTGTAATTACAATAACTGTACAACAAACATGTTAGTAGCAGTAATCTTTGCAAAGCCTATTTCCTTTATGAAATCAGTCATTTCGTGTAATGAAAACAGAGGAGGATTGCTTTAATGCACCACAATCAGAAGGATATCATACCTAAATAACTGTAGGGAGTTGGAATTAATTGGAGAACAAGCAAAATTCTTGAAAGCGGTCATGATGAATAGTTTCTGTGTATGGAGTCCAAGGATCTGTGACACCTGTTCTGACCTAGTATGGAAAAGTGACAAAAGTATAAAATTTTTACATCAAACATTTGCAATGTGCAGTACATCTGACTGTGAAATCATAGGCCTCTCACAAGATGACTTGCCCATAATTACAATAAAGGACAAAGTCTGTCATTTCTGTGGCCATTCTAGAGCCTTGGCCTATGGCTGGAAATTGAACATTTAATTAGAGAAATACTCCTGAACAGATGATTTTTTATTTAAGATAGCCACTGAGCTGACTTGTTATTGTGTACTGGCCAGAGGCATTTTATTGCTAACAGATTAGCTGTGAAGTGCAAGCTAGAATGTTTATATATTTATTCTGTAGAATGTTTTACCATACCTGAGTTTGTTTTGGATAGCAGCTGCAGTATTAGCTTGGTGTGACATCACTTCCTGCCCGAGTCTCTCCCTGCTCACTCATTGCTCTTAGTTCAGATTACAGCAGAGATATGGGCGTGGGGGGGGGGGGGAAGAGGAGCAAACTGAGCATGCTAACACCTGGGACAAGGAGGTTTAAGCAGAAGGCAGATACAGAAGCCCATGTGTACACAACACAAATAAAGAAATGCAGTGTTTCTTTTGACAGAGGACTCAGAGCAGCATTACTTTGAGGGTTTACTGGTATATTTAGGTGGACATTTCTTAGTTTTAAACTTTTTTTCTCCTTTAAGTAATCCTTTTGCTTAGTTTTACCTCATTAAAGGAGATATTTTACCTCATTAAAAAGATATTGCATAAAACTACTCAGATGTAAAACCCTGCTTCATGTAAATAAACCATTTTCATAATAATATACTTTTTAGTAGCATGTGCCATTGAGTCATCCCTAAATAGAAAATTGCCATTTTAAAAAATAAGGACAGCCTCCTGGGATCGTATGATTCAACGGTGCACACAAACATACCAAACAAACGATAAAGTTAGGTCACACGAGCCAATTAACAGACAGAGTTGTGTCTTTTGCTTCCACACTTCTTCCTGTTACAGTTAGAGTTGAAATAGTTCTGGTGATCTCTGAGGCAACACACAGACCATCATGGAATGATGGTTCAAGGGAAGAGATGTAAAAGGGCAATATTTCAGTTTGGTAAGATTCTTTAATATGTCACTTAATTTGATATACATTATCTGTTGCTCGAGTATTCATTTTGGGGGTACAGTTTTCCTTTAATTGCGGAGGGAGCTAAATATACCTGCGGTATTGGTCACAATGGATCATCATGCCCCTCCTCCACCATGTTATTATAATGTAAAGTGAATCTTTTTCTATAAAAATGAGCTCTGCATCACATATTGTGCCATGTTACATTGTGTGCCCCGTGTGAGCCAAGCAATAACAAAGTAACATGTAGGTCATGTAAAGAATGCACAATCAGATGAAATTTCAAGTGATTTAACACAAAGGATATTCTTCCCTATGTAAGTACACACCATAAAAGCAGAAACTGCATAAACATCAAGACTTGGCAGTACGTTTCCTTAGCTTGTCCTTAGGGACATCTCTTGGTTCTTTGTCTTCAAGCTTGGCATTTTCAAAGTCATTTACTTCTTCTTCCTTTTCTTCTTCATCTTCCAGTTTCTTCCTGTCAGCAGGTACAGTGTGCAGGTTTTCTAAAAAGATGAAAATGGCAGCAATCAAATGCCTGATTCATGGAATTTACTCCTCGGGTAAAGTTAAGCTAGACATACAAAGCCCACTTTGGCCACCCACACACTAGGTCAAAGCAGACTGATCACTCGTATGTTCAGGTGCCAACAACCGGATCCAAGAGCCCAATGGAGACCGATCAGGACATATCAAAGAGAAGATACCTTCCTTATGGATTTCTGGCTGAAATGTAGGCAGATCTCTAACAGGCGACACTCCCAAAGGCAATATATATTGGGAGATAAGCTGACGATAGTCTTGACATAGACCATTGTCTAGGTATAACATCAGACCTGTCTAATGTCTGTATATACTGTAGCTATATCATACGATGTGTATATTAAGTTAATTATCAACAGAAAGGTTCACTCACTAGGATATTGATATCCTTGGGGTCTGTGCCTTTTGGATGGACAGAGGAAGTCTGCCACAAACACCAAAATCTGAAACAAACAAATAGCTATTGTAAATAAAAGTAAAAAAAAAAATTATATGAATACTTTGTAGTACAAAACTACCAACTGTACACAAAATGAAAAAACATTGAATAGGAAAGTTGTCACTATGAAATAGTGGAAGATATATTTGCCCCTAGCAATTGACATTTGCAAACAGTTGTTTTTAACAATTGCTAATTTTCATAGGAAGTATCCCTGATAATTGCCAAGAATGTGAGCTAAATATGGGCCTATTTACTGGCAAATTTACACATGGGTAATAACCCATAAGAACAATTCACTGATTAACTATGTTCAGCCAGTTAAAGGAGCAATAATGAAACATTTGGTTGCCATAGGTTACTGTGGTAGTTCTAATTTGGCCCTGTTACTAAATGTGTCCTTTTTAAAAACACAAAATTGAGCAAATGTAACTATATCATGTGTCTGTAAACACCAAGCTACAAGACAGTCAGTAAGGTCCTGAACTCAACCAGGTAAATGTTAATTTAATTGCACAAGCCAGTCTGTACAAGCCACAAAATATTGGGCTGTTTGAGAACCCACAGCCATCAGCAATGAACTTTATTCTAATACAGATACAATTAAGAAAAATCCGCTTGGCTGCTATATGTAAAACCAATACAATGTAATCAAAGGGGAAAGGCATATAAATGTCTTTAGCATACAATCAAATAGTTTTCCACTTACCAAACCCAAAATTAGACCTAGAAGCAGGGTCATCAATCCAAATATAATGTAAGATCCCCACACAGGAATGGACAGATCTTCGACAAAATAACTGTGGCATTGCTGTAAAAATAATTTATGATTGCTGAATGCAAACATTTATACACTGCTTTACAGTCAGGGATTACAGTAGGAACAATTATATATGCATGGGGACTAGCTGCATAATTTCATAATTATGAAACAGAGAAAAATATACATCTATTAACAATTTCCAGTGCTTTTAAAGTTATTTGTAAAACCACTTACATTGTAAGCAGGATTTTCTTTTTACTTTTTAAAAATTTTTTGCAGAAGTCTGCTAATCATCTGACTTGTCTTACATAGTATCAACAGTCTGAGCCACCAGGGCAGAGAATAGAAATGGACAAACACAACTTTCAATAGCAATGTATATAAAAATAACATAAAAAACAGAAAATTTGAGATGAATGTAAATTCCAATGTTGCTTAGAATTATGTTTTCTTTTACAAGGCAAAAAAATATTTTTATGTTGGCATTCCCTTTAAGACAACTTAACTTTAGGGGATCAACAATTTCTTTTCTCCTTCCATTTCCTAATTGACATATGCAAATTAGAGTTTGAATTCAGTTTGGGATCCTGAAAGATTTTACATACGGCCTACCCTGGAAAAATAGGGCATTGATCAGTGTTTCCCTAAATTCCCTAAATGAGATATGGGCAGGGGACCCCTATATCATGAAAATTAAACAAAATTAGCCTTCTACCAGCCCCACCCCCCAATTCTGTAGCAGGCAAACCTTTGGAGTATATCTGCCAAAAACACTCTTTACAGTCTACACATTCTTGTTCACTTACCCTGATCCACATGGATAGCTGGAACAATGCAGACATGCCGCTCATCCTATAGAAAAAGTACATGGAAGACTAAGAAGTATGTGTTAACAAGTTCTCTGCTTGAAACTAGACATCTTCTCATGAATATATATGCAACAAAAGATAAATTATCACGTATTTTAGAGGTGTGTGTTTTTAGAAGTGTATGCCTGCAACCAAAATTTGTATACCAAACAATTAGCTGAGAATATGGTTTTTAAGGGATATACTCTGTATACTCTGTAGCTCCTTTTTTTTTTAAAGAAGATTCAGAAAGTGACTCAGTCCTGCAGAAAACTTGGTATAATCTATAAAGTATACCAAATTATTAGTAGTTAAGCAAGTTTTTAAAAACATTACATCAATGCCAGAGTCTTATATAGAAAATTTTCTTTAGCTTTCCTCTGACAATAACAACATATATAACAAGCAAATGCTTGTTCTACTCAACAGATTTTATCTTGGAAAGGTGACGTGCGAGTAACAAGCATCACTGCTTACCAATTCCAACCCTCCTGCTTTATTTGTAGTTCCAATAGGAACAACTGTCTGGTTTCCAAGTAAAAGCAATGACCTTAATTCATATTTGGTGACGGAAGAAGGAACCATTAAAGATGGCAGCTGCTAACTTGCCTAAGATGGAAGAAGTTTGGTATGCAAGAGCAACATTATAAAGATATTTTGCAATATTCTATTTCAATAGAAGAGGAGATGAGGATAAATGTATTGGTAGATGTATGGCACATGTTATCCAGAATGCTAGGAACCTGGGGTTTTCCAAATGAGGTATTTTATCACTTAAAATTTTTATAAAACCAATAGGATTGTTTTGCTTTCAATAAGGATTCATTATATCTTAGCTTGGATCAAGCCCAATTTACTGTTCTATTATTACAGAGTAAATGGGAATAATTTAAAAAAGGGGTATTATTTGCTTAAAATGTAGTATATGGTCTGCCCATAATTATGAACTTTCTGGATAACAGGTTTCCAGATAACGTATCCCATACCTGTAGTTATTTGTGAACTGTGCTTTCATCTCTTTTAAAAACAATTGACCCAAAATATATAGTAATTAAATCCTGATACAGGCCATCAGACCAAGGTACTGCAATACCTAGGGGCAGATTTACAAAATTCACATGAAGGATTCGAAGTTCGATCGAATTTTCTAAAAGTTTCGAATTCAAATTTCGACCAGTGATTCAAATAAAAATCCAGTTTCAACCTACCAAATTGGATTTAAAAATTTTGATTGAATAAAAAAATTTGATCAATCGAATTCGAATGATTTTATCAATCAAATTTTTATATTCGATCGTTCAACCAATCGAATTGCAGTAAAAATCAGTCAAATTCGAATTTGGAGAATTCTTATTCCCTAACTATTCCCATGGTTGAATTCGAGGGTGACTGCTGCACTGTATCAAAGGCTATTTTCTGCTACTAGCAAGGTGTAGGAAGAGATTCCCCAGATCCATAAATACTTCTTTCCTACCACCATCACAGAGACAAGAAAAATATACTGCTCCCAGACAATGTATTATAATACTTTTAGCATAACTGCAAAATACTCACCTTTATAATAGGTATAAGCAATTAACATACAAAGTAAAAAAAAAGTGTAATACGTACAAAAATGAACTTGGGCCAGCCCAGGATGATACAGGTTCTATGGCTTCCCATTCCCTTTCACTGATAAAATTGATAAAGTCCTTGTGTGATCTAGATCCTTGGTACTTTCTGAAAACTCCATCTTTGCAGCTATAAAGCAATAAAACAATGGAAGCAAATTCAGGACAGTGGCATTTTTATTTGAAAATACTGTACTTTAAAGGATTTATGCATGGAGATTAAAAGAAAACCATAGTACAGATGAATATATACAGAAGAAATATGGATAGTTACAGAAGCTATCTGGCCCTTTTGCCAGTATGAGTAACTACAGTTGGAAGATTCCTTTACCTTAGAAACCATGAAGGCCAAGCTTAGTATTAATATTAATACTTTATGAAAAGATTTGCTAAATAGATTTTAGAACATTTTCCAAACAGGAGTTTGCATTCTAACATACTTTTAGTTTTAAAAAGATCTTGACTTGTCTTCCCATTATAGATCAGTACTTACTGGTATATTGTTGGCAGTGCTGTAATGATAAACCTTCCACTCAGTCCTAAAGAGAGAAGTTGTTTTATTACTAAAAGTGTGACACTGTTTATAAAAGTACAGCAAAGAGATGAAAGGCATTTCAAGCATAGCCATTTATTGGGGCAAAGTTGTCCAAATGGTTAAACAATCTGCCTTCTATTCCTGAACCGGGAACAGCACTTTGACTTTACCCTGATCAAAAGACACATTTAAAAACATTACAAGCTGTATAAACGTATAAGTAAACAGAAATTAAGTATGAATTTACACACTGCAATGCTGCATTGTAACTTAGATCTTGAGTTTTTGCCCAAACTGTCATGGGAATCTTAGTATGTGTGTGTAAAAAAACTCAATAGTAAAAGCCAAGTCCCACTAAGACTTATTCAGTTACATTGAATAGGAGAAATAACAGCCTGCCACAATGTAGTTCCATCCTAAAGTGCAGGCATAAGTCACGTGACTTGGGACAGCTGGGAAACTGGCAATATGTCTAGCCCCATGTCAGATTTCAAAATTGAATATTAAAAAAAATCTGTTCTGTTTTGAGAATTGGATTTCAGTGCAGAAGTCTGCTGGAGTAGCACTATTAACTGATGCATTTTGAAAAAACATGTATCCCTTTAAAGGGGCTGTTCACCTTCAAACAACTAGTTGTTTTCAGATAGATCACCAGAAATAATGATTTTCTCCAATTCATTTCTATTTTCTATGTGTCACCATTTTTCTAATATGAAACAAAAAAGGGACAGAGAAAGAAAAAGAACCCCTGCTACAACTAAAAGATTCTTATAGTGAAAATACCATTTTATGCAATATCATACCAGTGTTTGGAAAATTCTTACCAATCTCACCCACCTTATGTGGGATTAAATTGATCAAAATTAAGTGCTAGTGCATAGGTTGAATAAATAGTTAAGAATGATTAAAAATGGTTGAATCAAAATGTAAAAAGGTAATAAATAATGGTGATGAAAAGTGCCTGAAAGTGCATTCTTAATTTATATATAGTATCCCCTTAAATGGGTTGTTCCCCTTCAAGTTGTTTTCAGACAGATCACCAGAAGTAATGATTTTTTTCAATTACTTTCTATTTTCTATGCCTCACCGTTTTTATAATATTGAAGTGTAAAGTTTAATTTTTCACCTTCTAAAGTAGCTCGGGGGGGGGGGGGTCACCGACCCTGTAAACTGTTCTAAATTGATACATTTCTTATTTTTGTCCTTGCTGAGCAGAATCTCTGGGTTTCATTGCAAACAGCAGTTATAATTGATACAATAGTTGCTAATACTCCAGAGATGCGGCTGAGAAATGTATCAACTAAATGTTGCAAAATTGTAGCAGTTTAGAGTCTGTATCTGAATTACTGAGTTGCCAGACTCAAACACCAGAGCCACAAACATTGAACTTTCAACTTAGATTTTGGCAAAAAAAGTAAAATAAATAAATAATGGAAAGTAATTGAAAAAAGTCTTTATTTCTGGGGAACAATCTGAAAACAGCGGAATTGAAAAAAGTGTTTGGAAGGTGAACAACCCCTTTATAAGGTCCAATCCAGGATTCTACTTCTATGATAGCAGAGGTGTGCAGTCTGCACCTTGTAATAATAAAATATCTGGTTCATTTCTATATTAAAAAATCTACTTAAAACACAATTTACATGCTGAAAATTGGTGCATGTAAATGAAAATTAGTAAGGAAGGACAGGAGAAAGGAGACTCACAGGACCAAGCATCTTCAGGCTCTTCTGGAAGAAATCACAATTCAACTGAAAGTGTTACCTGGCTGGGCTGTAACATCCACTTCGGCTATATTCACATTAAGGTCTTCTCCCCAGTCTGCAAATTCATTCCACTCAGGCTGCAGATTATGACAAGCAGGACACCAAGGGGCATAGCTATGAATTAGAATAAGGACATTCAGAAAGTAAGTGCCAGCTAGAAGGAAATATATTCAGAGTGCAAGCATCAGATGCAATATAAGTCTGGCATATAAGGAATGGTACTTAACAAGTAGAAAGGAAATGGTACTTAAAGGAATACTACTGTTAATTAGCATTAGTATAACCATGCCCAAAGTTTTAAAATGTCGGCAGTTGAAAATTGAAATGTAAAATATTAACTTATGGTGAGTGCTAGTAAGTGGAAAATATGCTTCAAATTGAAGACAAAAAGTGTAATTATAGGCCTTGTTAAAAGCATAGTGCACCAATTAAAGGAATTTTAGTATGAAGATGATAGCGTGGAAAATGTTAAATTGTTCTTCTTTTTTTAAGTTTTTTTTTTATTTAGGTTTTTGCAGCTCACCGTCTGACAGCTTATCTGTACCCTCACAACAAGGCAGTGATTTGAATAAGAAACATGAATAGGAGCAAGGCCAGAAGTAAGTTGCAAGAGGTGAGGGGTACTATAGGGGTACAAAGAGAACAAAATTAGTGCAGGGAGGTGAAGGGGTGTGAGTGTGTGTGCAAGTGATTATGTGATCATAAACAAGAGGCACTGGGGAGAGCTGAAAAAGAAGTTTTGTCTTGGGCTCAAATACTATTTTCAGGTTAAGTCACCCAATGTGGCCCTACCTAAATGAGATGACAGGCGGTGAGTTTATCAACTTGTAGGCAAAAATCTGAGTAGGAATCCTGCAACCGGTAACACCTGTTCTATAAGTGTACCACCTTACTCTGGCTAACACCAAGTACTGCCTATGTCTAACAATGGAAACTGGAAGTACAGTATTACTTTAGAATTCATCTATTCTTTCAGATGTAAGCATATTATTTTACAGGAATATCAGATTGAATGGTCACAGTTTTTACAGACAAATCTGTCCATAAAATATGAAACTTCAGTAATATATACACACACACACATACTAAGATTATAAAATTATAGGACCCAGAGATATTAGAACACAATGTACCCAGCATTTATACTGCAGATTTAAGATTACAAATGTATTTTTATTCTAAAGGCTCAGGATGTGGAGCAGTGGTTAGCATCACTGACCCACAATGGTGGTCTCACAGCATGGATCTTTCTCCTGCCTAGGTACACTACCCACTGGGCAAAATATGGCAACATTATATTGCAAGCCTAAGAAGAACTGTAACCATCAATGCTCCTAAGTGTTCCTCAACAAACTGGACTTTCTAACCTGCTTAAAAAGATATTTGCAACATTTTATGACAGATATTGTTGTGGTCAATAAGCTGCTCTATGAATAGCTACTTTTATCTATTTATTTACTTTTGCATTAACTTTCAGTTTTGAGCTTTTTATTCAGAAGCTCTCCAGTTTGCAATTTCAGCAATCCAGTTGCTAGGGTCCAAATTCCCATAGCAACCATGCATTGATTGATTGATTGATCGATCGATTGAATAAGAGACTGGAAAAATAATAAGAGAAATAGAATAGAAAGATGAATAATAAAAGGTAGTTATATCAATACATTTATAGCCTTACAAAGTATTTGTTTTATAGATGGGGTCAGTGACCACCATTTGAAAGCTGGGAAGAAGGCAAATAATTTAAAAAAAAAAACACAAAAACTAAATTACGAAGACCAACTGAAAAGCTGCTGAGCATTGGTCAATCTATATACTAAGTGTTAACTTAAAGGTGAACTTAAACTTAAAAGGTAAAGTTTTCTGCAGTGAAAACAATCTAAAATGTTGATAGCTGTACTCTATTTAGTAATCCACCAGAATTACTAATCCATGCCCTCACTCTATCACGCGTAGTTTACTGCAATTCATACTAACTGACACCCACAGTAAACAGCAACATTTAATGAATAAACCCCATTTTGCGAAGACTGCAGGGAGTTCCTGGTGCAGATAGGGGTTCAGTCATTATGGGTATGCCTGTGGCCCAAGTTATTGTTACTGACTGCAGACTGTGATGCTACAACCGCTTGAACACCCAAGTTAGCCATGTCTCACAATTGCTGGCCCACAACATGCAGATTACACTTTAGCATACTTACAATTTGATCATCCATTCCCCCTCCAAGACATCATTCCAGTTGCTGTCTGTAACTTCAATCACATCCCCTTTTTTCGCCAGTACAGCTGAGGAGCAGAGTATTAGTCCCAAGGAGAAAAATAACAGGTGTGCCATGACACAGGTATGGCTAGAGGGTCCAGTAAACAGTTGCGAATTTATTTTGCAGTATTTTGCTGTGATCCACTGCTGTAAGACTCGGTTTCAAAGGAAGATGCCTGTTATTGTGATTTTGTGCCTTAAAATGAACAGCCTCTGTGATGAATCCTCTGGTTATATATAGGGTGGGTGTGGTAAAGGTAACCAAGATTGCTTTGTAATGTTTTATTTCTGCAGGATCTTATTTCTGACAACACAGGTATGGCTATATAACCATTTAGTAACTGATAATGGAAACTAATTTAAAATAATATTATTTAAGCATCAAATCTCTGCTTATTTAATGTTTGTAACCACTGAATATAGCCAGTTAGCCACCAGTCCCATTCATTCAGGCAGTTCAAGTGGAGAGGTTTGTGCACATTCCACTTCACTTCATATGGTTTTGCATGTAGTTACAGGCAATCCTTGCGCAACACTTGCAGTACTGGTTTCCACAGTTGCTTCCTCAGTACTTGATCTTGCAATAACTTGTGCAAAAAAAAAAACAATTATATTAAATAACATCTATTAACCTTTTTTTCCCAGCAGAGTCTGTGCAGGTAATATCAGCTGAAATACTGTACCAATGGTTGCTCCAAGCTTGAACAGCCTTCAATAAAAAATAAAATTGTCAAAATGATATTATTAGCAGAACACTGCTGTAACTCAGGCCAAGGGAAGCAGGGATATCAGTTGTGTGTTATACGCATCTCCAGCGCTGAACTATAACTTTAAGAGTTATTTCACTGACAGTGAAGAAGAGTGATAATTTTGAAAGGGAGTTTCTCTACTGTTCAGTTAGGGCAATTCATTCTTCAGGATAGAACTATTAGTGTTCCCTTTACTCACAAAATCCTTTTTAATACAAACAGCTGTCTCCCCGGTGGGGTCGGCTCAGAATAATGAATTCTTCCTCTCTCCAGCTCCACGCGTGTCAGGGCCAGGAAGGTAGAAGCTAGTTCCCATCCTCGGAAAGGATCTGACGTCACGGTCATGTGGTCCTACCATGTGACCGCTCCATTGCGCCGATTCATTATTGAGCGGTAGATTCAAATAGGCAGACGCGCTAATCGATTCTGTGGGCTATGGGTGTGGGGTGTCATTGTGCCTCTGATTTTCTGTGGGCTATGGGGGGGGG
>CM044445.1:79323887-79334319 GCA_024363595.1 Xenopus borealis
GTCCCAAAAAATGGACCCTCGCAGGACTCTAGTTGGGAGGTTAAGCTTATGGATAGTCATAGAAGCCGATACAGCAAGACTGATTAACCTTTTCCCTGCCACTGCAACCAGGCTGTAATCACGCAGAGCTCTGCGAGACTGCTGTTTCCCTATATAAAGCTGTGCTCACATGCCACTCCCTCACTCCTCGCTGCACCCTCTGCATCTTGGAGCCCTCCTGCTGCCTCCCATCGGCCTACTTGCATCTGTGGAAGACCGCTACCAAATTTTAGTGCGGTTTCTTCTCTTCAACGATAATGCCACAGCTGCCCCCCCCAATGAGCCCAGTCACGACAGGCTGCATAAAGTGAGGCCCTGTATCAATAGTCTATCCTAGCACTTCACAGAGATTTACACCCCCTCCCAAAACATCTACCTTGTTTAGAGCCCTCCACTCTTGTGGCACCCCAACCTGTGGCACAGCCAGGAGTAACTGAAAAGGCTTGCCCAGGGAACTAGTGAATGAAACACTAAAGTGTGGGGATACATATGCTCTAAGAAGCAATGAGCTCCTGGCAATCAAATATCACAACACCAAAAATGTGCTGATGCTTACTACCATTCACAACAACAGCACCATTGTGCAACATAGAAGCGGCAGTAGGCCACAGGTTTGTATTTAGGTCTGATGCTGCCCTAGGCATCGGACCTAAACACGCCCCCTAAGTCGTGGAAGTGACGTTGGGGCCCCGTGCGCATGACATCACTTCTGCTCACCAAGATTGCCCCTGTAGTGGAAGTGACGTAATGGGCACGGCGTGCTGATATCACTTCAGCACTGACTCAGCCCCTCTACCCCTCACGCCCCCACAAACCCTCGGGAGCCTATATAGAAATATGGCCCTGGTAGACCCCCTAAATCCAAGCCGCTTTGTAGCCAATAGTACAGCAAACATATGGGTGATGTGGATAAAACAGATCAAATGCAACACTATTATAATGCCACACGAAAAACTAAGTCCTGCAATTTACATGATCCAAGTGCCAAATTGTCATTTTATAACAGCTGCAGCTGCTCCCTGCCCTGCTGTTTGGAGATGTGGAGGAGGTGCCAGAGATGGCTGCTAGTGAGAATGTCACTCCGCTGATGGGGAAATATTTAGTTGATAACATCCTGCCCACACCCAATAAGCAGTATCCCCTGCAAGGTGTGCCGGAGTAAGGTGGTAAGAGAAGATCTCCGCTACTACCAAAAGTGCCCCAGCCAGCCTTATGCTTCTCACCGCACAGCGAGACACACAGCAAGCCGCCTGACCGCCCGCACAGCTCCAGGGAGCGACCATTAAGCCCTGGCCCCACAGCTCCAGGGAGTGACCATTAAGCCAAAGGATGAAAGCACCGGTCCTCTCCCGTTAGGAGAGGCTAGCATGGAGGGCCACGCTGGGATTCCTTACCACCAAATTGTACAAGTCGTAAAGGCGCCTGTGTGCTACTGCTGGATTAACTGAAAGGTGCAGGGGGTGGAGGTTACATTTTCACTGTATGGCTGGAAATGACTCATTAGAAGTCCCTCAGGGGGGAAAATAAAATGGTTTGGGGGACACATTCAACCTCAAACATTGATTGATTGAATCAATCAACCTCCCCTGCCTCTCCCCCATGGAAAGGGAAAGGAGGAAAGAACATGTGACCCCTGGGAATGACTCTGCCAAGCACTAATGCCTAGGGTGGTACTACACACACACCTCTCCCTTACAACTCCCCCCAACAGAAAGGAATAACATAAGGGTGAAGCATGAGCTCCAAGTTCAGGGGGTTCAACTCACCTCAAACAAAAGCAGGTTGAGACACTTTACCAGGCACACACCTTCCCCCCCGCCATAAAGAAGAATAAGAGGTAAGAAGCATGAAACCAAGGCATAGGTCAGCCCTTCCCTGTGGCAGCCCCCTGGCCATGTCACCCAATCTATGTACCACAGTCATCCTGTGGCTGGTGGACCCAGTCTGGGACAGAGGCAGGAAGGCCCAGGGATCTTATGTCTTCAGCCCAGCCAACCCCACCACCTGTATTATTGGTATATTTTTGTTCAGGCAGACACACCCTGTTAAGATTTTTACTTCCTTTTAGATAGCAAAGTTTGGAAAATACACATTATAATTGTCATATACAAGTACAATATTGTACTTGTATATGACAATTATAATGTGTATTTTCCAGATAAGTTAACCTATGTAATATACTAGCCTTGAAAGTGTATTTGAAGGATTTCTTTGAATTTGCACGTTTCCCTTTAAATGACACATTTTTCAGTTGTCTTCCATTGGCTACTTTTCTTTTAAATAGTGTGATTGTAATGTATAATTTTATGCCTATTATTAAGTGTCTTTTGGACACGAAACATGTCAGGTGAATGGTTCTTAAATTTTGGAAATAAACTTTTTAACCTTTTACAACCTGACTGTGGCTTCACTATTTTGTGGGTTCCAGGTTTGTGCCAGCCTCTTTACAACTTTTCTGGATTGCTCCCCTTGCTCAAGGTCTGGGGCATGTGCACCCAGGCCCACTGTGTACAATGGTAAGCTCTTTTCGATATGTATCATACCGAACACACTCTGGTTATAAATTTGTAATCCTGGAACTCAGGCCAGTAACAGGCGGGCAACTCCGTTCTCATCTGGACTTCCATGGGAGGCCGTGCAAGTCGTTCGGGGGGGGCGACACTTGCAAAAATTTCTCAGAGAGTTGCTGTTGGTTCTGGGCTGGGGCACTCTGTCTACCCAGGAACAAGTCGTTTGGGGGCAACACTTGCAAACATTTCTTAGAGAGTTGCTCTTGGTTCTGGGCTGGGGCACTCTGACTACCCAGGAACAGTGCAGTGCACCTTAGGATGGGCGCCTTCAGCACCTCGCTCCCCGGGGGGGGCACTGAAGTGGTGCCCTTTGGTGGACTTCCGAGTAAACTGCAACAGTAGTCTCCAGTGGGGGAATCCTCTCTGCTTACCCAGGAACATTGCACCTTAGGCTGGGCGCCTTCGGCACCATGCCCCTCACAGAAGTGGACCCTCGTGTGGGCTTCCTGGTAAACTGCAACTGTAGTCTCCAGGGGGGGAAATCCGCTCTGCTTTCCCAGGAATAGTGCACCTTAGGCTGGGGACCGCCAGCACCTTGCCCCCCACGGAAGTGGCGCCCACCGGTGGGCTTCCCGGTAAACTGCAACCGTAGTCTCCAGGGGGGGGAATCCACTCTGCCTAACCAGGAACAGCTGGCTGGGCACCAGTCACTGGAATTGTTGCTGCACCTGAAAATGCAAATTCATTCTCATGCAGACTTCTGGGAAGAGACATCACTGTCCCTCTCTGCAAAGACAGCACGGCTGTGCCTGTTCTGTGGGTTGGGCCTGGAAGTGTCACATCCACCCGGAAGAGCCAGGAGTTATTAATCAGGGTTAAAAAGGGTTATTAATCAGAAAATTCAGGCCGCACTGAGTCTGCAGATACAAATCTGTACACAGTCGTCGGCTGCTTTACAGGGAAACAAACAAAGCTGCTGGAGTACTAAGAAGTAAGGTTTGAAAGTATGATTGTTTCCCTGCAGAGCAGTTAGAGGCCGTCTTCTATCCGCAGCTGTCAGAGCAAGTAAAATGAAGGGGGAATTTCACTGCATTCAGTCAGGTGTATTATAAAAACGATACACAGTTTTTAATTAAAGTCTATTGGATATAGATTTCCTTTACATTAAATGCAGAAAATGTAAAGTTTGGTGATACCTTTTATTGGCTAACTGAATAAGTAACAATTGCAAGATTTCAAAGCACACAGGCACCTTCATCAGGCAAAATACAAAAGAAAGTAAAAAAGGAATTTTCTTTTTTTGCCCTTACATCCCCTTTAATAGATATTGCTATTTCCACTTTTTTCATTTCTGTGCCTTCTCTTTTTGTTAATGGTTTCTCTAACAGAGAGTCCACTCATCTAAACCAGATTTCAGATGAAGCACAGCTCATTATACAGAGACTTCTCATTTACAATTCTCAATTCTGTCATCCTTTTCACGTCTCTTGTTTTCTCCTATGTATCATTTAGTTTCCCATCGTTTACCCTCTCCCCTCACCCACTGTCACTGTCCACCTCTTTTCCTTCTGTGCCCAATTACTTATTTATGCTTTCTCCCAGTAATAATTTTATTTTTATTATTCTACTTCTGGCTGTTATGGCAGGTGACTTCAAATATAGAAAAATGCAGCACTGCTAAGTGACCCCACAAGAAAGGGTTCATCCTGGACACTCCTATGCCATTATGTTAGTGAACAGCCGTGGCACTCACTTGGTTGCTGTGATTTTGGTTTGACATGGCTAGAATATTTTGTCAGTGAAAATGTCTTAGCCTAAAAAATAAAAAAATATCAAGTTCAACTTGTTAATATAAAGAAAGACTCTAAGCATGTTCTTTGCATTGAAAATCTAGTCCTTTACAGGATAGTTGTATAGTATGTTAGCCGAATAAAGATACAACTCTTCCAAACTCTCTAGTAGGAGGCACACAAAACCCCCAGCAGGTTGTTGATTCTGCATTACAGGCAAAAAATACTTTCCTTGCCCCCCCCCCAAATAACCATCTGGTTTGTCACTGCAATGTTGACTACTGAACAGAACACCTTAGGCTGCCTCTTTGTTGAAAAAATCATCCTTTTATTTGAAATGGCGTTCTGGAGTGCCAGCCTGTATGTGAGCACATCCTGAATGTTTAATTAATCATAATTATATATGCCCTTTTTTACTAAAGGACATCCATTTTCATAATCCCTCCAATGAATCACTCATTCCCACCTCTCTTAGTAGGGAATTCAATAACCTGCCTTTATATTATGGAATCAAATGACAAATCCTCTAACAGCTTAGCTAAGTATGTTAACAGAAAATCATTTATAGGTTATTGACAGTCTTACTGTGTTCCACTGACCCAGATAGCAGAAAATAGCTGGGTAGATTATTGTGCCATTATTTTGTCTAGCTTGGCAGCTTCTACATGTCACATTGCAAAACTGCCCATTCATCACATATAGTCAGTAGACGGTCAAATTCTGATGTTGGCACAGGGTTTCTCAGATTAATTCTTACTGAATTAAATAGTGTATTATGGCATGCACATTAGTAGCATGCATATTAGTAAAGATACGCTGGAGACATGCACTTCTCTTAGACGTTAAAAAATAATCAAATCAATTATAAAATATTTTTTATCTGACTAACGTAAAACTTCATTTTTATGGGAACAGTTGCTAGCAGAAAGCAATCAAGACATGAATATACCTGTATTGCATTTCCACATAATGTGTATATATAATACTATGTATAAATAAATATTAACGTAACAAATATAATACAAAACAGGTTTTGTCTCTGTAATAATAAAACAATATTTTGTACTTGATCTAAACTAAAACATAATGTATCCTTATTGGAAGCAAAACCAGCCCATTGGTTTTACTTTAAATTATTTTCTAGTAGACTTAAGGTGTGAAGATCCATATTACAGAAAGATAAGTTATCCAGAAAACCCCAGCTCTTGAGCATTCTGAATAACAGTTCTCATACCTGAATAAAATATTATTAAACTTTGTAAGGATTTAGATAGATAGATAGATAGATAGATAGATAGATAGATAGATACATATAGAAACTAGGGATGCTTTGAATACTTAACAATTATATTTACAGTAGGCTGACACACAGTTGTAGCTACTGAAGTTTAAATCCTTGTCATTTAAAAAAAAGACTTTTAATCATTTCATTCTTGAAATCTGGCATGCAGCAACATCTGTTAGTCAATAAAGATATCATCTAGCACACCCGCTGTTGGCTTCCAATTAAAATAAATATATCATTGATGTCACCTTTTAATTGATGTAATATGCAAATATATTTAAATCAGGCATATTTGCATCCTGTTAAATTGGGAATACAAAATGCCTAATTAAGTCTCTTTATAGCTTGGTACTGTAGATTTGGTACTGTAGATTAAGATTTGGGTTCTGGGATCTCGACTTGCCCTGTAACTTCTTCTATGGATAAATGAATGAATCATCACTCTAAGATTTCCATAGCAATTCAAATGAGTAACTTTTGTGACGTGACAGAAAGAGAATATAGAAATAGAACTGCAGTGGGTGGCTGGTTCTCTTTCCGCTTTCTATTTTGCAATATGCTGAAACTTCCTTGTAAGATTCCCTAATTTTTGGAGAAGGTGGCCACTGGATATGTTCTTTCCTTTTTTATATGCAGTACAGCAACTGAAGATCGAAACTAGTACATTTTAGACAGAGCCTCTGATTAGGCCTGTTCAGGGGATGCTGTCATGAGAAGAAATGTTTCTTTCAAAATGCATCAGTTAATAGTGCCGCTCCAGCAGAAATCTGCATTGCAATCCATTTCTTAAAAGAGCAAACAGATTTTTTTTATATTTCATTTTGAAATCTGACATGGGGCTAGACATATTGTCAATGTCCCAGCTGCCCCAAGTCATGTGACTTATGCTCTGATAAACTTTATCACTCTTTAATGCTGTACTGCATGTTGGAGTGATATTACCCCTCCCTTCCCACCCCTTCAGCAGTGCTATTTACTGAAGGAGTAGCCAGGGCAGTGTGTGTGGGTTTCGGTAGCATGCCGCCCCCTAAAATCCTGCCGCCCTAGGCCCGGACCTTGGTGGCCTTTCCACAAATCCGGGCCAGGGAATAGTAGGTTGGGATATCATGGAATGCCCCCTGTCTTATGCATCATTCCGGTACATGGTCCTGGGGAACCATTTACTAAATGTCATCTTATGGCAGATATTAATTTAAATATTTCCCCTGACATTTTTTGCAGCTATATCATTTGTAAATGAGTCCTATTTTATGCAGGAAGAACAGATTTAGAAATAAAGCATATGGGGGGTCATATACTAGTGCAAAAGTGCACCCCTCAGTGCTTATTGAAAGAAATCTGCATTCAAAGTCTATTTAAGCTCTCCAACTCTGTTGGAAGGTGCAGTGGGCACAAGGCAACCCTGTCTTAACCATCCACCACCCAGTAACTATGTCTAGTTGCATATGAGCGCTTATGTTTAGCCATCAAGGAACAAACTTCAGTCTATTGTTTTATTAAAAAGACCATAAGTCCCCAATAGACAGATGTTTCAGCCCTTACATTTGCGTATGTGAGGACCATAATGCAGGATTCTCAGTATACAACAAAAGAGATATTATTCTGTCTGTAGGGACAGTCTATAGATTATTTTGTTGAAGATTTGTTTTTTTATTAGAAATTATTTAATTTTCAGCCAGCCGTTCTAGAGAATTAATTGTGGATAAAACCCTGTATTTAATTCTTAATGAGATTTTCACTATGAAATCTGTTCTTTTATGTGTAGCCGTTGACAACCAGAACATTTTGATAAATGGCCATCAATTTAGCTACAGCATATGGAAAATACCAAGCGTTATACTGTGTTTAAATATATGTCATTTTATGTAATACAACATAGCCTACATTGTTCAGTCACCACTTACATTTTTGTTTATTATTCTTATCAAAGCAGCCTCTGATTCCTAATATTCCTTTTGTAGTACAGAGTTGTATGAGTTGTACAGCTGGAGGCTTGTGGGCAACATTCAGGATTTTTATAGACCACAGCCTTCCTAAGGACCCCATGTTTTTCTTTGACATTATCATTTCCCAGTTTTCTAGCCAATGAACATAAGGTCATTTAGTCATGTGTATAAGCATTAGGGGACACAACTGATTCCCTTCGTGCTCATGTACGAAGTATTTTGTTATCCAGGGAATGTTATGCATTCTTTACCTTGCCCTGAATTCACAATCCAGTGCAAGGCATAGAACATAATTTAAGTTTTAAGTATGTAGTGCTCTTCAACTCCTTGCAGTTTGGGGAGTTCCCTTATCTGCTCTTCTAATTTTATAAACTTGGGGGGTTCTCAAGTGCTGCCCACTACCTTCCCTACCCCTATGAATACAGATTTACATCACTGTTGTATTCAGAAAAAGGGCAGCTCTTTGTACTCCATTTTGGGGAGCAACCTGCAGATGTTGTTCAAAAAGGCAGGCAGCAGCAGTCCCAAAATCCCCCCTGTACCCCTTGCTCTGTAAATGATCCTTGTTGTGTGAGATAATTGAGCCACTTCATGAAGAAAAGCTGGGCAGGGTTACAGTAACATATTATTTTCTGCTATACACAGTGATTCATTTATTTTTTCCTTGAATTTGAGTGTGAATTGTCAACTGTGTCTAATCAGACAGACAGCTCTCATATACAGTGCAGTATAAATGACAAACAATCCTATTAGACTTGAAAAGAACAAATCATGAAGCAAAATACTGCCAGCTTGGGCATTAACTGCTAACTGTGGCTGTATATAATGTATATAATTTAGCAGGGCAATCTATACAAGAAATAAGATGGAACAGTATTCACACTGTCCCTGCTTTATAAACAATACTACTACACAAATGTCATCAAAATATATTGTAGGGATTTAACTTTTACCCAACATCAGAGGTAGTTTCCAATTAAATGTTGGATTGTGTTGCCTACTGAAGTTCAGCAATAATTGTATAACTATACCCAAAGATAGCTAATACTATACTGTGAGTAGTGTTTAGTAGGAACCAAACTCATTTTGGATA
The DNA here is from genome assembly GCA_024363595.1 of Xenopus borealis. NCBI lineage: Eukaryota > Metazoa > Chordata > Amphibia > Anura > Pipidae > Xenopus > Xenopus borealis. The sequence continues at coordinate 79,332,551 of CM044445.1, forward strand.
TGTCACAATAATAGATAATGCCAGAATGATTTTACAATAGGGTTGAGAAATCTATTAAAAATTAAGGATGCTATATGTGGCAGGTAACATTAATAAACCAGGGAGTCAGCTTCTTTGCTTTCTGATCCCTTGCTTACATCACAAATGAGGAAATTGTACATAGATCATTGTAGGGGTTCTAGCCCTGTCTAATACATTCTCATGCAGTGTACTCAGACTGAATTAAACAATGAATTAACACAAAATCAAAGAGGCTAATCCAGCCCAATGTCAAACTTTTGCATGCTAGGCTGAAGCTCTACCATGGCAGCAAATAAATTGTAAATACATTTTATCACATTTTTTGCTGTTTCTGCTATGAATTGAGGGGTCTATTTATCACGTTGTGTAAAAAGTGGAGTGAAACATTACCAGTGATGTTGCTCAAAGCAACTCATCAGATCTTTGCTTTTGTTTTGTAACTGTTGAAATCTAATTGCTGATTGGTTGCTCTGGGCAACATCACCAGTAATGATTTACTCCTCCTTTTACTCAGCATGATAAATAAGACAATATATATTATAGATAAATAGTTCTCCTTTGCAGTCTGTATATGTCATCTTACATTGCATTCATTCAAACTTGCATTGACCCTAAATATTTCTGTTATACTTTATCTGAATCCCAGAAGCCAGTCAACTACCCGTCACTCTTTATATCCAACTCATAATTGTGTGTAGGTGTTCTGTGAAACCGGCACAGATGGTTATATGGGAGGAGGATTATTTGCACCGATCTGATTCATATGCTCTTGTTCACTTGATATGTTTTTAATTTTATTTCTCTGTTATATTGTCAACATGGTTCTAAATGCAGAATCTTTTCAACAGGACAAGTTTTTGTTTTGCGCAATTTGTAATTAAAATGACTTGGAATATTGATCTGTTTTTCTGTATTGGAGTGAGTAAGTGGTAAGCAGTTATGAATCATATTATATTAGAAATGTATGCTGTTTGCATTTTATTTGGAAATTATCCTCAATCCCTACTTTGAACATTTATTCCATGATAGAAATAAATGTTGTGAATTGTCCAGTCGTTGCCCAATTCTGTATGGTGGGATGCTTACCTGTCATTAAGGTATCATTGTATGCTGTCATTGTGGTGCTCATTAACAATGTGTTACTTGATTCCATCACTCCCATCATCTGCCTGCTGAAACCAACAGAATTCCTCCTTCATTTTTATTAATTTGCCCTATTTTTACAGTACTGAAATTTTATGCTGCCTTAAGTGACCATACAACACCAACATGTGGAGATGGCCTTGAAGGATGGTGCCGAGAAACGCATGTTTCGAAGGTAGACAAACCCAGACTGACAATGTTTGAATTCTGGTTAATTCCAGAGTGGCTGCAGTAAGATGCCATACAACCAGTGATCCCTGACCAGTAGCTTGTGAGCAACATTTTTGTTCTACAGGAGATTGCCACCTAGCAACAGCTGATGGGGTTAAGCGGAAGACTCCCGAAGATACACTGGAAAAATGTGTTTTACCACTACATCCACATTTCAACGTTTCCCTTCTGATGTGCTTGTACCTTTAAAATGTGGGAGCAAGCACAGGTCTGCTCAGTGCTGATCGGACAGTGTGGAGCAGTGTGACATGACAGTAAGGGGATTAGCTGAATGGGGAAGTTACATTTTTTATCCCAGCTACAAACTCCGTTGCACGGTCACCTCAGTTTCCTTCCAAATATCATAAAAAAACTGAAGGTGCAATCTCCTTTGT
>CM044445.1:79352768-79390028 GCA_024363595.1 Xenopus borealis
TTGGGGACAATATTTTGGCTGCAGGCTGGCACAAATACAGATTCGGAGCAATATTTTGGGTGCTGCAGACACAGGTACAGATTAGGGCAATTTTTTGTGTGCTGCTGGCTGGCATACATACAGTAGGTTTCTTAAGAAAAAAAGAATAGGTGTTAAATGGTCATACAGAATGGGGGCATGGGGGGCACTGATTGAACCCCTTGCCTGGGGTGCCAAACTACCTTGGCCCAGCCCTGGTTGTCTTGTAACATTTCATAGTATTAGCTAGGCACGTGATACATCTGAGAGTCCATGTCTATTCTGAATATTGCTGTTACATTACAGTTACTGTGCAAATAAGGTTACTTTGTTTCTGTACTTGTTTCCCTTTTCCCTTTATATTAAAGAGTTTGTGATGTGAGAGAAGAGACTTTCTGACAGTAGAAAGCAGATATCCCCTGCAATATATTGAAACACCGACAGATACTTTTATTATTATCATGTATTTTTGAAGTAGAAACATATTCCACAGTGTTGTGCAATATAAAGTGACATATATTTTCAATTTCCAGACTCTCGGGATTTTAGTATTCATGTGCAAGCAGTAAGGTTAAAGCATTAAAGCATTTGCTACAATCGAAGAAATATCAATAAATAAATAACACAATGGGCAAAGAGCTTCTGGTGCCCAGAAGGCAAATAAAGCATTTTCAATCCACTGACCTCTCTGTGAGGTAATCAGGGCAGAATTGATTTAGATGCAGACAGACGGGTGCATGCTACATGATGTGTACAAATGAAGCAATTTGGATATTCATGTCTGCAAATGCAGCATTGTGCAAAGTAGATGAGATCATTGACTCTGAGTTGCAAATAGTTCAGCAGATACTGTAACCTTCCCAGTGGGTGTTTATGTGTCTCTACATCTTGTCTGGTACCATGCTGATTCCACCATTTAAAATATATACACTGCTCATCACTAGTGGCTACACAGTTTGACAATGTCAGTGCAGCATAGGAAATCGCATTTTGTTACTGTGCTTGTCTGATTTTGTTGAATGAATGCTCTTTACCGACAGGCGTGGTGTCTTGCAAAACTCTAAATGATCTAAATGCTTTGCTAGCTGCACAGATATCTAGATAATGTATAGGAGGAGTTTGCATAATTGATAGCCAGATTAGTGCAATTATTTGATTTGTTGCCAATAAATGTATAATTTTGAAGGTAAAATGATTATAAACAGGATTATGTGTCTTATATTTTAGATTTACCCATTTTGGTATGGAGAATCATTTTGGTGAGAAAATTGGAATGGGGTAATGCAAAATGAGATCTTGAGAAGGTTCAGAAATATAAAGAAATATAAATGGTGGTGGTGGTGAAGGCTGGAAGGTAAAGGGAGAGATCAGTACTAAGCAGGGGGATGCTAAGGGAGAGGGAATGTGTGTAGAATGGGAGTAGATTCCGGGTTTGATGGACAATGAGAATGTGAAGAAAGGATAATGACATGAATGTGAATGAGCTGGTGGGGGTTGGAGTGGATAAGGAAAGAAGAGGGGGTGTGGGGGCTGAATAAGCAGGGAGATTATAAGAATAGAGATAAGAACAAAATTAATACAAATCACTTGGGGTTTGAGGGTGGGGAAAAGGGAATTGTATGAGACCAACACATCACGTAAGCTTCTTATAATCATTAAGCCTAGTAGTAGCCAAATTTGACAATTGACTGAATCAACCTTGTACAGTGCTCTCTGAATTTTGAGACTGCCATCCTTGTTCTCATTGTGCAGGGGGGCTGAGATTGACAGCACTCTGCTATGTCTACAACTAGAGGGGCTACCTTGTAACCATATTCCTTACATGAACATATCTAGGCATTTGGAAAAAGCACAACATTATGTAGCTGTAATAGTAGTGAGTGGCTGTGTGGGGAAATGACAGTACATAAGTCTGGACTTGGATTTGGGAATCATTGAATGCATATGTAATAATGGGATTAATTAAAAAAAATAAAAGAATAGAAGAGAGTTGGATGGGTGCAGAATATATACAAATACACACACATACACGTCATATTCTTTATTTCTACCTAAGTAATCTTTGTCCTAAAATGTACTTATTCCATTTCCATGAGTATATTGGGGTTGTTAGATTCACCTTAGGCCTATTGCAGTATAATCATCAGCCTTTGAATAAAGGTTTTTAAGGGCACCTATTGGGTAAAAATATTATTCCCAACCAAAGGTGTGGGCTAATAGAGGCTGCATTCCCGTTGGGGATAGCAGTAGTTTTTTTTTTTTTTAAATGCCCCTCCCCAGCGCTAGGCTACCTTCACAGGGAGGGAGTTTCTGGTGCTAGCAGCAACGTCCAGCCCCTTGCATGCACATAATGAAAATCTGCCCCAAATTGCTCATTATGCGAATGTGTGTGAAGTTACATGCACATTATGTACTTGAGAGTGACACAACATGGCTGCTCGCATTGGGAGCTCCCTCCCAGTGTGGGTAGCCTAGTGCTGGTGCTAGTGCAATTATCCCCATCCAGAATGTGGGCTCTATTAGGCGCACCTTTGGTTGGGGATAACATTTTTACCCAACACATGCCCTATAAGCAAAAGACAAATTAACAGCTATAAGGAAACCATATAAAGTATTGTTAAATGGGTTGTTGACCTTCCAAATACTTTTTTCAGTGGTTTTCAGATTATTTGCCAGAAATAAAGACTGTTTTCAATTGCTTTCCATTTTTTATTGTTAATTGTTTTTTCTAAATCTAAGTTCAAATTTCAATGTTCCTGTCTCTGGTGTTTGTCTGGCAGCTCAGTAATTCAAGTGCAGATGCTGAACTGTTACAATTAGTTGATACATTTCTCAGCAGCATCTCTGGAGCATTAGCAAGTATTGTATCAATTCTAACATCTGCCTGTAACGAAATTCAAGACAACTCAATTTAAAACAGTTTACAGGGGTGCCCCCTCCCCACGAGATGTTTGAGTAATACAAATAAACAGCTTTTAGACACAAGCAGTCAAAAGCCTCAAAACAAATCAGCAATTAACTTTAATTATTAAACCTTAGATAGAATAAATAAAGACAATCTCTGATTTGGTGCAAAAGTTGTTTCAAAATCAAACAACACAGGGATCTCAATGCCATATATTTGATTCTGATGTTATTAAGGTTTGACCGTTTTGCGTACTGACATATGGTTTGACCCTCTTTGCTCATAACAGGGTTATGGATCTGTAAAAACATTGCCATAAATTTTATAGAGAATATTGACTTTTGGTGCTGGAAAAATCTCATGGGGTTCTATCATTAGATAAACGCAGCTTTCTGATACTGATGGCTATCCTTGCAATCAGTCATAGGGTTACTGGTGCCTTGGATACATGGATTGTTTCCTTGAAGCTTATCTGCTGCAAGCTTCTGTACTATAGTGACTTATACTAATAGCGGTTTAAGCAGCGTGGCTGTAGCAAGGGTCCCTGTATTAAACCCACATGAGAAAGATGCATTTTCTGCCTAATGTCGTTCCTCATGCTGATACAATTGCCACACTCTCTTCATCACTATAATTATTGCACCCGCTGCCTGCGTGAGCGACTGCGTTCATGTAACAGGGTTTGATTGCTGGTGCAGCTATGGGGGTCTGACTTACACTTTTTTTCCTGTGAAAGCCTCAAGAGTGCCTTTAAGAGTGCTGTCATTTAAGGCTTAAAAAGGATTATAGACTCCCTTTAGGGATAGGGTTAATGTCTGTGTTTCTATGCACCCGTTCTCAAGTGAAGAAAAGATTTACAGTATGTCATGGGTCAGTGTTCTGTTTCATGCTTGCAATAAGGTTTGTTTAGTAAGTGCTGGTAGTCGGAGCAGTCCATCTCTTTACAGACATTTATGTGAAAGAGGAGTAACAAGTCTATAGGTTCCCATAGTGACGCTGGGGTTGAATGCATGTAGCAGATGGTGTTTAGGAATCCTCCTCCTCATTCCTGTACCCTAGCAACATATACTAGGGGATGTGTCCGATACATGCGTTATGCCAAATTCAACACTTACCTCCTCCTACCACCCCCTGCTGTTTCATGCCCACATCTTAACCCCCCTCCACCCAAAAACACATTGTTCCCAGTCGTCAGCTGTAAGCTAATTAGATAAATTTAATCTTTTTCTCCTCTGCAACTTGCTTCAGCTAGATCTCTGTCACCAGACATACACTTATTTTGTAAGGAAAGCATAGGGACTGGGGGCCCATGCATCTGAGCTCTCTGGTTGCCCCTACTGTTTTCTATTGTTAGAAAATTAAAAATAAACCACTTGCCTCCATAGTAACCCCCGCAGAACAGTTGAAACGAATAGTGACATTTTCCCTGCCACCATATAAGGTTGTTATTAGGGATCTTTTGGAAATTTTTACTTACTTAAGCTCCAAACAGCAAAACAGCAGCCAGCACAGGGAGTGCTGCTACAAATAAATCAATGATACTTTACCCGCCTTAATTGGCCGATCTCCAGCCCTGTCTATGTAGAGGAGCAGAAGCGCAGGTGCATGGGTTAATAGTGGATATCACAAGGCAACACAGCCCAAACAGTTAAAGCTGCCCATACATGTAAACGTTTAATAATATTTCTCAAAGTTTCACGAGTACACGTATAGCCAGTAGTGATAGGTGAATCTGTCCTGTTTCAATTTGCTGAAAAGTCTCAAAACACATTCAAATTTTTCCAAACCACGCAACTTTTTTTGCAAATATTTATTCGGGCATGGGACCAGTTATATAGAGAGCTCAGGGTTTTCTGGATATGGGATCTTTCCATACTTTTTCTACTAAAAAATCATAAACCAAATAGGCTTGTTTTCCCTCCAGTAAGGATTAATTATATCTTAGTTTGGATCAAGTTCAAGGTACTTTATGTTATTATTACAGAGAAAAGGGAAATCATATTTAAAAGTTTGAATTATTTGGATAAAAGGGAGTTTATGGGATAATGGATATCATCCCCTGTACAAACAAACCTGCCAAAAAAATTCACCCATCACCAATAGCCAGCTAAAGTCTACATGTGCTTGAAGGAAGCCAGTGAATTAATACTAAGGGATAACATTATCTCTATAAAGGTTTTAATGTTTCTCTAACCTAAGGTATATTGAAATCTATATGCCTTTTTACCTGGTTAGATGGATGAAATAGCTATAAACTACATGACTTCATATTCCAAGAGACTCATATCTGCTTCATCACTTATCAGTTCTCCTGAGTTCTTTTAATCAACAGTTTTAAAATCTCTATGGCTTCTGTTATTCTGTAAATTGCCTTTTCATGCAGACTTAATTTTTTTTGAATGCTGTGGCAAAAAAGGTTTGATTAACTCCAGTTACAGGCAATTGCTAACTTACAAATGGCTCCAGTTGTGTTACCAAAATCTGATTTAGTATCTTCCAAAAGTTGGTCATATTATAGGTGGACATATGATAATATCTCCACCATATCTGATGACATTTTCACCAAAACAGCACTGTCTTCTTATATTTGAAATAGCGTCCCAAATGAATTATTAATGCCATTTTATACAGTGCTGTAAATGAGTTCATTAATGTTGCTGTTTTCCCCTAAGGCGCTTGGTTAAGCAACTAATTTAATAAAAATGTAAAAAAGGATACAGTTAAAATCTTATACATCAAAGTACAACGGCTAATTACTCATGAAAAGTCTGACTTCTCACTTATGTTATTTGAATCATACTGTTCATGAAAAAACCCTTGTGATGCATCAGCAGATGATTCTTTAATAAGGGGCCGATTTATGAAGATCTGTTATTGATTTTGATTGATCCATAATGATTTTGGATTTTATTATCCCTAAAAAGGAAAGACGCAGATTCTTATTCTAAATCAGTCTAGTAGTGATTGATCTTCCCAGAAATCAGTAATATGATTGTTAATTATCAGTATCAGTTTTGACCAAACTAAACCGGAAAAAGAAGGGGATTCAACATCCCAAACCAGTTCTTTCTTTGATTGGTATTGGAATAAAGAATTCCAAAAAGGCTTGCTAAATACAGTATTACTAGTTCTCAAATTGGTCTAAATGGCCTATCAAATTGATTTGCCAGTTGGTTGGAATCCATTGAAGCACAAGTCAACGTTTCAAATGAGTGAAAGGTTTCTGTCCATGGTCAGAAAATGACCAGCAGGTGGTGTATGGTTTAACAAAATTCATTTATATTAATAGTACTTATTTCCTTTAATACTTGAAATCTTAAAATACATAGAATAGCAACACTGCATGCGGAAGACTGCCTGCTATTAAAATGAATAGCAACCACCTTTGTCAGATTTTTATGGTAGGGCCATTCACACAGTCAACAATTGTGCCACCACTTCCATAAGTAAGTTCAAATTCATGCAACTACTTGCACAACTACCACACAACCGTACCTGGTCAACAAGCATGGCCTATCTAGGTAGGTGGTGCCACTTCACATGAAACCCCCCATGATGTATGTGGTGGCTGGTGACGATTGGTAGGGGACAGCAGATATTTCTGGGGGGGGGGTGGGGGGCAAGAGCAAGGGGTTCAGGTTGCAAATTTTGCTTCCCAGGCCCATGGGTGTCCAGTTCCATAGTTAACTTATACATTACAGCAAGCACAGACAGTGTAATGCATCCAGAAAATATTACCCATGCAAAATAACAGATTCAATTTAATTTTGTTCGAACTTGTATGTGGATATTGATTTTAAAGTGACAAATGAACATCAGTTTCTCTGAAACATATTTTTAGCTAAATTATTTAAAATTTGTTAATTAAACTTTCAGCTAGTTCATTTTAGTTAATTATTTAAAAGTTTAATTGTTGCTTTTTAAATTTTTTATTGCATAGCATTCAATGGCCAGTTTCAGTGCTCTCTCGGTAAACTGATTCTTTCAAGTATCTTGGCAAAGGCTTGCTTTCCTCTGTTCCATCCTGTGCATGACGCATGAGTGAGTTTGGAATGCAGATGAAAATTGCTTTCCCAGGTCGATAGAAAGAAATGGATGGAGAATGGTAGCTGCTGCAGTTCAGAAACAAATACAGTAACACGGGTTTACCTTTACCAAGCAAAGACCTCTATTCCCTTAGCATAAGATCGGAGGGTTCATTTACAAACTGGAAGGCAGCATAAAAAAGAAAATATATACAAGACTAAATATACCATTTATTTTTCACTTTGCGCCCAAGCTTCCAGCCTAACTGAATTGCCATGGGTTTCTGTGCTCCATTTTATATTGCAGAGACCTGTGGCCGCCCCCATGAATACATTACTGCCTGCGTTCAGTAGTAGAGTATTATTGAGGGGCAGGAGGTCGAAGGTGCATAGACGTGCCCCTTCCCACTTCTTAACCATTCCGTAGCTTGCATGCCATTCAATTCAGATGTGTAAATTAGGGAGTGGCATAATTCGCGGGGCAGTTTTGGGCAGACTGTTGAGCTGCCTTAAAGGGGACCCATCACCCAAACAATTATTCCCCATTAATTGTTACCTATAGGTCATGTTGATCATTTTTTGCTGAGAGGTTTGTTTTTGTATATAGTTGTTAGTTGGATTTCCTAAGCCTGACTCTCTGACACTTTGACTTTGCCAACCTGACTGTCCCATCTCAGCCTGTTAGTTACAGTTTCTAATGCTAACAGACTCCTGCTGCACAAATATGGCAGCCCCCTCATACAGGAACATGGGGGATCAGACAGGTAATGTAAAAGCATCATGCAAATACTTTATGGCAAAGTTAGAAGTAGCTTTCAAAGCCAATATTATAATAGATGTAAAAAAGAGTTTAATTTCAGGTGTCAGTATCTCTTTAAGGCAAGCCTCGCATCATCTTAAAATCTTGATAGTGCACCAGAATGGAAGACCTGATGCCTATCCCTATGCACTGGTTACACGATTAAATGGTGAAGACAGCTGTGAGGAGTGCAGTGACATCTAGTAAGTGCTGAATGGAAAATGAAAGTAATTGCCTGTCCCCCTCCCCTCTATGCCTAAGGCATAGAGGAGGGGAAGGCAATGTTTGATTGGCAGCTGATATTTTTAAATATGCTACAAATGCTTTAATAAAAAAAGGAATTTGGATTTTATGTTTAATTTGGAAATGACTTTTATTATACAGCTTTTTATGTCTGAGTGACAGGTCCCCTTTAATAGACTATCTACTCCCTGACAAAAAAGCCCAGTAAGAGGAAATGGGTTGTTGGTCATTGGCATTTAATCATGGAGATGTGGCCATAAATGCATGCGTCATTCAGAGTACATGGGGATTACCCCTTAAATGACCAGTTGACTACTTATTTAATCTATGTTATTATAAATCAGTTATAAATATTTTGATATATAAGATTATCTAGTTTAGTACCTTTAATAATGTAATTTGCCCTGTCCTAAACCCCAGCTTATTGTCTGTACAGTACCTTCCATCATTTTGAACACTCAGCCATCTAGTCAAAAGGTTGAAAAGAATACAGACATGGGAAGTGCCTCATGATGCCTGTCTAGCATCATATATATCACACACAAACTAGGGAAAACTTTTGATGTCCAACCTAAAGGCTGCCAGATAAACGGCAACTCCCAGGACCTTTATCAAAGTCTGCCCTGGGAGGCGTGAGCTGCCATTCAAGAGCATCTACCGAAATACAGTTTGGATATGTGTCATCCAGCAATTCATTTTTGACACCTACCATTCATATTTTATGACTCTCTTCAGCTCATAAGAAATGTTTCAATGTTAATTAAGGTGGTATGAAAACAGTTATAACCATAGCAGAAAACACTGTAGTACATTTTATATGGGGACTTCCATATTGATCACTCATAAATATCAGAGAAGAAAATCTGTCTATGAATTCAAGTCATGGAATGGCAAAAAGCCATCTAAAAGCTATCAATGAGAAGGTAAATGACAGTTTAGCAAAGTATGGCTCAATTATATTGCAGCACTTACACATGTTAAAAACTACCTGTCATATACATAAATGAGAATTCAATACAGCCATTATACCTGATGACTATACATTACACTCTTAACATTTTGTGTCTTTTATGTTAGAGGGCAACAGTATTATTATTATTATTATTATTATGAATTGCTATATAATATATTGAAAATGCAATGTAAGTCTGCTGAATTTTATTTTTAAAGATAGCACTTATTATGTTTTCATATATACATTCATTCATATAGTGGTGAAGTATAGGTGAAATGTTATAAAATAAATTAGATACATGTACCATAAAAATGCAGTCACTAAGGGGCAAATTTACAAAATTCACGTGAAGAGATCGAAGTTCGATATGCAAATTTGGGCACTTCGATCATCAAATACCGAAAATTCGAATTATCTAATAGATCGAATGAACGAATATTCGACCAACTTTAAAATATATTCGACTGCCTACTTCGCCAGATTGAACCTACCGAATACCAATAGAAGCCTATGGGAATCCCCCCATCGGCTTCTTTTACAAACACCTGCTCGAATACCATTCGTACGATCGAACGCCTTGATCGTTCGAATTGTACTAATTTTTCGAGTGCTCGAAGGATAAAGTACGATTTTTTCGTGAAATCAAATATCGAGGAAAAAATAGCATAAAACTATTCAATAAGCATTCGATAATCGAATGCTTATCGAATTTCGAGGGGATTTGAGGGATTTTTGGGTGAATTATAGTAAATTTGCCCCTAACTGTAGCAGCCCAATAGCTATAATAACTATCTCTTCAGCCCACAAGAAGCAAGTGCTGGATATTTGTCTGTACAGAAACCAGGGTGCTTTTGTGTAAATTCTATGGGTTAATGAATGCAAGCTCATTGCTATCTCTTGCATTTTCGTTTTGGCGTCAGGCCCGAGATTCATTGTTAGAGATCTACCACTAATCGATCATTTTATTGGAACCATGAGTGGGAGCTATAAAATGGGTATGTATGTGATTTATATTGCTGTTGCACAGGCATTGTATGCATAACCTCTTCCAACAGCAAGAAGAAATCTTGTTAATCGCCATGATCTTTTTACATATATTAGGCAGCAGTATCTTCACTTCTGCAGTTCAGCTCAGGAACAGACCAAATGTTTCTCTCTCTAGTTCCCAGAACAACATAATGTTTCCTCATTTTAAATGGAGTTGTTCTTTTGTCTAGCACATGAAATGCAATGTCACTATAGGCCTATAAACACTCAACGTGGCAAAAGAGAACTGCCAAAGCATCCACAAGTAATTTTATTATAGTGCCAAAAAACTGGTATCGTTCTCACTGGATCTAAACCAGCATTAATGCATTACTAGTATGGAATCAGGGGTGTAACTACAGAGGAGGCAGACCCTGTGTTTGCCCGAGGGCCAGGAATGTAAAGGATCAATTAAGACCCTAATTAATGAGCAAGTTTAATATCTTGGTAGAATGCCGTAGGTCAATTTACAAATATTAAGGGGCCCTAAACTGAATTTGCTATGGGGCCCAGTAACATCTAGTTATACCTAGGTGTGGAATTTTTTTTTTTGTTTTCTTGTTTTTGCAGAGTTGGTAAATTGCATTCACTCTTTTAACCAAAACAACTATTATATATAGCAAGCAAAAAAACAATTTTCCTCACTTTAATATTGATTTAAGTTGGTACAGGTGTAGTAATGTAACTAATGAGGGTTGGATGCAGGCTGTGCAGCCAGGCCCCCCCACCCCCGCCGGACACAGTTTTCTGTGCACCTTCACATCAGCAGGAGCATCTGGAAGGGGTGCAGACCCGGGTGCCATCACATCCCCTGCACCCCTAGTAGTTACACCCCTATAGAGGTGTAACTTTATAGCAATACCATATCCAAATTATAAATAAAGTCAACTGTCAGGGGATATGGATACGGGAATAAGTATGGGACCTTTTATCTAGAATGCTTGGGTTTTTACATAATTTGGATTACCATAGCTAAAAATTTATTAAATTAAGTCCAATAAGGATTAATTATTTCCTAGGTAGAATCAAGTACAGAATTATTATTATTATGGAGAAAAAAAATAGTTTTTAGAATTTTCTGTAATTTGTAGCTTTCTGGATAATGGGATTCTGAATAATGAATCCCATACCAAGCTTTATAACATTACCACATGCAAGTTTTTGACAGAATCACAGTTGTACCTCTGCCCTTGCTCTCCAGGATCAGGCAGAGTTAACTCAATCTACGGTGTTAGTGATTGTATCTATATCAATGCATGGCAGTTTGCAACTTCATATACATTTAAATTGCTGTCATTGTTAATTGTTGGGATTTACCAGAGAGGTACAGTAATATATAAAATAACTTCACTGACCATCTGGGCCTCTATTGAACTTGAAGGGCTTACCTATAAATTAATGATGTGCAGGTCGAGAAAAAATTCGACCTGCACCCGACCCCTTAGAAGGGCAACCGACTCCATTGTGCCCTTCTATTTATATACCCGTGCCCACCCCACAGGGTATGAACTATATAATATATATACTTTTGCACCATCTGATTTGTAATCTTTTTATAATTTTTTTTACTTTTTTAAAATTTTGCTCATTGTTCTTCAATTGGTCTTTGATCCACTCCTTTTTTAGATTGTATAAAGTAAATAGTTTCTCTGTAATTTGATTTCACTTACCGGTTTATAAACGTTTTCCTGCCAATGATTGCTTATAGTGGTGTGTCACAGTTAGCTGTAGTTGTCATTTGACAAAGGCTGGTAATCCAGTTGAAATGTAAGGGTTAGGCCACACAGGAAGATTCGGGGAGATTTGTTGCCTCTTCTTTGGGGTGACTAATCTCCCCAAACCTCTTCCCCCTGCCTTCTAGCTGCTTAATGAAGAATTGCCTGCGCCTATTCACACGTGGCGCTGCATTTTCCGAAGTCGCTCAAAATTGCCTCGAATCGAGCGATCTCAGGAAAGCGCTGCGTGTGAATAGGCGCAGGGGATTCTTCATTAAGCAGCTAGAAGGCAGGGGGAAGCAGTTTGGGGAGATTAGTTGCCAGGTGACGAATCTCCCCAAATCTTCTCGTCTGGACTAGCCCTTAGTCTTTCTTTAATATGTTATTTGTGGAAAGTCCTGTGGTCGCAGTATCTCTTTTGAGAGCCCAAAAGGAGTACCCCCTTCATTTGCCAATTTATTGTTGGGGGTGCAAAGGCAAATAATTGGAGATCTCCAATGTTATTTTCTGAAAAGCATTCACTAAAATGCTTTTTCACTCAAGGACATGGTGAAGAGTACCAGCACCAAAGAATAAGTACATTTATTTAATATAACTGAAAATGCTTTCTGTGTTCTCTTCTTAAAATTGGTTTATTTTAACTGGGTTAAACATTGTAATGTAAATGTAAAAACAAATTGAATTAAATAATAACAAAATCAAGAAGTGTGAGAATGATCCATCCTATTGGCACAAGCAGGGAAATCTCAGCCAATACCATAAATGCAGGCAATGTACAGTTCTCAGATGCTTCTCCATCTGTTTGGTGATTGCTGTTTTGACAGATTTGGCTTTTTTAACTCCTCACGTTTCTACTCACTGGCAGCATCTCATGTTTTCTTATATGTGTTTTTGCCAGACTGTTATTGATCTGTTCTCTTTGGAATTGCTGAGCTATGCATTTGGCTATTTTAAGAAACTCAAAGCTTGTGTTTTATGGACCTCATCCCTGGAAGCAGGACGTGGAGGCCTATTTATTGAAGGTCAGATTTTAGGGGTTTTTCGTGGTTTTTACTATTAATAAATATTGATTTTTTTAAAATAGGAAAATCACAATTTTTTGGTGGAAAAAAAACAAACTTAGATTGTTAATAAATGGGCTCCATAGTCATTGTTTTTGGCTTTTGGATTCCCATCCCTTTCACCCTCTTACCTCTCATGGGTACGGGTGTATGGTTTCTACTGCTATAGAACTAATACAAAATAACCCTCATAAAAGATCTATGTTATAAATAGAAAGTGATATGCAGGAATCTTGCTTATGTTATATTTATTCAAATTATATGTGGTATTTTCTTTTAGTCACAGTGGCATTCACACCTTTTTTTATTTTATAGTAATCCATTAATCTTTAAGTGGTCCCATTTCTATAACAGCTGCTGTGCCCAAGCCCTTCCCTGCTTGACTAATTCCATTCCTCTTGCAGCATCTGACTCCCAGACACCAAGCAGACAACTAATTGCATTCTGTATGACCCAGAGAGGCCTTGTACTAAACCAATCGCTCACACCTTGAAGGTCATTTTAGGGAGGGTTTCAGCAGCCAGGGCAAAAGCTGAATTGGTAAAAATTCTTCAGATTTCAGACATGCTATGTATGTTTTTAAATTGTCTGTCTTTTACTTAAGAATCTCAGGATGAAGTTATACAAACATACAAAAGGCATACATACATACAAAGGGGATAGGAGAATAGACTGAGAAGCCACCAATACTTAGAAAATGTAAATATATATAAACTTGGTTTTCCTGGTGTTCATTTCTTTAGGACCAATTGAGTGCACCAAATTCCACCATGTAAAAATTTAAAAAAAAAAACAAACAAACAAGAAAAAAGTTGTATTACCGTTCTATAGACTTAAAGGTTTAAACTACCAAATGCATTACTTTCAGCATTTATATACACACCATTAATACGTATAATATGTTATTATCATACTTTTTGCTTTTACCTGGTCGCAACGGGTATAATTGTGTCAACCTGAACCTGTCAACCTGGTTCATATTACCTGAATTCCTTTTAACCCATTTGTCACATTTGAATTTTAGTGTTGGGGAGGCATTCTTTCTATTGTAATGTCATGCAGAATTATCTCAAACTTAATTAAGCCTTTTAATCCTCTCCAGAGAGGGAAATTGCTGAACAGCAGCCCTCCCGCTTAATGAATGCAAAATTAAAAAGGGGCAGCAGGGTTAATACATGTGAGATCAGCCTAAATGCTTTTGTCATTTATTTAAAGAAAATTACTACAAAATGCCCTTAAGGATAAGATGATGAGGAGGTAAAATGTTCTTAATGCTTCCATTATTTTCTGTTTGCCAAATGCCTTTATAGTATGTTAGCATTATGTAAATTGGTATTTAGAATAGTTTCTGTCCACAGTAGTTAAAACAAAAAATATAGTGGTTCTTTAGTAAGAGGAACTAAATGTTACCTTTTGATTTCTTTAATAATAGACTTAAAGAATTATATACTATTCTTATTATGTTGCTTTAATTTTATAAATATGTCTCTAACTCCCCTTAGATATTGTGCCCTGAAGGCATTGTTCATGTTTATGGTTCTTATCTCCTTGTACCATACAAAACAAGCCAGGCAAAGTTTCTCCATATTTGAGGACATTTCTCACTAGGATCCCCTGCATGCTCAGCACTCTCTTTCTACTTTACCTGTTTTGTATACCTGGTGCTTCCCAAACTGATTGTTCTTCTCATAACACCAATTAGCCCTTGATGTTTTGGGCTCATTAATCCTGATGATCTCTGAAACAGTCCCCTGGCACCTTCTTAGGTTGGAAACACAAATATACGCTTGTTTAGGGCCCTTACACACAGGCGTTTTGGACCTGCGCTCCCCTGCGTTGCGTTTGGCTGCGTTCAGCCGCAGGGGAGCGCAGGTCTAGATGCACCTCATTAGTTTCAATGGCGTTGTACCCACAAGATGCGTGTAAGTGCCGAACACAGATTCAGACGCAACATGCTGCATTTTTCCGGCGTTTGGCGCCGACATGCGTTTGTGTGAGTACAGCCCCATTGAAAATAATTGAGTGCGTCTATACCTGCGCTCCCCTGCGTCTGAACGCAGCAAAATGGAACGCAGGGGAGCGCAGGTAAAAACGCCCGTGTGTAAGGGCCCTAAGTCTGTTCTTATACAACTATCAGGTGTCAGCTGATGCCGATGCTGTGATGTTGCTAAACTTTCTATCACTAATCCTATCCTATGCTTTTGAGAAGCGCTACTTCCTTGCAAAAACATCCTCATGTCTAGGGTGCACATTTATAAGGTATATCATCTTAACAACTTCCCACCTTCATCCACCCCAACCTCCCGTGATTTCTGATCTTAACGCATGTCTTTCTTGTCTTGGGCCTTCAATCCCAAGACACAATTATCCCACCTTTATAAGAGGAGTTCAAGGGAACTGATACCCTCCTACCTTTTATAATATTTGGGGAAACCATCTGGAATGCCTGTACCATTGTGAACTTGGTTGTCACCCACTGGACATGGCTTTACACGCTGGAGACTATACCTCTTGTATATAGCGGTTGCTTCATAATGTGACATAAACTCCAAATCCAGGCTTGAATGCAATTTGTCCTCTTGCTTCATAGGATATTGTGAAAAAAATTAATCCTGACCTTCAGTATATTTCTAATCTCCAGTTTTTGGTCTCTTTTTCCAGAGTCAACTTTCCCAGGCCTTGAATGGATTGTCAGATAGGGCAAAGGAAGCCAAAGAATTCCTCGTGCAGCTACGAAACATGGTCCAGCAAATCCAGGTACATTTATCAGCTGACAAAGACACAAAGCAGAAGGTTAATATGAAATTTGTAATTCTATTTTCCACAGATTCTTATATCATCAGAGGTGGGGTGCTATGTGCAGATAGCTCAGGAAGAAAGCTTAGCACATTCATTTTTAGGTTACTAGTACAGTTCTGTCATGAATGGCCAACCACAGTTTAAGATTGATGTGTTTCCTCTTCACCTTCAGGGATTGTATCAATCAAAATATATATATATACATACAAACACATAAGCAATTGCTGTCTAGCAGGAAGCATGCCAAGAGCATGGGAGCACTACAGCTTTCCGATTTCCCTTCCAGGATAATTTATTTGCATCTTTCACCATTTGGTTTCTCTGCAGGAATAGACAGCCCATCACCCACCTACCACCGCTCCCTAGTATTGGATGGAATGTACTGATTATGAATTCAGCTTCCATTAAAGGGGAACTGACCATTTTTAATAGTCTTGTTTATTATTGTATAACACTGATTTGATTCCTGCTTCGTTACTGCTTTTGTTTTTGATGAAAAAGTGCCTTTTTACTGCATTTGCTTTAATAGATTTAGTTTTTCACTAGTAACGTGCCTATTGTTACTGATTTTTTTATTGTTTCTGTACCAATATCTTACATTTTTAACTAGTAAACTGCCTATCATATATATTATATGGAAAAAAAATCCCTGCAGTGTGTTCCCCCATCACTTTTATTCACCCCCCACCCTTCTGTAATCCTTCCAGTTATGTCTCTTTTTCCCTCTTCCCATCAAAATATTCTTCTTCTCATATTTTCCTGTTCTGCAGTCATGTCAATACCATCCTAAGCATGCACCCAAGACCTGGTGTGCAGAGATGGAAATTGTGCCCCACTGCACCCTGCCCATTGCCCAAAGTGAAGAACCCTAAATACTGAGGATTTTTGGAATAGCAAGACAGAAAGTGGAAATTAACAGCACTGGCTCTGTCTTTGTTTAACAAACAGGAAAATCTTGCCTTGTTCTACGCTTGTTTCTTTCCCTCTTCTTTGCAGGCCCCATTCTGGTAGTCCATGCCTCCTTTGTTGCAAAATTGGACACAGGGCCCAATGACAGCTTTTCTACATTCACCTTCTTCTGTTATAATTACATATTTTATTTGACCAATCTCTCCTGTTTATCTTTACTTTACATTGTCCTGCAATTTTTACCCCTTTTTATATTTTTCTCCTCTCTCTTTTGTGATCAGCCCAACTGTTTGGTGTTACTCTCCCTCATCTAAATCCTCACTTTTCCTATATTTCTTATATCTGTTACTTTTTGTTGAAAAGATGGCTGTTTCAGATGCAAACATAAAATATATAAAACCAACACACATTTTCTACTGATTACCTGGCAAGTTTAGTGTTTAGTAGTAATCACAAGCATAAGATCAGGGGTCCAGGGAACTACTATGTATAGAATATATGCAATGCAAGGGTACAGTTCCATGTACTTACTATCACGTGTACATCAGGAGAACAGTGTGGAGTTCGAGGCCTGCCTTGTTGCTCAGTGTGATGCTCTGATTGACGCTTTGAACAGAAGGAAAGTTCAGCTTCTCTCCCGTGTGAACAAGGAGCATGAACACAAACTAAAGGTAAGGATATTTGTGCTAATAAGCTTGGCATTTTTGAGCCGAAGCCTAGAAATCCCGCAGCACTATTTTAAAACATGCAACTGTCACTATTGGCATTTGATTTAAAATCAAACTATTCAGTGCTAATATTTTCAATGACAAGTGGCAGGACATGAGAAACATATTGACAGGAGGAAACAGAGTGTCATGTCAGCTGAATCATCCATTTTATTCATTTTTTCTCAGGTGCTTATGAGAGTTTAAAAACTACTGTTTAATCATTGTTTCCAACATGCTTGTATAGCCATCAGTAGAATATTATCATCTACTGGTTCATAAATGTAGCTGTTCCATTATCCAGAAACCTGTTATTCAGAAAACTCAGAATTATGGGACGTTCATCTCCTATAGGCTCCATTTTAATCAAATAATTCATATTTCTAAAAATGATTTCTTTTTTCAATCACAATAAAACAGTACAAGTATGGGATCTGTTATCCATAAGCCCATTATCCAGAAAGCTCCAAATTACATAATGGACGTCTCCCATAGACTCCATTTTATCCAAATAATCAAATATTTTTTAAATGATTTTATTTTTCTCTGTAATTATAAAACAGTAACTTGTACTTGATCCAAACTAAGATATAATCAATCCCAATTGGAAGCAAAACCAGCCTATTGGGTTTTATTTAACATTTAAATGATTTTATAGTAGACTAAAGGTGTGAAGAGCCAAATTTCATAAAGATCCATTATCCAGAAAGCCCAAAGGCCTGAGCATACTTGTACCATCTTGAATCCATCTATATTATAATTACTTCTTATTGGAGGCAAAACAATCCCATTGGGTTTAATTAATGTTTAAATGATTTTAGTAAGTAAATAAAAGATATTGTTTGAGGGAATGTGAAAGATTTTGTGCTGTTGTGGTCATGTTGTATAAGCCCATGGTAGAAATGGCACTTTGTGGCCATTATAATTCAAGATTTTTATCTTCTGCTGCATTTCATTATTGAAGTTCTATTTCCAGTCTAACGACTCCTAATCGATTAAAGCAGATATTCATTTTAAGAAAATAAAGTTTAGCGGGTTAAGTTTTCTTTGTTTAAACCATAACCCTTGTGTTTCCCCCCATTCTTTGCATAATTGTGTTGGCCTTTTGATAAATAACTTTCAGACACATTCAGACAGGGAAGAATTTTTTCCCCTCCACCAACTTGTTTAAAATGCAGATTATCTGCTTCTGTCATCTTAGTGAGTGGCTCTGAAACTGCTTTCATTATGTGGAGATGCTCATAATTGTGACAGCTAAACAGATGTGGAATAATTGAAAGGAGGCAGGAGACTGGCATATTATGGCTCTTTACTATGTTTCTGTATTTACTTATATATATGTTTAATATATGGGGTCAGTTTGGTCTGATGATGCAGTAATGCTAACAGATCAGTGGGTTTGCTGTAACTTGAAGAAAAAGCAGATAAAGGCAAACAAGATTATTTTTCTTTTTACAGAAAATGTTATAGGAATTGCTATGTGTACATGACTGGGTTCCATCCAACTTTCTATTTTGAGCAGCAGTTTCCATCTGTCCATTGCACCCGACAGGCACATGAAAACATTGCTGGGCTCCTATCATCATGTCCTACTGCTTTTCACCTTTTAATTCTCTCCCATTGCAGATCTCGTTATGCTGCACATGTATATACAGTAGTTCTTTTCCATACACAGTGAAAAAACACATATTCATAATATTTGCAGCTGTTCACTAAAATAATTACTCAATAGCTTTAAATAATTCAATAAATGTTTGGGCAGTTAGAAAAAATATTTATCATTCTCTTGCACAACAGGGTCAACAAATCCATCAATAATGCAAAATACAGCTTTTGATTTTCTATCTTCCTTTATTATTAAGACTTTTTCGAATTCAAGATACATGGAGCTGGGCATGACTGTGCACATGAACTGAGTGACTGGCTTTCAGCTCAGATAAATCATGTCCTGCTACCTTGTCCCCTCCTTGTCGGCATAGACTCTTATCCATCATTACATTCTTTGCTGATGACAGCTCTGTTGCAAGCAGAAAATTACTGCATATAGAGGATGACTGCTGCTGCAATTTAGAGACTTCGCAGAAAAACATCTTTAATTAATATGCATTTACAATATATTTATATATATATATATATTTATAAATGGTCCTCTGCACTCAACCCATTATCAATATATTTAAGCCATTGAGACATTTTGTGCATACAGCTACTAAAGAATGCCTTACCCTTTAAACAAAACAGGGATTGTTTGTCCATATATTGCAATATATTTAAGCTGGCCAACTACATCAAAGTCATGCCATATTTGGCCAGTCCTACACTCAAATTACATCTGATTCATTAAGAATTCTATTGCTTCGTTATACATTTTACAAAAGGGACTAAGTTTTACCTGCAACTTACTTGCTGCTTTCAAAGTAAAACTCCCAAACTTGGTTGCCCTTTTATTAGACACCAGTGGGATCACCTGACTATAGCTGGGAATGATGGGGGCTACAACAAGGAGCTGGTCACTGCTCCAGTATGAACTATAACAAACAAGGGAAAGTTGTGCTCACCACTAATTTAAAACTATTAGGTGGGGATACAATGAGGCTGTGACCACAAAATACATATAGACAAATACAGAAGGGCCTCTGCACTCAACCCATTATCAATATATCAAGGACATTTAAACATTTTGTGCCTTAAGCTACTAATGCCTTACCCTTTAAACAAAACAGGGATTGTTTGTTCATATATTGCAATATATTTATTATACATATCATATTTTGGCTCTTCAATTAAGTTATTAGACATGCAGGTTTGCCAGTAACATTATTGTACTGGTGAACTGAAACCAAAGCCAGTGAGATTTTTCTTTGCTGAAATGGTCTCTTTGTGTCTGACACTCTTGGACCCGCTGCTGAATTGATTCCCCACAGGAGCTGCATGTTATTCAGCTATGAAGGCAGAGAAAATTAGGAAGTAAAGCAAAAAATCACAGAAGGAAGCCATGCACATGGGTTGTCTCCTTCTTCTTCAAAAGCCTTGGTTTCTTTCATTGCTAACATGTGACATGCTGGTCCCAGTGCTATGTACAATAGTCATTGTGCAGTGTATGCAGCAATTAATCATTGGGCAGATTTGTGAACTGTCAGAAGCAGATTGCTAAAATAGTGACCTTCTTTCAATTTAGCTTTTTTTTTAAATAGTATTAAAAGTAACCATATTTTATTAAGCCCTTATAAACCCTAGGGCATTCATAAATAGGTAGTAAAAGGCAACAATATTGAGTCTATACATTTATAGAGACCCTAAGCAGATACTGTGTTATTACCTTGCACAACCCTCAATCCTCCATTCCTTGTCATGTAGCATAGGGTATATGGAAGGATCTGCTAATTCACCATCCATTTCACCATCTCACATAATATGTATTTGTAACAGTGCTTATTATCTGCAAATATGATCAGAGAATGTCTTAAACATCTGACCTATGCAGGATTCATAGAGGTACGTACCTAGTCAGCAAATTCCATGCATCGTTTAACACAATTTACCAATAATATATAATGTTAATGACTAATTTCCAGGTTGTGCGGGATCAAATATCACACTGTACAGTGAAGCTACGTCAGACCACAGGGCTGATGGAGTATTGTCTGGAGGTGATCAAAGAGAATGACCCAAGTGGATTCCTACAGGTATATATATATATGTCTTTCTGCTTTTTATTCTATTATTCTGCCTTGAGGCATTCAGACTGTAATTCCATCTGTTGGAGAAGAGCTGATGTCATACAATTTAATTGTATCAAAAGAGACTTGTAATAGAATTCCTTCCAGAACACATACATTACATTGTTGGAGAAGAGACCAATAAATAAATCCATGCCACATGGGGATAAAGCAAATTGTCATTAATGTCCCTCTTCGGTCTGTTTGTTCTTCTTTGTAACATCACACAGAGAATTAGATGCCCCTTTAGGTCAGATAATGATGCTTTCCAGTACTCGCATTATTTCTAGCAGAACCATTTTCAAAAGTCTGTCTTCAAAGTCCATTTTTCTAACAGTCCATATTAAGCCCACTCTTCCAATAGCAGGTTAGAGGCTGGAAATGACTATATTTTATCTCCACTAAAGCCAGAACTTGGGAAAACCAGCTTATATAAAGAACAAAGAGATGCGTTCGTGTTTGCACGAGAAGCTTCTTTCATCAGCACTGGTTTCCTTGGAGAATTTTCAGTACGCATTCATCTGGCTTCAGCGTCATTTTATTCCAGAGGTTTTCAAGATAGAGAAGAATTTATATAAAAATGGATCCAGCAGCATATCAGATCTTTGTTGTGCGTGTAAGATATTTTAAGACACAAGGTCACAAAGAAATTGCTTTGATATGGGTCACAGATCTGAGTTGCTCCTTATGTTTTTGGAGCAAAAAGTGAGTTATTATAATACATACGATTGTCTGATATGTGGGTTGTGAGGGATGTATGAAAGTTAATGGGGGCATGGATCTAGGAGGAGCTCTTTTATGTATCATAAGATTTTGATCAAAGGTCCCAAAAGAACAGAACAACGAAACATATCTGATATGAATCTGTGTTTTATCTCATCTCTGTGTACCTGAATCAAGAATTTTCAGAGACTTTATTTTCCCATAAATATATGGGATAGCAATCATCATCATAAAATAAACTCATAAAACATTCCTTCTTTGCATATTTGCTTTAGTACATATTAATGTGGAGATGCCACACTATGCAGGCTATGCTCCTTAAAAGACCAGTCACATAATTTTTTTTTTTTTTTAATTAGTTTGTAAACTATGAAAAAAACCACAGAGACAAGTTAAAGTTTAAAATCACTAAGGGGCAAATTTGCTATTATTCCCAAAAATTAGGTCGACCAAATTCGAAATTCGATAAGCATTCGACCATCGAATGCTTATAGAATTGTTTTAGGCTATCATTTTGCTCGATATCCGATTTCTCGATGAATTCGTACGATCGGATCGGACTTAGCCTTAGAAACCTATGGCTAGCTTCCCATAGGCTTCTATTACAATTCGGTAGGTTAAATCTGGCGAAGTAGGCAGTTGAATAACTTTAAAATTTTTATTTCTTCGATCATCGAATCATCGAAGTATCGAATATCCGATCTATTCGATATTCGATGATCGAGGAGGCCAAATTTCACTTTACGATTTCACGAAAAATTCGTCGATCGCTATTCGATCAAACTTCGATCGTTTCACGTGAAATTCGTAAATTTGCCCCTATGACTTTATTAAGAAATTACTTACCAAAGCGCCGCTTCTGCTCCTCTTCTGAAAAGGCGATCCATTTAAGAAGAGGAGTGGAAGCTGAGCTTTGGTAAGTTATTTCTTAATAAAGACGATTTTAAACTTTAACATGTCTCTGTGTTTTTTTTGTACTTTACAAACAAATTTTTAAAAATAATTTTTTATGTGACTGGTCCTTTAATCCCACAGCTTCACGTGTCCATGCCCTCAGGGGCAGAATATCCCTCTGTGTTCCTAACTGTAATAAGATACTATTACTACAGTATAAGATGTAGTTAACAATTTAAAGCTTTACGGCTAAAGACTGTGTGATATTAGATTTCAGATGCCCTTATTCGGAGAGTTCATCTGACTGAGGATCAGTGGGGGAAAGGAACACTCACCCCTAGAATGACCACCGACTTTGATCTGAATCTGGACAGTGCACCACTCTTGCAGTCAATCCATCAACTTGACTTTGTTCAGATGAAAGGTAAACTGGCCCATATTGCTCACCCATGTATTAAAGGGGTTGGTCAACTTCCAAACACTTTTTCTAGTTCAGTTGTTTTCAGATTGTTTACCAGAAATAAAGATTTTTTTATTTTATTTTATTTTTTACAGATATTCCAAAATCTAAGTTG
This sequence comes from Xenopus borealis, assembly GCA_024363595.1. Classification (NCBI taxonomy): domain Eukaryota; kingdom Metazoa; phylum Chordata; class Amphibia; order Anura; family Pipidae; genus Xenopus; species Xenopus borealis. Next base: position 79,375,842 of record CM044445.1, read on the forward strand.
TTACAAATTTGCAACATTTAGTTGATACATTTTTCAGCAGCATCTCTGGAGTATTAACAACTATTGTGTATCAATACTAATAGCTGTCTGTCCCTGCTGAGCAGAATCCCTGGGTTTCATTACAAAGATAAGAAATCAGTCAACTAAATGTATCAATTTAGAAAAGTTTACAGGGTCGGCGACCCCCCCCGCCACAGCTGCTTTAGAAGGTGTAAAATGGCACGTTACACTTCAATATTAGAAAAGCAGTCACACATAGAAAATAGAAAGATAGAAAGTAAGTGGAAAATCTTTATTTCTGGTGATCTGTCTGAAACCAACTGAACTGGAAAAAAGTGTTGGAAGATGAACAACCCCTTTACTACAGATTTATATGTGCATGTTATTTGACTTTTGAACTATTTTAGATTCATAACCCCCCTTTTTGCTTTGTTGTAGCTCATTTATTATCAGGAGTCAGGTATGCATGGAGAATATTGGTGTGATGGTACTCTAGTTATCTAATAATATCTCATTTGGTCCTGTGTGGACCAAAACATCTTTAAATCTGAGAAACTTTATTGAGTGCAATATGTTCAAACGTACAGGAAACCTGTTAAAGTCTTATTAGATCTCATCAGTGCAAAATATTGGAACATGGTTTCTGAGGTTTAGAACAGTGAAAGTAGATATAATGGAAAAGCCAGGGAAGTTAGGTAAATTGAGCTTGAGAATTAATTTGCATGTCACTGGTAATGATTTATTGAATGAGACAACCTTCCATTCTTGGATTTAAGGGAATATTAGGGGTGTAGCATGAGGAATGTGAAAGGCTTATATTACAAGACAGTATATTTATTGCACAGTGGAAGGGCCTTTTGGCTCCTTAAGGCTAGGGACAGACAGGGAGATTCGGGGAGATTCAGTAGCCTGGTGTTTAATAGCAGGCAACAATCTCCCCGAACGTCCTTCTCCCTGTCCGTCGCTAGTTGAAATGTAAAAGCGTCGGCTCTGTGCACACGCGGTGCGGCGATTTCCGGAATCGCCCAAAGTTTACTCTCCAACCTATCCAATCGAGCCTTGATAGATATCAATTTTGTCAAATCATTGCTGGGTTTAACCTGTTTTTTTTGTTTCCATTACCTGCCAGAATCAAATCTGATATTTTTCATACTAGCAATGGTGCTGTCAGGCATCAGATTAGCTACAAGTCCCCAACTTAAAATGCATCCTGTTATCCAGAAATATATATTGTATATAAGGGTTATTTTATAATCCACGGGACGCAAGTGTTCACATAACAATCACTTTTGTCCAGAAGAATGCTGCACTCTGCACTGAGCACCAGAGGTTGCAGGCCAGCGCTGTCCTCCATGACTAACACAATCAGCCCTGTATTCCTGGGGAAAGTGTAAGGTATCTCCGAAATGTAGCACAGAGCCCAGTGGCAATATAAGAAGCACAGGACACAGTGTGCAAAGTGTAAAAAAAGTCAGATTGCAACCTTTCTGCACTTTGCACGCTACACTCTGTAATGTAAATGACCCCTTATATATTTATATCCAATGTTTGCATCATGTCTCATGACATATTTTATTGCCTGTAGCTTAAAATGGGGTTTTCTTTGCTATGTTTATAGAGCTGATTATGTATGGAAGGCACAGATTTATCAGAGCCCGTGGGAGTCATTTCTTGCTTGTCAAGAGCAGTAAGTTCAGATGCAGAGCCTTAGCAGACGTGACATCCAACACAAAATCGTGGGCTGAAAACAGCCACACAATAATTAGATGCCTGAATGGTGCTTATTATCAAGACAGATGCTCAGTAAAAGGCACACTGGATTTAGAATAAAAATTTTGTTTGTAAAATATATTTAAAGGGGACTTGTCACCCAGACATAAAAAGCTGTATAATGGAACTCCTTTTCAAATGAAACATGAAACCCCAAATCCTTTTTTTTAAATAAAACAACCATACCTGTTATAAAAGTATACATTTTCAAGCGTCAATCATGTATTGCCTTCCCGCCTCTGTGCCTCAGGCATAGCAATTGCCTTCACTTTCCATTCTGCACTTCTATAATCTCACTGCACTCTTCACTTTTCTCCTCTCTACTCACTATCTATAATTGTATAGCCTGTGCATGGGGATGGGCCTCTGGTCACCCATTATGGTATGTAAACAAGATTTGCCTGCTTGCTTTAATTGTGACTAAAGGAAACAATATTTAAATCATTTTCAGTATATAGTCTTCGTAAAGTTTATTTTACAATTTTTTTTTGCTATTTGAAATTAGTCCTTATCTTGACCAAACTTACATTTTGACACCTGTTTTTGCCAATTTTTTACTCCTAGAAATAACATGAGATGTTCATCCCCTAAAAGGTACTTGCACCCATGGGAGCTTCACTCTACAATGTGAGGCAGATTTTTTAATCTGGAACAAATTACTGAGCACATCTTTATATGGGCCATGTAGGGTGTTGATACATCAATGCACTCATTAATCAGATTTTTAAGAATAAAATTAATGAATGCCATACAAAGACATCTACCAAAACCTTGTGAACACTGGGGGGCCACAAAAATCTATTGGGAGTCTTTGTGTTGCAACCACACCTTCAGTTGGACAGCCTTGGTTCATTGGATACTCTTGCTGCTGCTTGTCTGTCTAAGGCACAGCCATAGTCTAATATGTAAGTCCCACAAATCCTTTTGAGCAGGAAACCTTATTACTGCATTCTCCTTTTTAAGCTTGGGGACAAGGAACGGAATGTGTGTCGTTTCCCTTTTTAAAAGTAGTTTAGCAGCTAACTGCTGTGTCTGCAGTTCTGTCCTACAGCAAATATTTCCCCTGTCACACTGCCAAATATTGGCTGGAAAATTCTTTCATCTCAGCAAGTTAAGCTCAGGACAACATTCAGTCCTTGTTATGCAGCGCCATTTACAAATTAGCATAATGCTACATATGTTTATGAAGAATTTGGGTTTATGGGTTTGTTATTATTCAGGGATATCACAATGTTAAACCTGAACAGAGGAACAAAGCGTATCTCTAAAAAGAAAAGAGCCAATGAGAAAGTGTCAAAATGTACTACACCCTAGGGACATCAGCTAAATCACTCTTTCAGCAATAAAATTGTGATAATGTCCTTTGTCAAAATTACAAAAACAACTTGGTGCAGTTTGCAAATATGCCTATCCCTTCATCAAGCCCATCAATGCATGGACAGTATGAAGCAAACACATATTTAAGGGCAACGTCTGGACAATTGACCCAACACATGGCCTTATTTAATTTTTATGCTTTATAATTAGTGACGACCCCTAAGCTTAGCTTCTCAACAGCTGCTCAGAGCCCACTGAGCAGGTGAGTGTCGCTTTCCAAGATGGTGACCCCCTGTGACAAGTTTTAAGTCGTGGAACATTGCTGCTATTGAGAATTTGAAACTTTAGGCTGGTGCAATAAGTGCATTATATAAAATATGGCATCTTTAGGCATATTAATTTTTTAGGGTTATTTTTTAAATCCGTAATCCGTAGATCATACACAAGCACTATACAGATTCGGAGGGGCATATCCATAACGTACTCTTTTTGAATTACAACACTGCGCAATAATATGATTATATATAAAGAGGCAAATTATAATATTTAATTCACAAAGGCCATGAAAATGTCATACTTTAATGAAGGTTTTTTTATCATTTATTTCCAGCATTGTCGGATTTGGGGGGGCACCGGGGCTGACATCTTAGGGGCCCCACCTGTTTAGTCCTCCCAGTGCTGCACCCCCTCTCCCCCCACACATCTCTTAGCGCAGGAATCTGCAACCTTGGCTCTCCAGCTGTTAAGGAACTACAAGTCCCACAATGCATTTGCCTTTATGAATCATGACAGACTCCTTCATTGCATTGTGGGACTTGTAGTTCCTTAACAGCTGGAGAGCCAAGGTTGCAGATCCCTGCTAGCGCATACATTGTTTTCTCATTTTGTGGCCAGGGGAAGGCATCCAGGGTTTTAGTCAGAGTGGGTCTGGGTTGGCGGGGCCCACCAAGTTTTTTCCCCGTGTCCCACCGGCCCAGTCCAAACTTGTTCTCTTTTAAAACTGTAAGAATTGTAAGATCTCATTGGCAGTGCAGAAGTCTATGTACATGTAACTGTAACTTTTTGTTATCAATTAAACACAATTGTTTGTCTGTAGTGATTTCACAAAGGTTTATCATTCCATCACATTATTCTCTTTTTCTTAGTGCTTTCACCCCTTCAGATACTTTCATACCTAATTCAATTCATGAAACAAATATATAAAAAATGCAGTGATAAAGAATTCTAATTTGAAGATTTTTTTTGTTAAATATTTCTCTATTTAGAAATAGTTACCAATCTCAGTAAACATGTGAATAATGCCACTATTTATGCTGTGAATAAAGCCAAAAAGAAAGCACTAAATTGATTAAACCTTGGAACAGTTTTAACATAAAACAGGGGCGTCCAACCCACATGAGGCCCAGGATGTATATGAACGTGGCCCAGCTTGAAATGCTCGGTTCCTGAGGAAACGTTATAGTAATATAATAATAAGTCTGTTTATATATCCAGATGTCCCATATTCCAGTGTATAGCTCCATCTGGTTATCCAGTTGGTATTGTAATTCTTTTTTTGTGTATTTTGTTTACTGTTACAAATCTAAAGTGTTTGTGTATTTCATGTGTGGCCCCAAACACATTTACCTTTTCCAGTGTGGCCCAGGGAAGCCAAAAGGCTGGAAACCCCTAACATAAAAGCATTTTCATGCTGGATGCTCAGTGATAATTGAGCCTTACATGTAAACCAGTTAGTCATTGATTCCCACTGTGGCGTGAAGTTATTAACTAATTAAATTGGGTGGTTTGGCGTGGAACAGTCCTTGTTGTATCTTTGAAGCCTATTGATATTTTTACTTATTATGAATACTTTATAGTGTCAAAGGTCACATGGTTTTTCCCCTTTTAGTTCCCTCTTTAGTCCCTGCACCGCCACTTTTACATCTGGAAGAATGTTCTAACCACAACAGCAGTGCCACTCTGTCATGGAAACAACCCACAATATCCATGGTGCAAACAGAAGGATACATACTGGAGCTGGATGATGGAAATGGAGGACAATTCAGGGTAAGATTAACTTGAAGACCACGGAGCTGTGAAGCAGAGGCTAAAGAGCACAGTGTTTCCACAGGAGCCGAGGAGTTCATTTTCTGCTGCATTGCATACTTCTTATTTCAGGCTAGGTAGATAGCTCTGCAACCATTGGCTAAGCTGTGTACCTAACCTATTATAAGAGTGAGGCAGCAAACAAACCCTTAATATATAAAAGTTCAATATCCCATCATTGAAGAGAAACTATAACTTGCTATTTCATTACACATAATAAAAACATAATGTACCCTTTCCCTGGGTCTAGCTGTAATACAAATCACAAGACACATTCAGTCTCCAAGAAAGAATTGTATTCCATTCCATATATAACAGAAGGGAATGAACCTCTGCCAGAGGAAATGATTACTATTGATTTATTTGAATGACTAACTCATGAATTCTACTATCCGTGCAGTCAAAACAATGCACACAATCTATATGCAGGCTGCAGGCAGTAAATTCTCAGCACTGCTAGTTCATAAACTTTATTTCCAGCACATACATGCAACTAGTTTACCTGGAGCTCTCATCAGAATCTGGTTATCTTTGATTCCATGTAAATAATTGCCTATTGGATGTAAATGGTGAGATATGTACTACAATCATCAGTATTCCAAACAAAAATTATCTGCACTATGTTCCTTAAGTGCATTATATCTTATTGGAGAGACAAATAATGTTCTTTTTTTTTTTTTTTTACAAGAGACAGTTGAACACTTTAGTAGAATAGAAATCATTCCTGGAAATGAACCATAGAGGCTTTGCAAAAATTCAAATGATTGAAATCAATTTTCTTTCTCTTTGCGATAATAAAACAGCTTGTACTTGATCAAAACTAAGATATAATTAATCCTTATTGGAAACAAACCCAGCCTATTGGGTTTATTTAATGTTTACATGATTTTCTAGTAGACTTAAGAGATAAAGATCCAAATTACAGAAAGTATTGTACATTAGTTGTAGCATGGCTAAATATTCAGTAGGATGTGTTGGTTTGAGAATAGTTGTGATGAAGATAACTTTTGACTTTCACAGGAGGTCTTTGTTGGGAAGGAGACAATGTGCACAGTGGATGGCCTTCATTTCAATAGCACATACAATGCACGAGTGAAAGCATTCAACAAGGCAGGAGTCAGCCTATACAGCAAGACGCTGATTCTGCAGACTTCTGAAGGTATATGAATTTCCTTGCCAACACTATGAATTTGCTATGTAGGGGTTCATTGACGTCTGCCTAAAACAACTTTTTATTAAAGGTACCTGCTTCAAAATGGGCTCTTTTGTATATTTGTGCTATATAATGCTGCACCTATTGACATAGGAGAACTCTTGAACTATTGCATCAAAAAATCTTGGGTGTCAGCGACAAAAAAGTTTGTTGCCCGTGATTGGTTTTTCTACAGGCGACCATTCTGACACCAGCGACCATTTTGATGCTGGCAAAAATTTACTGTGCGTCCATTGACTGAAGTGTGGTAAATTGTTGCTGGTGTCAAAATTTTGATGCCGGCGAATTGTTGCCAGGATCAAAAGTCCCGTTTCATGAATATTTCGCAAAACAAATTTCGGGACAAATTCGCCCAACACTGATTTTTACATTACTTAAATCAAAAATAAGACTTCATCATAGCTTTAAATCACAATGTTAAAATATCATTTACCATTCTCCTGCACACATTCATGCTATATTGCATTTTTTTTTGTTTGTAGGTCTCTTTTTTTATTAGCAAGTTGGGGAAATTACCCAAGAATTGGTATTTTAAACAATATTGCTGGGATTCTCCAAATGTACAATTTGTTTATAGTACAGTGTATAGTTGAAATATGAAACTATTTGTTCTTGTAAACGCCACCCCTATCCCCCCCCCTACACACACACACTCACTGCTAGGTGTCAACAAAGTACCAGGTGCCTTAGAGCTTTAGGTGCCTTTTTTTTTTACCAGTGAGCCACATTCAAATTTCAAAGTTGGAGAGCAAGACAAACATGCAAAAAGTTCTTGAGAATGCCAAATATGGGCTGTGATTGGCTACTGGTACTGACAGCCTACAGTTTTTTATGCAACTAAATCTTGCCTCCAAGCCAGGGATTCAATAATAAGCACCTGCATTGAGGCCACTGGGAGCAACATCCAATGGGTTGGGGAGCAACATGTTGCTTGTGAGCCTTAGGGTCAGGACAATGCTCAGCCCTGCATCTGCTTTCCTTTAATTGTTTACTGTAGAAACTGATTGTGTTGTTGTTCTTTCATGTATGACAATATATTCCTATTCTGGGCAAGTAATTTATTTTTTTACAATAAACCTAAAGCTTGATATAACAGACAATTCAGAGAGTATGATACTTCCTTGGGAGAACATTTATAACATAAAACTTGATGTTTTATCCCGATAGCTAGAGGTCTGCCCTCTAGCTATTTCTTTGCTTTTTCTTGCCCCACATTTTTGTTTTGAAAGGATCATTTATCAGACCTACATACAAGGTCCATCTAGCATTTATAATACTAAATGGGCTTTTCAGGATAATAGTTAATAAACATTTGAATAGAAAAAGCAATATGTTATAGTAAGCAACTATAGGGGCAGATTTACTAAATTCACATGAAGGATTCAAAGTTCAATCGAATTTTCAAAAACATTCGAATTTTCGAATGTTTTTGAAGACCACTTCCACCAGTGAATTTTGTAAATTTGATCGAATCGAATGATTCGAATAAATTTTAATTTGAACATTCAACCATTTGACTGTCGAAGTACTTCCCCTTTACATTTTTATTCGACCCCCTAGTTCGCCATATCAAAGCTACTGAATTTGTTTTCATTAATTTTGATCGAATAAAAAAATGAGATTGAACGAATTTTTCCTATTCGATTGTTCGATTGTTCCAATCGAATTGCGGTAAATTCCTTCAAATTCGATATTCAAATTTGAAGGATTCTACTTCCCTACCTATTCACATGGTCGAATTTCGAATTTTTTCCAATTCAAAATTCGACCAATAATAAATCTGCCCCTAAGTGTTGTGTTCAACCACTTGCATTATAAAATGAAGGGTTTGATTAAATATACTGAGTGCTGTACAAAGACTGCCTAGTATAATATTGTGCACTCTTTGTGCAGAGTAAATCCTGAGTATATTAATATGTTTAGTTGGTGGGGGTGGCATTGGTGATTCTATTACTGTAGGTGTTGGGAAATTTATCTTCAATGGTTAATAGATATTAATAGAATAGAATTAGCAAGGAAAGATGCCTTCAAATATAACCTGTATATGTTGTAATAGACCTGCGTATGTCTGTTTGAATGAGGTCCTGTCATATGAATATATGTATATGTAATACAGAAATAAAAGGAAAGTCCGCCTGCTTACTCACCACCTGCAAACTTCCTGTAGGTATCTATCCAACCATTCCTGTTAGTGAATATATACTATATGAATTAGTAGTTCTCTTTATTTTCTGTGTGGCTTTATTGCAGTAAGAAACAATTGAATTTAAGAGGAAACATATGCATAAAGTGGATACAATTATAGATAACTTCTTGCACTCCATCATCAAACAATGATTAGAAATTATTACTAATATTTTATATTCTGCTAGTTTAGTATCTATGTATGTTTCTGCTTATACAAAGCATATAAGTAGGAGCTGGTATTACAGACTAATGGTCCAGGCAGAGATTAGTATTTGGCAAGGAGAGTTTTGTCTCAACCAATGCCATGGCTTATAGCTAACTTGTATTTTCGGTAAAGTGCAGTGTTGGACCCTGAAAACTATGAATTGTAGACCTTTTTAGAAAAAAAGGGCATCATAATAATAAGACAAAAATAAATATTCTATAATATGGCCCACAGAAGCAAAGTAGGATGGCAGGATACTGTCATGGGAAAAAATGTTTTTTTCAAACTGCATCAGTTTATAGTGCTACTCGAGCAGCCTAACAAAAGAACAATGGGAAGGTAACCAGAAAACAGCTCCCTAACAAGATAACAGCTGCCTGGTAGATCTTAAAACAACACTCAATAGTAAAACCCATGTTCCACTGCGTGCTATTCAGTTACAACAACAGGAAAAACAGCCTGCCAGAAAGCAGTTCCCTCCTAAAGTGCTGGCGCAAGTCACATGACCAAGGGCAGCTGGGAAATTGACAAAATGGCTACCCCCATGTCAGATTTCAAAACTGAATATAAAAAAATCTGTTTGCTCTTTTGAGAAATGGATTTCAGTGCAGAAGTCTACTGGAGCAGCACTATTAACTGATGCATTTTGAATAAAACATGTTTTCCCATGAAAGTATACCTTGAAAGGTTAACCATCGCAGAACAATGTGTTCTGTGAAAATGTTTCCCTGTGTGTCAATACTTTATCTTTGTATTACTTGCCTAACTTGTTTCTATACGTTCCTTCCACTGTTTGTAGCTGTAAGCTTAGCTATGAGATACCGTAGCACATAACATGTGCCTGTACATTTCACATTTTTCAGTGTTCATATTTAAGTGCTGTTTCTTGTGGTTGAAGGGTTTTTTATTTTTCTGTGAAGTGTTTTTGGATTGTTCACATGGTTTCTGAAGTCCTAGTCATATTATGGTTTGTGGCTGTCCTTGGCTTTTGTTTGATTCATTCAGCAATTTAGGGCATGGAATGCCATGATATTTGAGCTTTTATTTTTCTGTTCAGCTATCCATTGTCATAAACAAATTGCTTACACCTTGTGTTAAAGGGCAAGGAAAGTGTAAAATAGAATAAGGGTAGAAATGCTGTATTTTGTATACTAAACTACTACATACACATGCTCAGTGTGATCTGGGCTTCTTAGGGATTATCATAAATGACCAAAAAACAAAGCTGCTTCAGTTCTGCATGGCTGGTAAGTAAGGCGGGAGCTCCCCCTGCGGTCATAGGTATGATTGTTTCCCTGCCAGAAGTCAGGGACCATCTGACAATTCCTATCCACAGCACTAAATGAAGGGAGAATTTCACTGCATACAGTCAGGTTTCTTATAAAAAAATTGTACACATTTTTTAATTAAAGTATATTGGAGATAGGTTACTTTCTCATTAAAGTAAAAATGGGATTTTATTTCTTTGCCTTTCCTTGCCCTTTAAAGAAGTTCCCATCTTCATTTGCCAAGTGCATAAACCAGCACCAATTTAAAAAGCCAGACATTTCGCACACCCCTCCATTGGCGTAGTCTACACATTTTTTTTAATGTCATTCTGCACACAACTGCAGGTATATAAACAAAAATATAAAGTAACACTGTATACACTTTGCTTCTGTTTAAAAAAAAGAAAGAAAGAAATGAAAGACAGCCCTACATTGGCAGCTTTAAGATGCCAATTTGGCCCCTTGGGACTGAGTTAGCAGCTAACTGTTTCCTCCTCAACTCTCACTTTGGCAGTGGTGATGGATGGGGTTATACCTAGCCAGCTCTCCTTCCCAGTTCTTTATGTAGCAGACACAATTAATTCTCCTGAGAGTGCAGACAGTACGTAAGAGAAGGTAAGGAACCTTCCTATATTCGGTTTACAGACTACCAGGATAACATAAGTTAAAGCTTAATGGAGATGCTATACTAAAAATTGCACAGTTTGCACCAGGTCTTGCAAATCAAAGTAACCAATCAGATGTTTGCTTCATCAATAGGACCCTCTGAGTTTTTGTTAAGGGGTTAATAGACATGGGGTCAGCTTGGCAACTTTTATTACATTGACCCCTATGAACACAATTTAAATCAATATATATATAGAGATTGTTGTGAAGATATGGGCAGAACACATTTACAGCATAGCCTTCTGCTAAACATGTGTGTGTATTGCTCTCTTACTATTGGTGTATAGGTGAAGTTTCTTTCCTGCTGTGGTAGTAGTTATGTGTCAGCTTGTCTTGTTTGTGTTACTTGTCAGTTCTGACATTAGGACTTTGCGTTACACAGCTCCTTTACAGCCCACTGCTACGTCTTTGTGCTGTGATACTGCCGTATTTTTCTCTGTGTGTGAACCTGCACACACACGTTCCTTTATATTGTCTTTACCCAGGTCCTTTTCGCAGAATGTCAGCTACAATTGCAGCTCGACTGCAAGTCAACTCCATACCCAGTCCACTTGAATTTCTTCAGCATGCAGAACAGGAATCTTTTATCTCTCCAGGTAATGGACAGTTGCTTTTGCTTATAGATAAGTGTTGTTCACATATTGTGTATAATGGACTGATTTTCCGAGGTTTGCGGGCTAGTTTATATTGTTATGATGCTGTGACATGGAGAAGTCTGTGTAGCCATTGAGAAAGATGAATGGGAGTGAATAGAATGACTTAGTGGGTCAAATAAGGCCCATACATTTGAAGAGGGAGAATGTCATTTATAGATATTAGAAGGGAAGGATAGTTTACAACAGATACATTGCTATTACTTGGGCTGGCTGGTAGAATGTAATAAAATGTAACTTACTATATATATATATATATATATATATATATATATATATATATATACTATCCATAATTTCTGCAGCATGATATCTTAGAAACCATAAAAGGCTTTAGGACTTATGGATACAATCATTTGTATGCTTTCCATTGAGTTTGCATGAACATTAAAGGTGGCCACAGATGCACCAAGAATATCAGATAAAACTAATTTTCATACTATATTTGTGTATGGTGGGAGATGAGCCAACCAATATCGGCAGAACACTTGTCAATTGGGCACCTTTAAGGGCACGAACTTCAGCCATTGTAAGTGCTGAATGATCAGATACAGGTAGAACTCTATTGTTGATACCCATATGTCTGACAATTCAGCTCGACAAATGTGTATTGAAATAAACTATCCATCTTGGAACAATCTTTTCCAGGAAAGATCATATTTATAAAGTCTATGGCAACCTTAAGGCTGGTGGCACACACAAAGATTGCCCAAATGCCTTCCCACCAGCAATAATTCAAATTGCAGTGGGATGGCATACACAGCGCTTCATTTTCCAAAGGCGCATCACAAGGAAACCTGGCAACTTCGGAAAACGAAACACTACGTATGCCATCCTGCTAGCAATTTGCATTCTTGCTAACCATTTGAAGGAGATTAGTCAATGAAGAAGAGAAGATTTGTCTTTGGGCGACTAATCTCCCCCAAATCTTGCAAGTGTCACTAGCCTAATGGATGTTGTAAAATGTGGAAAGGAATCACTTGTTCTGAAGCAGACATCAGATTTCCTTAAGGTTAAAACTACACTGGAGATTTTGATGAGATTTTGTGGGTCAGATTTTATCTGATCTTGCCATGTAACACCTTGCAACAGCACCACATCTGATCCCCCTATAGCTAGAATGTAAAGTGGGATCAGACATAGACGGATGGTGTAGTTTGTTCATGCATCTACATCCGACAGTCAATGTATTTCAGTGGAAAAAAAGTCTATCAGACACCATTAGTTTCTATCTTGTCGCATGAAGACACAGCATGCAGTGTTCTAAGCTGACAGTTGTGTCGGATTGAATATTTTCCATGTAGTTACACATAAGTCCCGTTATATTTAGACCTATGCAACTACATTCTATTTGTCGATCCAACACCATCCTACTTCTCCAGTGGAGTTTAGCCCTATCCTTCTCTAATAATCTAAACTACAGTAGTAATAGCTGATCCCACTGCAGTAAATCAAACAAGTGCAGTTTGTGATCAATGCGCTTATTCAATTTCTAAAACTGACCTAAATGCTTGGAACTATATTAGATTCTGGGCAAATACTGTATATTACACACTAGAATATCAGTGCTAAATAGGGTTGCCACCTTTTCTGGATATATATTTATATTTTGTCCCTATTAATAGCATTGGGATCAACCATCATTTTTACAGGCCAGGCCTGTAAAATGCAAGCCAGGTGGCAACCCTAGTGCTAAATAACTACAGCCTGGCTGTTTAAGACATCCTGAAGCATCTTGTAATTTTTTATACATTTCATAAAAACCTTTTGAAATGTAAAATTCCGGCAGTCGAAAATTCCAGGCAAATTGTGGATACTACTTGCATATCCAATACCAAATTCCTGAATGCCCTCTGTCTATCCAGGAACTGAGAATCATTTCCACAGTGTGTGTAGTCAAACACACCTACATTTATGTACATGTCTTTACCTATACCAGGTCCCTTTTCTCGAATGTCAGCAACACTTGCAGGTGGATTGCAAATCGATGCCATGCCTAGTCCACTTGAATTCCTTCAAAGCCCAGACCAGGAATCTTTTGTCTTGCCAGGTAACAACTGAATAAGGTTTTGCATGGGAGAATTTTACATTAATATGAGAAATAGGAAAAACTTAAATGTACGCCTAAAGCAGAGTGTATTGTTGAGTAGAGCATGGTTGCAAAATGTGTTTCATATTAATTATGATTAATTATAAGGAGAACATGTGGAAAAAAAAGGTTGATAAGTTCAAACATTCAAGAGGGCTCATTTACCATGGTGGGGCAAGAAGCAAACTAAATAGATATGCAAGAAAGAACCATGTTCATGCTCTTTGCAACTTCTTGAATTTTTGTGCATTTCAGTGGGGCTTCACATTGGCATAGTTTAGCAGACAATAATGAAAAACCAACATATTACAGAGATTGGAAAGATACCAGAATGGTACCAGAGCATGATTGAGAAGTGACAGATTAATGATGACTGATGCTAATTAGGTGGTTAGGAAGTCAGACAAAAAGAGTTGCCTCTCAGAATGATACACATGGTGCCTGGTATAAAAGGAGATTTGCACCCCCTCCAATACAAGGCATAAAACAAAACATACATGACGTCTGATGAGGGGGCGTGCCCCTGAAACATAATAGCATGGTTTATTAAACACACAGGGGTTTCCCCACTTTGCAGTAAATTTGTGTGGTGGTATTTGTGTTGTATGCAGTGAGGGAGACATTTGGGTCTGTGTAGAGAACTATTAACCACGTGTGGAGTCTAAGCTTGACGCCTTGTACTTCTATAGATTGTCTGGTTATTATAGCCAAAGATTCATTGTCTACTGATGGGT
>CM044445.1:79410778-79422266 GCA_024363595.1 Xenopus borealis
AGTAGCACTGGTTGCCATTTTAATGGAGCCCTTACAGCTGTATTTTCATGTGGCCCTGATTTTTCACATGATCTGGTGACTACTGTATCGATGGCAGTCTCACCTTGTACAACTCACTGACTTTTTCCTGGCTCTTGATATAAGCTTCATAGTCTGCAAAAACTTTAAACCTAATGGGAGGAAAGAAAATAAAGTTGCTGTTATACATCAAGTGATAAATCAAGTGATAAAAAGTGATATTGATAAATTAACATTGCAAAAAAAGCTTGCTCAAGGAAGATACTACCGACCTGTCATGATTGAACAACATGTTCACAACTTCTTTAAAGAGGTCAGGCTTTGCAGGAGAGAAAAACCCACTTTTTATCTGATCAATCACTTTCTTTAGCTCAGGGAGTTTTTCGTAATACTCATGTGCATTATATCTGAGAAATAAAGGAGATATTTGTTAAAAAAAACAAAAAAACAAAGTACTTCCAACTACAGATCTATACCCCTGAAATCAAATAGCTGTATGAACATTTATTGCAAAGGCATGTTCGACATCCTCCAGATTTTTAACATACAGTTACAGACCCAAAAAAGGGGGTAGAGCATAAAGAGACTTACAAATAAGTAATACTTCCAGTGCTACAGATTATTGAAGTATGCAAATTCACAAAAGCATGGACATTGAAAATAAATTTAGAATACCATTGTTGACGTGATTCTAAATCTACAACACCATTGGAAATTTTGGAATGATTTAACTTTTTGAACTGCTTAACCGGTTATCTGGTTGCTAGGATGCTACATACTAAAGCAACCAGGCAGTTGGAAGCATCTGAAGGAAAAATCAATAAATTAGAATCCACATCCAGTCTTAAACTGTTCAGCACATAAATAAAAGTAGATATATAGATACACTGTGGGGGGAAAAAAAGTATTAATTTTCTCTTTAGACACATGTTAATGTTGGCATTTGTCAAATTGATGTAGGTATTTCTTCCCAATATGTAAAGGACTCAATGTCAAGGAAGGAGAAAATGGAGCAAACAAGAATTCTTACCCTTTCTTGTCCATTTCTGCAACATCCTCCACTCTCATGCCAAATATAAACATGTTTTCTTCTCCAGCTTCTTCTGCCATTTCTACATTGGCACCATCCATTGTACCGATTGTCAGGGCTCCATTCAACATGAACTTCATGTTTCCAGTGCCAGATGCTTCAGTCCCCGCTGTGGAAATCTGCTCTGACAAGTCTGTAGCGGGAATCACTGCCAAAAGGAAAAAAAAGTCTCCACACTGACACGGTCGTCAAGGTAAGTCACAAGGCCTGAATATTAAAGTGCCAGTTTTAGGAGGCGCGCACATAATCCATTAGGTTTATGCCATTGTGTGTGGTTTATGTAGAACAAGTTGTGACACTAAGGGGCAGAATCATCAAGGGTCGAATTCGAGGGTTAAAAAAACCCTCGAATTCGACCATCGAATTTTGGCAGAATTTAAATCCTTCAAATTAGTAAATCTGCCCCTAACTTTTTACAGATGCCAAGAAACCCCACAGGATGGTGTAGCTTCTTTAACTATAGGATAAAATAACCTGCAATTAACTTTTACACTGAACTTTTACAAATCCTAAAATAAATGAATCCGAATGATAAAAATGGCCTATTCTAATGATCTGCTGGATATTACCCCTGTGTAAACTACATAGCTAGTTAGTTTAAAGGTGCATTTAAATAGGACTTGTGCTGAACATACCATTTTCTTAAAGGGGAATTCAACCCCTCCCGCACTAACCCCCAGCCCCCCCCTCCTACCTCTGCCCCAGGGCAAATGCCCCCAAGTCGCTTCTTACCTCTCTGTGCAGGTCCTCTCCAGTCAAGTTTCCAGGCGCCATCTTCAACAGCAACATCTTCCGTCAGTGCTCTGTGCCGCATGCGCAGTAGGACACCATTTGCCTGTTTGTATCACTACGCATGCACCCAAAGTTCAATCAGCAAATAGCAGAGCGTCGATGGAAGAAGGTGTTGCTGTAGAAGATGGCACCCGGTAAGCTGGCTGGAGGGGACCTGCACGGACAGATAAGTAGCGACTTAGGGGCATTTGACATGGGGGAGAGGTAGGCCAGGAGGGGTTGAATTCTCCTTTAAGCAACAAAAGGACACACTGGGAAGATTAAGCTACTCTGTTTGTACGCTAGTAATAAAATCCTCTCCCTTGCAAGAACCAGACTATACCCATGCAAAACGGACTCTTGCTAACAACAGTTTTATAATCTACCTTACAAGAACTAAAAATGGAGTAGCTTCAGTTCTCATGTTGCCACTCTCTCAAACAAATAAAATCAAACTGTTTTGTGATTAAAACACTAGGGGCACTGGGGATTTTTTTTCTATAGTAGCCACTTTAAAGAAGCTGCAAAGTAGGCTACTAAATCAGTAGCACTACTTCCGCTACAGTTGCTGTAACAGAATTTAAAATACATCAGTAACCAACCTTTTTCAGCCAGTGATACTCTGTAGTTCTCAAGATAAATAACCTTGAGTTTGTTTCCCACAGCTGGGTCATTGTTCACAATATCTCCCACGGATGTGATCAGTTTTATTATCATCTTTGCCATGTGATAGCCAGGAGCAGCCTTTAATTTAAAAGCAAATAACAGGAGGTAGATGCTGCATCAAAAAGCTCTTTATTAAAATAAATTGCAAGTGTTATTACTAAATTAACCAGATTATTGGATTATTTCTCAGCACTGCAGCTATTAATGTAGGCCCTCAGTTAATATAGCATCCCTCAACTGCAAAATGACAACTCACACAGTGTGCCGACTTATTACAACTAAAGTATAACCTGCATGGAACTGGAACGACTTGCTCTAGAATCCACCAAGATAACATTGTTTAGCTAAGGGCCAAATGATCAAAGCTGCCCAAATTTCATGATCAACCTGAAGTCTGGATGTAGAAAATTAAGCTGGTCATACATGGGAAGATATCGGAGGTCAATTAAAGAGCCTTAAAAAATATTGGCTGGGGCTCTGTCATTACTGGTGTGGTTGAGAAATCATGTTGGGCACTGAGCAATGAATAAAACCCAAAGGTTTACAAGGGTCCCACAGGTGGTACAAACCTTGGCCTGGGGGCCAGTGAGGTTTTAGAGAAATTACAATAATGGTTTAGTTTCCCAAAATAAAAACTTTACTCAAAATAATGGCAGAGGTGGTTTGTGGTAGGAACAAGGAATACAGCTCTGAAAAGACACTCTTAACCAGGCTCTACAATATTTAAAAGTAACCAAAAAATGCTGTCAAAGTTAATAGCTGGAATAAAACAATAAATAAAAATAAAATAGTATGCTTCAATTGACCCCATCCCGTCTCCACCATCCAGATTTTAGCATTTTTGATTGGGCTACAAGCATGGTTGATAAAATATCCAGTTTACATATTTAGACTGCTTCAGTCAAAACAGTTCTGCCCAAGGCTAGATAATGTGCTTCTCTTCATACTTACTTTCCCTCCAATGATAACCGTTCTAGGAACAAAATCCTTTGAGGGATTGGCTTTGATGCCTACAAAAAAAAAAAAAATCCATTACCATCACTTTGCCAGGATTGTGAATACATGGGAGAAAGTTTTATTCATCAGTTTTGTAGTACTGTCAATGATAACTGGGAGAAAGTCACTGCCAGATAGTTGAATGCAGAGAACCTGACAAGCATCCATTTCCCAAACTAGCTTCATCCCATTACATTGGTAACCCTGACAAGGAATCAGGACTGAACTGAGAATTAAAGTAGGCCCTGGCATTTCAGGTACACAAGAGGCCCATCAGCCCACCTAGAGGCCCAAACAGCCCCCACCAGCCCACTAAACACTGACTTTCTATGGGACCTTATAGCAGCCCCTCTGGCATTTGCCCTAACCCACAAATGGCCAGTCCGGGCCTGCAAGGAATGTACATGCATGCTAGATTTATGTGCAAAGCTCCTTACACCCTTTACTCCTCCTGCTGTTGTCTGCATTTATCCACAGGAAAGCTTTCCCATTTCAGTAGACATGCAGCCTCTCTCAAAACATTAGAGTGTAAAATGCCAGGGCCACTCTTATCCCTGCACGTTTTCCCTACCACTAGCAAGAATCACTTATCCCATACTGTCCAACGGTCTTCTACAAAAGTAAAATACAAGGGGGGTGGTGTCTGCTGAGCTATTTATATATGATAGCAGCATTTTGACCAGAGACTTGGAAGACTGAATAGTGCAGATAACAGGAGGGAACAAAAAAACCCTATTCATTTTAAGCTTTCATGGAAGATATACAGAATTGTGTAGAATTCTAAATAAATGTAATAGACCAGTTCGACAAAATATGGCATGATCAATTTTGCTAGACATTGCACAATATCTATAGATCAAACTAAATCTAGCCATGAAAGCCTCATGCATCTGCCACATCAATTAATACATAATCACAAAAGCAGGAGTTAATGATTTGTAGGGAATGAAGCAAAATAACACTTCATTATATAAAACTAGACTGCTATAAAAAAAAATTCCATAGCATATTCAAGTCAAATAGCCATATAGCTGTAACGCAACAAACTAAAACTTGCCTGTATGGATCATTTATATACAATTAGTTAATAGGCTACATCTACCCAAATAATTATCAAATATAAGACTATAGTCACACACAGGTACAATGCATAGAGTATGCAATACATACGGTTGTACATAGTGATAATATGCAGACAGTTGAGCAGTTGTCGTTTATACTCGTGGATCCTTTTCACATGCACATCAAACATGGAAGCTGGGTTGATCTTCATTCTGTATTCCTTTTCCAGGAACTGAGAAAATTTTAGCTTGTTTTCCTAGGAGAGGAATTCTTTGTTACAACAATGTGACTTCCTGATAGCATCACCAGCAAGTAATGTGCACACTTACCTCTTTAGCTTTAGAGATATCCCTGATAAACGAGTTGTCATCAACAAACTTCTTCAGCTGGGTCAGCTGGCTCAGGTCTTTGACATAATCTTCACCAATTTTCTAAAAAGGATAAAAAAAGTTTACAGGAGATACAAGGTATGTTACACGAGTTTGATTCATCAATGTTGTAGCACTGGCAATAACAATGAAGGGGGGAGGGGCTGTGCCAGAGAGGAGCTCTTAATGCGGGAAACTGAGAGGGAAGGAAACCACCTCTAGTTCAGACACCTTTAGAAGTATTTTGAGAACTTGTGCAAAAGGCAGTTATTTTGTTAGATTGTCTGTACTGGAAAGAGCTCCAATACATCGGCTTGAATTGGAAGCACCCCATATAAGATATATTGGATCTAACTGTCAATGAATATCGGACACCCAACTGCTGCAAGACAGAATGAAGAGAAATAGATGCTAAGAGAGGAATAGTGAACACAAACCTGATTTAAAGAAAATTTGCAAAATATTTAATGGATTGTATTTATAAAGTTGCTTATTTCACTGTGAGGGCTTGTGTTTGTTGGTGTTCCCTAACCTGTAATGTGATTAAGTAGTGATCAACTTCTGCTTCATTAATGCCCTGGATTGTTATTGAAAGCTCAGTTGTACAGCACTGCATTGTAAGCTGGTGCTTCACTGTATAAAACAGCAATATTAGCTATATTAGAAGGGCTGCATTTGTTCTAGCAGAGTATTCGTAGGCAAAGTCTGAAATAAATAAATATGTGCAAACTGAGTAGAGTTTAGAGTAGTCAGGAAATTGTATTCACAAGGTGAACTATTGCGAAAATTTTAATGTAATATAACATTTCTAAATCAATTAAAAATTCTGTACCATTACTGAAAACAAGTTTATGTTCACTATCCATTTCTCAGCATGTTTTTTCATTCTGTCTTCATGTAGGAGTTGGGTGTCAGATAATCATTGACCGTTTGACCCAATGAATCTTATATTTGCCTAGAAGATGTATTAGAGTTCACTCAATTAAAACCACCAGATATTCGGTCCCTCTACATGCAGAATTTGTGCAAAAAGCAGTTATTTTGTTCGATTTTGTTTGTACTGGAATCAGCTATTTGAGTGAGCTCCAATACAACTGCTAAGAAAGGAAGCCAGAGGAGATCAGAATTCTGTGAATTTCGGTAAGTGTTTGCAATATATGCCACCATCCCCACAGTTACTACAGTAGCCGAGAAAGTACAAAGACTCAAATAGGAGGGAATTGGTTTCAGTAACTACAGGCTCAGAGTTAAGGTAGGTATAGGGCAGAATGATCACCTCTGCAATCAGCTCAGCAAGGCCAGGGTTGCACAATAAAAGCCAGCGCCTAGGAGTTATTCCATTTGTCTTGTTCTGGAATTTGTCTGGCTCCAGTTCACTAAAGTCTTTAAACCTGAAGCAAAACAGAATTAGTTTTTTTATATCTCTCTTTTGCATTTTACATTATATAAGCTGCATTATGCTCGACAAAGACTGTTGTGATGCCTAAACATTGGGCAAGTCTCTGCCACTTCAATTACACAACTCAGATCATAGCTTTTCACATGCATATCATAACCACAGCCCTTTTGAAACAGAGCTACAAAAGTTACAGAAACGGAGTTCCTTTAGACATGGGTGTTTACCTCCATTTAACCCTTTTTTTTACTGCAAAGCAATGCAGGAGTTTTGTCTGAATTTACCTGTCAGCTAAAAGTGGATGTTAATGTAGTACAGGTGGCATCGATACAAGAAACATCCATGTGTCTGGCACTATTACAACAACTGATCGCTAGAGGGTGTTCCCAGGATAATAACATTCAAATAGCCTCACCAACCTGCGAAACTTTGGACTATGCCACTATTAAATCAGTCCAAACTGAATAGCAGCTCAATATTGAAGCTGTATTTGATGCACAGAGTTCAACTGCAGGCTGAAAATATTGTGAAAGAGCCAAATACAAATATACGCCAATATATGCTAATGCAAGGCCATAGTTCCCCATCATATGCCAACTAGAACAAATAAAAGATCCTAATATATCTTAAGAATTGCATTTCTAGTAACGCTTCCCATAAATGAAGTAAAAGGGTGTCAAGGCTTGCTATACTATTCTGACTTTGCATCATTTTCTGAAGACCAAAGGATAGACACCACTTGACCACAAATCAAAACCACCCATCAAGCTTACACTTCGTTTTTCACAATGTCAGAATGAATCTTGGCTACACCATTAACAGCATGTGATCCAACGATGCACAAATGGGCCATGTTGATCCTTTTCACTCCATCCTCTTCTATCAAGGACATCCTTCTAATCCTGCCAATGTCTTCAGGGAAGAGTGAAGCTATTTTCTGGAGTTGTTTGTGGAGAAAACATGTATTTCTTAGATCGCAATTTCACCTTGCAACAGTATCCTATTACAAACCCTCAATACTCATAGCTAGTCCTTTGCATATAAGTGAATGGAGCAACATAGGTCAAGTCAAATTCCTAACCAATAAATTTGCACTAAAAAAAAAAAAAAATATGCTACTCTTGGGCTTCCAATTTGGCAACTAAAATAGTACAAATTATCACATTACTGCATAGCTATTCACTTAGTGCTGCGAGTGTCACCAGTGGTGACAAGTACTACTCACTAGGAGAGGGCAGGGGCAAACTTGCTTGATATATGCTGTATGTGTGTTCATTAAAAGCCAATAATTTTTTGGCAACAAATATCCGATTGTATACTGTATATTTTTTTTTGACTGTAGAGAGCCAAAATGGAATAGGACTTGTTTGTTGTGTTATTGGTTAAGAACCAAAACCATTGCATTCTACAGAGCTCATTTGTAACCCATGTACACTTGGTCCCATAAGTCCAATTTTCCAGCAGCTTATTTTATAAATTAGTGCTACTTAAGCAAAGTGTACCGGTGGATTGTATTAAAGTGTTCAACAAAGAAATGCTTCCCAGAAAGGATTCACTACATCCTGCAACTCAGCTGGAAGGAGTTTGCCTTCTAGCTTGACACAAGCACAATAGAATTTCTGCTGATCAAGCAGAGAAGGAACGTCATTGTGATGTTGGCAGCACATTAAATTGCACTGATTGCTAGGGGTTACTGCACTTGTGGTAATCTGCCCACTTTGACAAATGATCTTGGGCAATATTGAAAGTATCTCTCATCATAGCAGAAAAATGAATATCACAGTTGGAAATAGAATAGTCAGAAATGGGACAATTTTAGTACTTACATCTAAGTGCTTTTGGTTAATTTCATAGATGATCTGAAGATGTCTTGGCAGGAGTTTCTCCACAAGGTCCACAGGCCAGCGCTCCAGAGCTTCAGGCAACACAGTGTGGTTTGTGTATGCAAATGTTTTCTTTGTGATTTCCCAGGCCTGAAAAACAGCAGTACATAAATTATATTCTGTGAGCGAGAATAGATAGCTGCTAGGATACAGGAGAAAGCCTCAGCAATAAAAACATTACCACTCGACAAAGCACACGCTGCGGTTATATAGCGATTGTTGGATAATTACCAGATGCCATTTCACTTCTTTCCCTAATTTAAGCTCTTTGCGTTTTAAATTGCAATTAAAGTGGCATATTGAGCACATTTTAGTATTAGCTTTTATTTATATATGGCTCAGCCATATCTTGCAGCACTATACTCTGACAATAAGATCACCCTAGTCTAGTCTTTAGCATACATATATTATAAAGGGTTTATAAAAGGTGTCCGCTGAACCCATGTTTCATATTTTCATACTAAGGTGTTTGTACAAACAGCTGCCACATCTACATCTCCTTCTCACACAAGGAAACCGTAAAGGTGGATGAATTTTATAAAACGCTTTTACTTTTCATTATTCAGACATTAATGCTAAGGGAAGCATGGGCTGTTTTATGTTATATAGGACATATAATTCCAAATTGGAGAGCTGCTAAACAATATATACCACACACACAATAAGTTATAATTGCCAGTATAATTGTTTTCTCCTAGACCATTGTGCTTTATTTATATAGTGCAAACATTCTACAGCACTTCTGCACTACAACATATAATCATAAATCATTCACATCAGCAGGGAATTAAAAATGTAATGTGTACCTTTTCCCAGGGCAGTTTTTCTATATCCAGGAATATCCTCATTAATTCTGGAATTCCTAGGGCTGGATGGGTATCATTCAGCTGTATGGCTACCTATAGAGACAAAGGAATGGAATAGATTTAAAAGTAAAATAGCAGCGGAAAGGTCTGGGCCAAAAGGGTAAAGTAATAAAATAAGGACAGTGTTCCTTTACTTTTAAACAACTATACAGCCTAAAAAGCATATGCATCAGATACTGAAATACAGACTACCCATAAGTGAATACTGTGCTATAAAACACCCGCTATCAAGCAAGGATCATGCCTAGGTGACATGAAAGAATAATATGTTCCAGTCATACAGGTGCACTTACCTTATCAGGGAAGGAATCAAATGCAGTTCGGACAGAATCCCGGCACCCTAATTTTGAAGCCTTGAATCGGCGAATTATATCCTGTAGGGAAGCAGCCACCACAAAGTACTCTTGCTTCAGACGAAGCTCTTTCCCTTCAAAGAACTGCACAAAAGAAATATTAGAATTGGCTGTAGATAAGCAAGGAATGGTCACTCTCCGTGTATGTTCACATTCTGAAATATCAATTGTGCAGTCATGTTACAAAGCCAAGGATATTCAGACTGCTGGTCATTTAGTGATAAAGGTTCCAAAGAAGGATTTAGTAGAACCATCTGAACTTACATTATCATTTGGGTACAGGACACGGGAGATGTTTTCGGCCAAGTTTCTGTCCAGGACAGCCTGGATATAATCACCAACATTAACTAGGAGGAGAAAAAATAAAATGGAAGCACAGTAACATGCATGCAGACAACAGTTACAGTGGGGCCACAGCAGTTTTTTGGGAGAATCCAGGGTCAGCACAATACTCCTGCAGGCAGAAGCTTACTGCGAATATGCAACACTTCCAATTGTTGTGCAATTCGCTGTCAGCTCATGTACCTAGTTACAGGTTTATATAACCAGTTTGACTGCACACGTGGGTGGCAAAATATCACCAATCTGGCACTTCAAATATGGTCGGAATGAGCAGATCTTATGCACAACAAAGAGTGCCATCCTTTCAACATGACCTCCCACACAGAAGAGTCATGAGCCAACAGGAGTTTTCATTAAATGAGCATCAACACAAACTTCAATATTTTACCAAATGGGCAATTTAAACCAGTAGACCATCCTACACAGTGTAGTAAGCCTTAGGCTATGACAGTATTCCAAAATTATAGCAATGGCCCATGTGGATACTCCCAAGTATTTGGTCACCTCAGTGAGGTCTAGTTTTTAGTACATCTCAAGTTCATGCTGTCCATTGGGTTTATAATCAAAGACCCTGTGACCCACTAGTATATCCAGAATAGCACATGTACCACTGCCCTTAGAAAATTGAAAGATTTTAACCATTCCATAGAATTTTATTCTATCTAAAAAAAAACGTATAGGAGCTTCCCATAGGGTTTAACAGCAATTCAGTAGGTGTAATCTGGCGAACTAGGCAGTCTAATTTAAATGGCAAGTAATTCAACTGTCGATTATTCTAATCATTTGATTCAATTGAATTTTCAAAATTCGATGGTCAAAGTGGCCACAAAAAATATTCGAATTAGAATGTTTTTGAAAATTCAATCGAATTTCAAATCATTCATGTGAATTTAGTAAGTCTGCCCCTTAGTCTTTTTTATTGACTTGTATATGGCGCCTTCTCCCCCTATATTTTTTAGTGAAACTACAACTGTTTATAAGGTTTAAAAAAAAAAACATTAAAATGCTAAAACTGCAAGTAAGTTTGTTTTTTGTAAGCCACAAGGAAACACACTGCAAGATTAGTTACACTAGAAGCTAATCACAGTGAAAACATGTCCAATATTTGTTGGAGCCTAAAAGCATGCCTAGGCAAGTTGTTTTAATCCAACGAAGCTGCAACCCCATTGTGCTAAGCTGACTACATACAAAATACACTTTATTCTGACATGGTTTATACTATAAACATTGTTTGTATAATGCCCCTTTTAAAGGATCCTGTAAAGCCAATTCCTCACATATCTGCAATGGTTAGCAGCAGACTTTACAGTATCTCCAAAACATGTACATTTCTTTGAATGCCTCTGAATTTGCTAGAACATCTCTTAAATAATCCCAGTTAAGACACAACTGCTTTTCAATTATTCCAAAACCAAATATGCCTTTGCATGGAGATTTCCTTGTAGAAATGATGCCTTCCCAAAGAATAGTGCATTCCATGAACACTCACAGTCACGAAGGTTGAAGTCATTAGGAGCACGTGCAGACCAAAGCCTCATGGTATTTACGGTGTTGTTCATGTAGCCAGGTACTGGGGTATCATATGGCATTGCCAATACAACCTGTTTAAGGAGCAAGACATGCTTATGTAACATTTCTAACAATATGCGGTTTAGTTACAAAAGTGGCGAGAGAATT
>CM044445.1:79422297-79436410 GCA_024363595.1 Xenopus borealis
TTTTTTTTTTTTAAAGCACAGTATATTCCTGAATGCACACAAGAGTCTATTAGTGAACTAGGTTTCTTTAGTACAAAGATATACTCAACCTGCAAGACTTCTAACATGAGAAAATCTAAACTTAAATGAAGATTTCTCTGTGACCTTGTTTCAAATCAATGGTCAGTGAAACATACAAACATAACAGAGTCACCCCACAATGCAGCCAGATTAACATGCAACCCACCTGTGTATCCACCCATCGAGGTCCTGTTTTTGTGGACTCCACTCTTCCATAGAAATGAACAGGAAGCATGAATTCTGGGCGAGCTTTCTCCCAAGGATTTCCATGTCTCAGCCAGTCATCTGCTTCTTCTATCTGTTTTCAAATACAGAACAGAAACAAATGGAAAATTTGGAAGAAGCACACAGATCAAACCACAAAGAGGGTGCAGTTTTAGAAGGTCCCACAGGGCAGTCACTGCATGGGGGAGTCTATCTGCACTGTACAGTTAGTAACACAGTTAGAGCAGAAATATTTAACAGCTTCAGGGCAGACTAACTTTGTTCTGGACCAGTGCCCCAGTAATCTAGCTTGGATATAAACAGAAAAAAATATGTTTGCATACACAATTATGCTAGTTTTGCATATTCAACTGCATTTGTTTGCATGGGTTCTGCCAAATGCATTAACCAATACTCCAGTCCAGGCAAATAAGTTCTCAATTAAGCTCTGATCTACAGAGGGCTGCAACAATGAAGACTGTCACTTAAGCTGGCAACAATCTGATCGTACAAATCGAGGATTCGTATGATTTTCGGGCTGTGTGTGGAGATTCAGGGAGATTTAGTCTCTCAGCGGCAAATTGCTTCTTTGGGCAACTAATCTCCCAAAAAGCCTTCCTACCGGCTAGAATATAAGATCAATGAGAAAATGATAACTTTATGATCTCAATTTAAGTCACCTAACCCACTGTGTACTTTACCTGCCATCCATCTTTGATCTTCTGATTGAAGATACCATATTCATAACGAATACCATAGCCATAAGCAGCAAGTCCAAGGGTTGCCATAGAATCCAAAAAGCAAGCTTTGGAGAGAAAAAAAGCATAGCTAAAGAGAAAATTTAATAGTACAAATATAAAAATGCCTTCAACATATTTGGGAGACTTCAATCAGAAGCATGGGCCACAGAAAATCCTTGCTCTGGGGTGTTTGGTTTGACAGGGTGGTGCCCACATTCTGGTAGAATATGGCCCCCTTGACCCCCCCCCCTCCCAAGTTCAGAAATCTATGGTCAGAAAGACCTTTAGTTTAAGGGGGATTGTACACAGGTCAATTTGTCACCAGCAGGTCTGCACTACACACATACATTATCTATATTCATTTTATGGCATTACTTATACATAGCTAAGTTTAGAAGAAGATGATGATTCTGGTCCTGCTTTCTCTACAGAAATACTATTAGATTTATTGTAATCGATAAACTAAAAAAAAAGTTAATAAAGCTAAAATACCTGAATGTAAATTGCTACTTTTTTTGCAGTCACGTTTAAAATTCTTGGGAACCAATCCTACGGATATTGTGCTACTACTACCATTCATCTATTGTTACAAACCTGCAAGCCTCCCCAGACCTCCATTGCCAAGACCAGCATCTTCCTCCATCTCCTCCAGTTCTTCTATGTCCAAGCCAAGCTATAAAAACAGTGGAGCAATATGTTAGGTAGGCCACTTTTACATTGTAAGAACAGAGACCATCATATTTTTATGAAAAACCATGGGTCAGCACGTAGGGGACAATTAGAGAAACTCCATAGATCATAATTTTTCACAAACAAGCTTTTGTGACAAAGAAAAACTTTGGCATGAAGCCCTGCAATTTAGTAAACTCACCAGGTGTTTCCTTAAAGATTACCCTTGCCAAATGAAAACAGAATAGGACCTAACGAGTTAAACTCTTTGTTGTCATGGAATTGTAAAGCTCCTTTATTTACCCCCATCTTAATATAGCAAGTATTGCAGAGAAATGTTTCCAAACTAACGCCCCCCCCCCCATGTTAGTTATTTCAAGGTTATATCCATCCTACCATAAGAACACTATAGAGAAGGATAGAGACGAAATATGTAAAAGGGCAATTTGCATAGAACTATACCAAAATGAACAAATAGATAGGGGGCTTTCCAACTCTTAGGAAATAGAACGAATAATCTGCCCAATGCCAGTGAAGCCAACCTGTATTCAAAATGGCAAGACAAACCTTGTATAAGAGGAGAGAGATTAGAATAAAATGGTACTTCGGTTTTAGGAATTGCATAATGTGGGAATCCAGTAAATATTAAACCATGTTCCCCATACCAGGACAGTTTATCAGATGCACCAATACTCTTCTAAATAAATGTAGTTTTTTATCCCAGGGAAAAAAACAGACTATTTAAATGGAAATATGCCAATTTCAAATGAATACGCAATTGTTTCATTGTTTACAGTTTTCCCTAAACAGAAATATGTTATCAAAATAAAAAAAACCAAAACTTAACTGTTGATACAACTGCCTTTTTATTAAATGTCCTCTTATGCAAACTAGGTCAATACCATCGCCTGAAGTTTACGGGCATTTTTCTGACCTTTGATGTCATGAAATCATTGTAACAGCAGTTAATTTCTTTACTAATGTTACTTTTTTTATACTACCAATTATTCTTGTAATGAATGCTGAATGCAAGTGAATAATCAGATCCATCTCCCAGTGCCTGATGTGGAAAGGAGTGCTCTATTCACAAATAAACAGAGCTTGCATAGGGAGAGGTTTGGGGTGTTGAAAGTCAAACAAAATGTCTAGATTAGTTATTTCCATTGCTAGTATGAAAATAATTATCAGTAACAGTAGAAAACCTCAATCTATAGGTTAAAGGGCTATTATACTTGCAGAGTTGCACTACATACAGTAAACCACTGCTAGCTTGGTTCAGTTGCTTCTCTAAAGGCACTGTACATGTAAAGGTTCTATTTACAGATCCATTATACTGACCAATCTCCTAAAACCTTCAGATTATAAATAACCCCTGGGTACTTGGGCCAAAACTTCTTGTAAGGAGATTACTACATAGAAAGATAATGGCCGACTGATTGTGTAGTAGCAGCTAGTCAGCCAACCCAAACCACTGCAGAAGCTTAGGTCACTAGCCAACATGGGAAAGGAGAAGACACACACAAGCAACTCTTAATATTAACATTAGCCAAATACAGGAAAAAAATATAAACATTCATAGGTATTGCAGTAGGTTATTCTGCAGATGATGAATCATGTCCTGCATAGTTGTGCGTATGTAGGAGACGAGCCATATTTGCCAACAAGGAAACCTTACCTAAACAACCCAATGAAACCATGACTTCTGTTGGCAAAAGTTTTATTACCCAAAGGTGTGTGTGAACCAGCGCAGCGGCGCTAAACTGAAGACATCTGGAAGCTGAATCTTTTAGTAAAATCTGGCTTTATTAGGCAAACATAGCTTGGGTGGCAATGTAAAGTGCATGCAGTCTACGCGTTTCGTGCCCTAACTCGTGGCACTTCCTCAGGACAGTCCTGAGATTTTACTAAAAGATTCAGCTTCCAGATGTCTTCAGTTTAGCGCCGTTGCGCTGGTTCACACACACCTTTGGATGATTATGATGACTGGGAGCTGCGAACCGGTCTGACCTTTGCAGGCAGCTACTGGAGGGGAAGCTATGTGCGACTGCACACAAGAGAGGTGAGCTCCGCTACTTTCTTTCCTATCGTTTGAACATTCAAAAGTTTTATTACCAATAACAATTGACTGTAGGAAGACATGGGATAATAAAGAATGGTCTGTATAACATCTATTTCAAGGAATAGCATATTTATGGTTTACCAACACTTCCTATTAGGGTTGCCACCTTTTCTTGAAAAAAATACCAGCCTTGCTATATATTTAGCTTTTTTTCCTATTAATAACATTGGGTTCTACCATTAAAAATACCGGCCAGGCTGGTAAAATACTGGCCAGCTGGCAACCCTACTTCCTATTAAAGCCACTGTATTGCATATTTAAAACATTCCTAGATTATATATATTTGCACATATAGAAAGATGCTATAATGCTTGTTTGAATGCAGTATTTACAATAGCAATACCAATTCATGGCACTCATTGTGGTGTATAACTACAAACATCTGTGCACTCAATAAATAGAACTAATTTTCCATTACGAAAGAGAACAGCAGCTCCGATTAAAGCTGTACATGGATCATTAAAAAGCAGTATGCAAATATTTTGAATAGATTAATACCTGATAAATTGCTTCATCACTGGCATTTTGAAGACCCAAGTTTATCATTGTGTTCTGCAAGGTTCGGCCCATGTAGAATTCCAAGGAGAGATAGTACGTCCTCTGTTGGGGGCAAAAAAAGGTTTTCAGAGTAAATTCTACAATTCTTTAGGTTGTTGTTATTAAAGTTTAATAATTATCTGCAAAATATCAGGTATGGCTAAGGAAGGCCTGGGTTTCATTCCTCATGACAACTTGTGACAATTACCCGTGGCATGGTTATTTTACTGCACCAAGTGCCCAGGCACCAAATTGAGGAAGAGAATTATTCATAACAGAAGAACCATTTGGGTAGCCCCAGAGCCATGCTTAGCACTCCGTAGAGCATACAAAAACTCAAGTGCGTGTCCAAACAGAACCAATCTGCCAAGTAGGACTTGAATTGGTGCCATAATACACACAGGGCAATCGTCCAATATTGCTGCAAAAAGAAATAATCAACTATTTTTGCATTGGTGTGGTCCACCTTATCAGCAGGAATTCAAATACAAGTTTAAATTTGCCTCACCCACAATCGAAGCCTATTCTGAAATAAAATTTTACAAGACTTTTTGAAGTCCATACACAGGCAAATGGGCTGCCCATGTTGCAACGAGTGGCTGAATCAGCAGCCAATATATATTGGTATCTTAAGACATCTCAAGATCTGGTCAGACTATGAAACTGGCTATACATAGGGAGAAACCCTCATATGGCAAAGTGTCATCAAGCATGTGGCCCAAAGAGACCCATCAGACAAGGGCTGAATTTTAAGGGGTGGTTCACCTTTTAAGTTAACTTTTAGTATATTATAGAATGGCCAATTCTAAACAACTTTTCAATTTGCCTTTTTTTTTTTGTAATAGTTTTTTTGAAACATTGGTTTTCAGACTCTTTCCCATCTTGCAAATTGGGGTCACTGACCCCCATTAAAAAATGCCCTCTAATGCTACAAATGTTTTATTTATTGTCACTTTTCATTACTCGCCTCTCCTATTCATATTCCAGTCGCTCCTACAAATCAGTGCATGGTTGCTAGGATAATTTGAACCCCAGTGGCCAGATTGCCAAAACTGCAATCTGGAGAACTGCTGAATGAAATGCAAAGTTTCTCATTCGAGTTCATTGCTAGCAGAGGCAAAGTTATTGGGCCATTTTTAGATGGCCAAGAAAGTGCATAATGAACCATTAATTGCTTTCCTTTTTTGCAACGAGATCACAGCTAACTGCCAGTCATGAACTCAGGAGTACTGCAGTTTTGAGAAATATTCCCTCAAGCACAAAGTAAAAGGAATTGATTTAACTAGGACAAACCTGCAAAGGATTTTGGTCATGCTTGATATAACATCTGGTATAGAATCACTGACTGGTTCTGGCTTGCTAGGTACTCACAGCAAACTGAACACACCTACTAAAGCTAACCACATGACTTCATAGTGCTTCAGAAATGAAGGAACAAATTTATATAACAATATGGAGTTGGAATTGGCACTACCGAACAGCATTTTTGCTACATTAATCTTTAATGTCTGAGCTAGGACTAAAACCAAAGGCAATGCCCATATATTATTTTAGACTTTTAGTTCAGTACCAGAAGCAAAGGCATTCTGGGCTCAGAAAGAGCTCTGCAGCCAAGTTGCCATTGTGTTTCCTTCTTGTGCACTGAACTTGTGATACCTGCTTGAAGCAATTCGCACCACAGTGTGAAAGGGGAGTTGCTTTTGCACACCAGTCATTTATACACACAGGAGAGCCGGGCTCGGATGCGTTAAAGGGGTGGTTCACCTTCAAGTTAACCTTTTCCATTGTATATAATGGCTAATTCTAAGCAACTTTTCAATTAGTCTTCATTTTTTAAAAATAGTTTTTATATAATTTGCTTGCTTCTTCTCCTTTAACATAAGATAACAGCTGCCTGGTAGATCTAAGAACAGCACTCAATAGTAAAAACCCATGTCCCACTGTGACTCCTTCAGTTATATTCAGAAAGACATACAACAGCCTGCCAGAAAGCAAGTCACATGATCAGGGGCAGCTGGGAAATTGACAAAATGTTGAGCTCCAGGTCAGATTTCAAAATTGAATACAAACAAAGAAAAAAAAAATCAGTTTGCAGTCTTGAGAAATGGATTTAAGTGCAGAATTTTACTGGAGCAGCACTATTAACCGATGTGTTTAGAAGAAAAAAAATGTTTTCCCCATGATAATATCCCTTTAAAGGCAGAACTCAAATTGCCCTGCAAATGTAAAAAGAATAGGTGAGACTGCTTTGGCTCACGGGGTTTAAAACTAAAGTTGACTAAACCCCCAGATGATGAAAGAAGCGTTATTACAGAATTTTACTGGGAGGGCAGCGGTGGTGGGGATGTTACAAATAGTTCCTTTCTGCATCACTTCCTATTAGTACATACAGTATGCCGGGCCTGTTTCTTTGTGCTAGGGGGGAACTAAGGAGTTTGGCAGTAGCAGTCAGTAATAACAGTATCGTCCTTGGGTCAGACTTGCCAGCGATCAGTCCCAACCAGCACAGACCAACCGTGCTGCGGAGGCGCAAACAAGGGCTCGATTATACAGCAGCAGCAGGGCTGGGCGCAGCACGTAGCCTCCGAGCAGATAATTAACCTCCTAGAAGCCGGACAGCGCTGCCTCCTGTAGGCAACACAAGGGGTTACAATGCCTTCCTAGAGTCGGCTCCGTCGCTATAAGGGCACGGGATAAACGTAACGCAGGTGGCGCCGATTTAACCCCAGTAACAAAACTGCGTTGCAAAGTATTTCGCAGCAGCAGGCCCGCATGTTCTATAAAGTTCATTACATACCGTAGAAACGAGCAATTTCTGAGCTGCAATTAGTTGCACGGGCCAGGCTAGACTTTAGCACACTGTACTTGCGCAAAACAGACGCGGTGAGTACTAGACTATGTTCTAGGAAGTAGTATGAGGGCAGAGTGTGCACACGAGGGGGTTGAACGGGTTACAGCGTGTACCTTGGGATCCTTCTCATAGTAGTACTGCTGAGTCCTGATCCACCTGCCGACCAGGTGATCCCGCACGGTGTGCGCCAGGGCGAAGTAGTAGTCTCGGACGGTGGCCACATTGCGGTCTTTGACTAAGGTGAAGTGCAGGTGCCTATTGAATCCTTTCTTCAGCTCGGTCACATTTTCCACCCCGACTATCCCCCGGATACTGATCTGCTTTCTCTTTTCCTGGTCGGTCAGAGGCTTGGCCATGTTTGCTGTCCCGCACCGACACCAATGACAGGCGAATAGCAGCGAGACACTGCCGCTTCCCTTCTTATCTCCTCCCCGGGCTGCTTATTGGGCTGTGCTCGGGGGAAACCAATGAGACCAGAGGGGTGTGGTGGACTGCGTGGGTACCCCGAACTGACTCCTGCCTCACACCCCTTGGCACCAAAACATGGGCATAATTGCTTGTGTACTCAGAGCAGCCGTGGTTCGTTATTTCATTCCTCACTGAGTCCGAGTTAATGCGTTGGTGTGATGTGCTTATAATGCTCTCACTGAGCCAGTGTCGGACTGGGATGCCAGGGGCCCATTAATAAATCTAAGACTGAGGGCCCACTTTTATACCTCCTCTCTTCACTCAACCTCTTTATTCTCCTAGTTTCTTTTCTCTACATACTATACTATTGTTCCACTATCAAGCCTTTTTGTTCCCTGAAAGAAATAGGAAATGACCATGAAATAGGCCAAATGGTTAAAAGCAAGGGGCCCAATGACACCTGGGCCCACCGGGAGTTTTCCAGGTATCCCAGTGGGCCAGTCCAACACTGCACTGAGCGCTACAATCAGGCCCCGAGCTGTGGCAAGACAACACTGACTGACAGATGAAGGACTCGTATAATTACATGACTCCTATATTGCTGATATACTGATACAATAGAAAACTGTCGTTGCTATCTGCCCAGTGAAGGAGAAACAGGAGAACATGTAACAAGATGCACGCGTTTGTTCGTCAGTACATGAGATGTGGAACATACCAGTGCAGCATAACTTTTCAGAGCCCCCTGGGCTCCACCCCAGACCCCGCCCACCCACAGAATATATAAAAGACCACACAGACATCAGCGCTAAAAACGCTAACCCCCTCCCCGACTAGCAATCTGTGGGTTCTGGCAAATGCCAGAGGGGCTGCTATAAGGTCTCATAGAAAGCCAGTATTTAGTGGGCTGGTAGGGGCTGTTTATGCCTCTGTGTGGGCTTATTGGGCCTCTTTGAACCTGAAATGCCAGGGCCTATTTTGATTCTCAGTCTGGACCTAGTAAGCCCCCCCCAGGCCGGAACTAGGGGTAGGCAAGGGAGCCACCTGCCTAGGGCACATTCTTTGAGGGGTGCACTTTTGTCCAATTTTTTTTGGTGTTTTTTCATTTCATTTTTACTATGTTGGTTACTTTTAGTGGCAGAACTACCGGGGGAGCAGGGGGTGCGATTGGACCAGAAAATAGTGTGGGGTGGGATTGCATGTCCTGCACCCGGGCCCGCCCCCCGCTAGTTATGTTATTGGTTACTTTGTTGACTTTAATAACTGCACAGAGCATACGTCCCAACATTTTGGAAGTAAAAAGGGGGACAAACATTTATTTTTTTCACAAGAAGTGCAGATAAATTTTTGACCATGCCCATTTTTGTGGCCACACCCCCCTAATTACCATGTTCATTTTACATAATTTGGCAGATTATGAAAGTTTGAAAATATTTCTCCTGTTACAATTACTTTTCTTTTATTTCTTATTACTTTTATTTTCTCAAAAGTGTTACAACGTATCTTATCTGCGCCTGTTCTGGGCTCTCTGCCAAAAGCCATTTTTCCATTCCTCTTGCCCCTCCTGCCAGCCTGTACCTTTATTTCAATTTGATGCATTAGGATGGCACATGCACATAACATTATCAATTGCCAGCGGGACTCTGGATGCAGAACTGGTTTGGCACTTTCTCACTCAAATTAAAGAAGATTGCAGAACAATTGGAGAACAATTGTAGATGATGGAATTTAATGACTGCTTATTTCTGGCATGGTACTCTGAAAATATTGTTTTGTACTCCTGTGAATCTGTGATTAACAAATCAGAAATCTCTAACCTTCCAAACACTTTTTTCTGTTCAGTTGTTTTCAAATTGTTCCCCAGAAATAAAGACTTTTTTCAATTACTTTCCATTATTTATCTTTTACTGTTTTTCCAAAATCTAAGTTTAAAGTTGAATGTTGTGTCTCTGGTGTTTGTCTGACAGCTCAGTAATTCAGGTGCAGACTCTAAACTGTTACAATTTTGCAACATTTAATTGATACATTTCACAGAAACATCTCTGGAGTATTAGCAACTATTGTATCAATTCTAACAGCTGCCTGTAATGAAACCCAGAGATTCTGCTCAGCAGGGACAAAGATAAGAAATGTATCCATTAAATGTATCAGTTTAGAACAGTTGGGGGGATCAGCGACCCTCCCCCCCCCCAGAGCTTCTTTAGAAGGTGAAAATGACACTTTAAACTTCAATATTAGAAAAAAACAGTTACAAATATTAATAGACAGTAATGGGGAATAAGTCGTTATTTCTGGTGATCTATCTGAAAACAACTAGTTGTTTTAAGGTGAACAACCCCTTTAATAAAAATCAGTTTGCTCTGAAATGGTTTATTGTATTGAACAGGAATATTTACAATCATATTTGTATTTTATGCATTTTAAGGGGTGAATTTTAAGGGGTATATTTATCATGTTGTTTAAAACATTGGAGAAAAACATCTCTGGTGATGTTTCCCATTGCAACCAATCAGCAGTTGGATTTCAGCAAGTCACCTAGAAGTTAGAAAACAAGCAAAGATCTGATTGGTTGCTTTGTTTTTCCCCATTGTTTAAAGGTCCCCAATAGACGCAAAGATCCAATCGTACGAATCAGATAAAATAAAGTAGTAAAAACACAGATCAGCCAATGTTCTGCCCCTACAGGAATCGTATGAAAGTTGTGTCTGACAAAACCTAGTGACAGTCTCCCACTGAATCGTACGATCAGCAATACACGCAGAGATAATATCGGCAGCCGACAGAAATTTTCTAACCTGTCCGATCGACCAAACGACCGATCAGCATGGCAAGATAAATGTCGGGACTCTCCACAAACGGTCCAAAAATCGTACGAATCCTCTATTCATACGATCAGATTGTTGCGTCTATGGCCAGCTTTACACTGCATGATATACAGTTTCAAAGCCTTATCAGTAGTAGGGGTCAACTGGTAAATTATCTTTCCAAGAAACTATAGCAGTTAACTGCTATTGCTTAGTGAATTTGTTGCTGCAGCAGCTTACTGAGAAATAGAGAGCCAAGCACATATCGGCAACTGCACTAAATAAAGTAAGAGGTGTGTTGGACTTACAAGGGTAATATTAGTGTAACTAATAGTGTATATAGTAAATGTAGTGGAATTACAATTCAAAAAGGAACTTTAGCAAGCAGAGCCACATGTAGGGAGGGATAGTCTACCCCTCCTTCTTATTTGGGCAAATAGTTTTGCTGGATGAAGGGAAAGTGGTTTTTGATTTCAGTATTCTTGTCATATAAAATCATAAAAGTCTTAAAAATAATTTCTTGGGGGGGGGATTTACCACTTGTTACCGAAGTGTTATCATAAAAGTAGTTTATTTACATGAAGCAGAGTTTTACAAATGAGCTCTTTTATAAAATATATTTTTTTTGAGGCCTACATTGTTCACATTGTTCGATAGTATAGTTTTCCCTTAAGCTGCAGCCCAGAGATGACTCAGGATTGCACTACACTGATTTGGTGTGCTTGTGCTGACCAGGGAATTAGCAGTTATAGAACAATGGTGCAAATAAATCCACAATGTGATGAGGGATTACATTAGTAATCAAACTGAGCTGGAGTCAGGGAATACAGATGGGCCCAGGGTGCAGTGCTGGAGACCCCTTACTCATGAAAATGCAGTAAAACAGGAGTATACTGAAAATAAATACTGGAGTGTGCTAATCGCACACTGCACCAAATATTCCTGAAGCAATTGGATAAGTTAATATGTGCTAATGAATTGAGCACATAATAAAAAATCCATATTAAATGTCTATAATTACAAATCAAAAGTCCCCCTGCAGCCATAAGCAGCCTCCATGGCCCCAAACTGGAAGAGAAATAATAATCTTGGAAGGAAAATAACACACCAAAGGATCCCTCTAAATAACCTCCATAACATCACTGAGACTTGGGGGAATATTTCTGAAAATGTGAGATTAGAGCTTGCAACAAAAAATAAATCACTTACTCTGTATTTATTCCTTTGGAATTTTTAGAATCGTATTTATCAATGTGTGAAAGTTAGAGTTCACTATTTCATAAATACAATTCTAAAAATCCCCCAGGAATAAATCCAAAGGAATTTGTTTTTCTGCTGTGTGTTCTAATATCTCATTTTCATAAATCTGCCCCAAGTAAATTAGGACATAGTCGAAATGGCCCAGTGGTAACATTTCATTACAGCAACCAAGGTCTACTGCAGTGGTCAGCAAACTGTGGCTCTTTAGCCCCTTGAATGTGGCTCTTCCAGGTGCGGGCTCACACGTACGCTCGCACTCTGGGCCGCTTTATAGCTGCCCTGGGAGGAGCTGTTTGCAGCAGCAGTGTGTTGGCGCATTACACAGCTGATCCGGCGCTACTAGTACCAGCGGGACAGAGCCTCAATCCTACTATAGCCTTGCCGCTATTGTACACTAGGAACAGTGCGTTTTAGTCATACATAAAGTGCTAGATATTGCCCCACACCCACTAGAGATCCAAATGACTACACGTCATTTAGTACGCAAATATGTGTAGGCTTCAGTGTCTGTAGATAAAGAAGGCAGGTGAGTTGGGCAAGTGTATGAGCTGTGCTGAGTGGGACGGGTGGATCCTGTAGTACTTAAAGGGATCCTGTCATGGGAAAAAAATTTTTTCAAAATGTATCAGTTAA
This sequence comes from Xenopus borealis, assembly GCA_024363595.1. Lineage (NCBI taxonomy): Eukaryota > Metazoa > Chordata > Amphibia > Anura > Pipidae > Xenopus > Xenopus borealis. The sequence continues at coordinate 79,434,583 of CM044445.1, forward strand.
TAGTGCTGTTCCAGAAGAATTCTGCATTGAAATCCATTTCTCAAAAGAGCAAACAGATTTTTTTATATTTCATTTTGAAATCTGACATGGGGCTAGACGTATTGTCAATTTCCCAGCTGCCCCAAGTCATGTGACTTGTGCTCTGATAAACTTCAATCAGTCTTTACTGCTGTACTGCAAGTTGGAGTGAAATCACCCCCTCCCTTTCCCCCACTCAGCAGCCTGACAACAGAACAATGGGAAGGTAACCAGATAACTGCTCCCTAACACAAGATAACAGCTGCCTGGTAGATCTAAGAACAGCACTCAATAATAAAACCCATGTCCCACTGCATACTATTCAGTTACATTGAGAAGGAAAAACAACAGCCTGCCAGAAAGCAGTTCCCTCCTGAAGTGCTGGCACAACTCACATGATTGGGGAAGCTGGGAAATTGACAAAATGGCTAGCCCCATGTCAGATTTCAAAACTGAATATAAAAAAATCTGTTTGCTCTTTTGAGAAATGGATTTCAGTGCAGAAGTCTATTGGAGCAGCACTATTAACTGATGCATTTAAAAAAAAACATGTTTTCCCCTGACAGTATCCCTTTAAGTGTGGCTGTCACAGGCCCATTTACTTGGAAGCTGTAGGTACCAGGGTGTCCAACATTCAGGTTTTAGAAATGGGGCCAACGCCTCTATCAGACCTACAACTTATGTCTTAAACCCCTCAGAAAAGACAGAGGCCCTTCATTATACTGGATTGCAAGAGCTATGCCTCAAAACCAGTTTCTGTTTCAAGGGACATCTTTAGTGTAGGTCGGATACAATGGGCTCTCGCCCCAGTATCGCAAAGACACACTACTAGTTAATTTATAAGTTAATTAACTCACTTTTTAATATTTCATTTTTAAGCACTTGCACTTTAATTAAGTAATTGGCTTAATTGTAATATACCTGCAATAATTGATCAATTTATTACTTGATTGATGTGCTGGCATAGAATTGATTTGGGAATTATTACACATGATTGAATTGGCACTTACCACTGTTACAATAATTGCACTTTATATTTATTTACTTAATAATATTTGGAGAGTGTTGTGTGAGTTTTACTGCTGCTATATTTATAATTATTTACCTCTTGCTGACCCGTCGAAAACAATTGCTTTTTATTAGACCTTTTTCTATTCAGGCCTCTCCTATTCATATTCCTGTCTCTCATTCGTATTCCTGTCTCTCATTCAAAGGTATGTTGAGATGGTTAGGAATACGCTTATTAAGTTAACAATGCACCTTCATATATATTTGGCTCTCAAAAGAAATTTCAGTCGCTGATTTGTTGATATTTGGCTCAGTTGACTAATAAGTTTGCCCACCCCTGCTCCATCAGGGAACACAGCAACATACATTGTGAAGAAAATAATATGAAGCAATCTGTGCTGTGTTGCAGGCTTTTAGAATAAAAACACCCTTTGTGTCATAGCCTTTGAGAGACAATATATCCACTTCAGTTTCCTGTAAATGTTTAGTTTAAACGTATTGGCATAGGTTATTCTGAACAGGAATCTTACTTAAATGAATTTTGGTTTGTATTCATGCCAGGGAGAACAGCCATGATTGCTCAGCTGAGAGAATTATCTGAAGAGTTTTACCAAGCTGTAGTTTTAGAACAAACTATCTCTCAGATCCCCATGTTTCACTCTGTGCCTTTATAGTTTTCTGAATCAATAATTGGCTAGCGTAATGCCCTTTTTAAAGCATCTGGGTTTACAAGGTTGTTTGCATATTGCTCTTCGCACTGAGCAGTGGATGACACTCATTCACTATGTAAGACCAAAAAGCC
>CM044445.1:79444433-79457689 GCA_024363595.1 Xenopus borealis
TTTTTTTTACATATTTTAGTATTCTTCTAACTTTGCTACTGGCCCAGTCTGGACTAGGGTCAGTAGTACAAAAAATAAGGAAAAAAGAAAAGTTAGTTGTCCTTTAGGTTTGTCTCTTCCTGCCCATCCTTCCACAGTCTTTCCACTGTGTAATCAAAAATCACAGTCACATTCGTGGATCAGCACCTAAGGCAACGGAGAGAATAGAAACGCAATATGGTGTAGTATATTCCAATTAGTTCATGTAACACCCTGTGTGGATTATTACTCCTATTTAACCCTCCCTGCCCAAGTAGCCTCTGGGAGAGGGTATAAGCTCCTGTAGAAGAAAGCTTTCTGAAGAGTCCTAGTTGCCATTTCATGATTTTATCCACATACTCAGACAAATGCATCTGGCAGAAGTGACATCACAAGCAGAGGGGAAGAGCCACGAGGGGAACAGAGGAGAATCCAACTTGCTGGCAGACCCACCATTCTTCCCACCCCGGACACCATATACCTGCATAAAACTTCACTGTAAATTTAAGTGTAAAACTTTTTTAAAAAAAGCAAAATTTTAATAAATAGAATTACACTATGGCATTTTTATATTTTCTGTTTGGAGCCAAAGGTGCAATATAAAGAGGATTTACACTGGGAAACAGCATTTCTACTGAACTGGTGAAGGCCGTTGGAGTGAAGTGGTGTTGGCAGATTTAAAGGGAAACTAATGGTTCGCCATAATAATTGCACAAATAGGAGCAATAGTCCACATAGGGTGTTACAGGAACTAATTGAAATATACTACACAATATTGCATTTCCAATCTGATTCACGAATGTAATTATGACTGTTGATTTTGGACTAAGATTCTTCATTTTGCTCTGTTGGTACCTTGATTTAGTTAGCGTGAGACACACAAATTCACCTGATCCTACAGATCACCGGCTAAGTGTATCCCTGCATAGTATATAACCCACAATTTCTCATTTACTAATTACTTAAAGGGGTTATTTGTCATATCGGGACGCCATATATGGGCAGTGCTTGGCTATTGGTAGCCCTATGTAGACCAGTAGCCTGCAAGAGGTTGTGTTTGGCAGCAGACATGGTTTTTATACAACTAAAGCTCAACTTTAAGCCAGGAATACAAAGATAAGCACCTGCTTTAAGGCCACTGGGAGCAACATCCAAGGGGTCGGAGAGCTACATGTTGCTCACAAGCCACTGGTTGGGGATCAAAGAACATATCGGGAAATAAAAGCACAGAATGTAACATCCTTAGCAGTTAGGACATTTCTGGATGCAATAACCACAGTTCCACATTTGTATAAGCAAATAAACAAAGTCTCCTTCTTCTCAGCTACACATTACCCAAGTTTATTCCCTTGCCTAAGAGGAATTCCTATGTGGTTGCTGTTCTGCCATAGCGGTTTCACAATCTTCAGTGAAATCCAACCACAACATTTTCTAGATTTGCTTTTGTTTAGAGGTAAACACACGAATCTGACAGTCCCCCAAATAAAATTGTGCAACCATCGTGATGATCTGTATCTGGCAGTGTTGTATTGGCCGAAAGGTAGTCTAGGCCTCTCCATCCTGTACCCTAACTACCCCCAAATTTGTTTGGTAAGGATTAAAGATTAAAACTTTAGTTTTTAGGGGCTCAATTTAAGCAATCTCCAGATGAGGACAGACAGGGCAGCGTTTTCAACACGTGCATGAAATCACGTTTGGTGTAAGTAACAAAATACAAGAAGATAACTTTGCAATTTGAAATGACGGTATTCTTGGCAGTATAATCATGTTGCTGCACAGAAATAAGTAAGGGTTCATTTTCACATAATAATGCTATTCTAATGCTATTCTAATGCTTCAATACATTTGCCATTACCTGCCATCAAATTTCAAAAATTTGCTACATTCAGCTGCTAAAATAAACTGCATGGACACAATCCTTTTTGCAGATTATTCTTTTATTCAACAGATCTAACAGCATATCTCCTGCAACAGAACATATTTTGCTCAGATATGCCATTTATATGTGTTCTTTAAAATTAACACGTTGAAAGCCAGGGTCCTTTCATTTTCCATGTCGAGTGTCAGGTAAAGGGTTAAAGTTGTTTCCCAACATGTTGGTGCTCATACGTCACCCATTCTTATAATATAGTAGAAGACAATAAAAATAACCAGATTGTATTAGTGACATAAACAATACATTTGCAAAGACTTCAGTCCAGTTGTGCATTCATATGTCATTCAGGAAATCCCTGCAGAAGAAAAGTACAGTTATTGTAGGACACAGTTAAAAGACAGATTCATCAGAGTGTTTACATCTTGCATTTCATCTCATGTTAAACACTCTATTACAATTATGATGTTATCTAAAAGAAGTTTAAGGATTCACTAGAGCCCTATTTCATAATCATGGGTCTCCAGATGTTGCTGGACTACAACTCCAAGAATCCTTCACAAAAGGAGTGTCACAGCTATCCATTCTTCACCCATTGGATAGTCCTGAATGAGGTATACATCACAGAGTAGGTTCTTTTCAATCAATGATTTATATACACGCAAGCGAAGTGCAGCGAGTCCAGCTGTATCCCAGGTGCTTCCGTCCACACACCAATATATCCTTATAACCGTTCAAATTGAGGAACAAGCGGACAATAAGCAGGATAACTGCAAATATGCAATTTATTGTGTTCCACACAACATGTTTCGGGCCTCAAAGGTCCTTTTTCAAGTGTAGGTTCTGTTGTTATAGTAGCAGTCATGGGTATAATTGCCCAGGAATGTGTGTGTTTGTTTTGGCAGGGACTGGAAGAAATAAGTAAATGGTGCAGGCTGCACTGTAGTGACAGTAGATCACATAAAAAAAACATCATGATGAAGGAAGGAATCCTATAGTTTTCAATATGCTTTAATTTAGCTCTGCCTCCCAGTACCCTTTCGATACTTGTTAGGGACAGTGGTTGTGAGATTGTCTCATTAATGTAACTAGCTGAAGAAAGTCAAACAAGCCTGTGATAATACACAACAATTTACTGTATTCTCAAACCTTCGATCACTAAAAAAGCAGAATGTTTTACAAACCTACCATATCATTTGTGGTAGTTTCGGATGTTTGTAAATATTCTCATGTTCATAATCCAGATCTGCACGGAATAAAACCAGCTTGACATCTCTAGAATTCTGTGACTTTAAGGCAATGTCATGAAGCTGTGGAATGATAAATTGAAAAGACTTTAATACCTTTCAAAATGAAAAAGCATTTTCAGCATAAGCCCTCTCGTTTTTCCTTCAGTGACCTTCCATTTTCCTCTGGTAAGGTCCTCCGCCACTTCAGCTGTGTTAAAGGGGCACTATACAGAATGCAGATGAGAACAGGGGGCTTCCCTTGGAAGCCCTTACCTAATTGCTCTGCACTGCTGCAGGGAGGCAGTGTACATGCATATGACACAGAGTCTTACAATGGAAGACAAACCGAGGAGCACACAGTAGTTCTCAACAAATATTAGTTGAGAGTTGAGCTAGTAGCTTTAGAGAAAGCAGTAATGTATATAAAAAAACAACATTAACCATTTGCAACATTATGGTAACTGTAGTGTGGACTTCATTTATTTATTGGAAATTGGTGATGCTGTTTTTTTACATGAAGGGGTCTTGCTTAAACTTTTCGTTTTATAAATCAAATTACACTATACCTTTTTGGCCATGAAAGATGGGACAACAGAATCATCTTCTGCATGTAGAATTAAAATCGGTGCTTTTAGCAATTTCACACTGCAATGGGAAAATAACATTATTGGCTTTCTATGGAACAAACAAAGTGTACTATTCTATAAATATTCTATCAATATTCTATGAGGCCTATAGGAGACAAACACTCTACCATATAACTTAATGTAAAGTTACTCAGAGTGCTCTTCTGAACACTTCAGCAATTCCATAATTGTTTTTTTTAGATTTTATATTAGCAATTTTTATACTGCTATTATTATGAATATGTAATCTAAGTAACCCTGGCTGCACAGCCCAGAAAAGGAATGATAGAACTGGGGAAGAAAACATCAGAGAAAGGTTTCTGTGACAATAGATTGCTTTTGCTGTTCTGTCTGGCCTTTACTCAGGGTAAACAGCATGGGCACTCACGTAACATGCAAAATATTAGCAGTGTAAAATCTGCCAATATAATAGCATCTAAAATGTTAATGTACATAAAGGAGTATAGAGGGAAACTTGAGACACGTTACTTATGAATTAAAAAAAAAGTATAGCAATGTCTGTACCAAAACAGCAGATCCGTTATTTTAAATATTCATCTATACTCTTCTTCCACTAACAGTGAATACCTACTTTTCATCGTTGGGAAACACTATATTGTTCAGTGCAAATGTGTCTAGGAAGAAGTATTCAAATCCAGGGAAGATGTGGTAGATCTAGTAAAACAAACATAAAATAACGAGGGTTATTTTGATATTTTGAACTGAGCTTTCAATTAACTGAGGGCAATGCTAGTATTTAACTTGCACCCAAAACACCTAAACCACAAGAGATACTTATGTCACCCTAATGCATATGTTTTCAGTCCAAGTTCTGGGCCCCCCTTTTCTTACAAAAGGTGATAAAATACTCCAGTTTCAGTCATTCAGAAATTAATTCAAGTATTTACCTTAATCTCAGTCTAGGTATGTACCTTGGAGAGTAGCCATTTTCCTTTAAGTTCTATGCATTAGTGTATATATAACATAATCTAATAAATAAACACTGGTCAAAAGCAATAAATTGATGAATAAACTTATTAAAATTTAGTATCTGGGGGTTTAAATCCTTAATAGAGTGGTGGTGTTTAACAGAAATTATATAATTGGACATCGCAGACCCTTGCAGTGCAGTATTCATTTGCCAACAGAGATTGTATACTTTATTTGTATTACTACATTTATTAGATATGACAGATTTAATTTGTTTAGTTTGATTTAGGAGAACACAGAAAGCAGTAAATCCCTTCTTTCTAGAAGTGAGAGAAGCTACTTACTCTCCCAAAGGGATGATAAGCACCAGCTTCACGGATGTTGGTGTATGGTGATTCTAATATGACAACATCAGCTGCACTTCCTGAAAGAATAACAGAGTATTAGCACAGTATCATATACATTTTTACATCTATTACTGCTAAATCCTTAAAGGAACAGTAACATCAAACATTTTTACAAAAAAATCTGTTAGAATAGAACGGAAAAAAAAACACCAACACAAATTAAAATTTAAAATAGCAAAGCCTTTATTAAGAAATAACTTACAGAAAACCCACTTCCGCTCTTCTTCAGAAAAGGCGACAGGGCAACCATCCATCTTGCGGCGCTCGATTTCTCCTCCCTGGCTATTCACTGACAGTGTGTCCTCTGCCCCAATCTCCTTCTCCAGCTCTTCTTCATGGCTCTGCCCTGGCAGCACTTCCCAGCTTCAAGACATCCCCCCTCAGTCAAGCATGGCAGCACGGCAAGTCCCAACAACAGCATCCAAACGCCAGGTCTTTTCTCCCCTTTCCTTCCAGCCGCAAATAGGAATCGCACAACTTCACCAGCAACTTAAAAGAACACAGGTGCAGCCTGTACCGGGGGAATGCGAATGTGCAATGCTACAGCTTCACCCAAATCTTTCCTACAGCGACTTGCAAGGAAAACGCGCAGGGAAAGAAAACAGACATGCTCTGAACCACTTTGAATAGCCAGGGAGGAGAAATCGATCGCTGCAGTATGGATGGCCGACTTTTCGCCGTTTCTGAAGAGGACAGGAAGTGAACATTCTGCAAGTTATTTCTCAATAAAGGCTTTGCTATTTAAAAGTCTCATTTGTCTTGGTGTTTATTTTTCGTTGTGCACTAATGAATTTTCAAACATTTTTTTTTATTTTACTGTTCCTTTAATAACATAATAAAGCTTCCACCAGTGTCATTCTTCTTTCAACAGGTTTTTATCCTAAATCCAAATAGAGAGCCAGGTGCTAACCAAAAAAAAAAATGTGTACAAATTATTGGCGATTTATCTCGACACAATAACCACTTGTATGTACGACTAGATTTTAACACAAAGTACCAAATGCAGAATTAGTGCTTGCCACAAAAGGACACCCGTTTACCTAGTTCTTCTAATAATGTTGCTCTTCTTACTGTTAACCTCCACACTGTATTATTTTCATGCTTATTTGTTGCCATCATCTACTCAGTGGGCTCAACAAAATCTGATGGATAATGCACACGAGGGAGGGTTGCTGGCTACTAGGATGGCACTTCTGTTGAAGCCAGGAAGGACTGGTGTCTGAAAAACTGCTTGTGCACCTTGTAAGCTAAGAAAATATTGCTTTGTGCCTGTTTTTTGCAATTAGCAACAGAACGCAGGAAGAGCCAACGTACTAGTTACAATATATTGCAAGTTTAGTGAACAGTTAAAAAAAGATCAAATTCCATTACAGCTTTGTGACTCGCATGTTTCTGCATTCAAGAATGCCCCTATTATGGATATTCTTGTTAAAGCAGACAATGGCCCATTGCAGGGGAATGGAACAAAGATTTTGGGCACTCCACAATACATTTTTTTTCATGCTCACCGGAACAATTTTACTAAGCATCAAATGTTTCAAAGGATTTTATTAGGGATGCACCAAATGCAGGATTATGTTTGGGTTTCGGCCAAAATTAGGCCTTTTTCAGCAGGATTTGGATTTGGCCAAATCTAAGTGCCTGGCTGAACCATATCCGAATCCAAGAAATCAAGTAGCATTTCAGCACACAAACAAGAAAGTCAAACATTTTTTTTAACCTTTTGTTTCCCCCTTGTTTCCCTAATTTACACATGCAAATTAAGGTTTAAATTTGGTTCAATATTCGGCCAAATACTAAAAAAATTAAGTTGATGCATGCCTAGATTTTATATTTACAGTTTGACAATTGAGGCATATCTTATCAAATGTGTGTGTGGCCAGACTTATAAAGGTGAAAAACAATAAAAGACAGAATTAACAAGAAAAATCTAACACTACACATTATGTATCTATCTGTTCCAGCTCTCTGCTTTCAAGAGACAAAGCACACTATCAAAACATGATGTAACAGACAGTGTAGAACCACTGCAATGAGGAGGCAGCATTTGCATTTAGAAATATGCATATAAACAAAATATATGTATTAGGGATGCACCAAATCCACTATTCTGTGGAAAGATTTGGTTGAATACCGACCCGAATCCTAATTTGAATATGCAACTGTTTTTACTTCCTTGTTTTGTGACAAAAAGTCATGTGATTTCCCTCCCCACCCGTAATTTGCATAGGCAAATTAGGATTCAGATTCAGTTCGGCCGGGCAGAAGGATTTGGCTGAATCCGAATCCAGCTGAAAAAGAATTGAATGGTTGTGTTTTAGAGCCCTTAAGGCTGGGGACAGACAGGGAGATTCGGGGAGATTCGGGGAGATTCTGTCGCCTGGCATTTAATAGCAGGTGACAACTTCCTTCTCCCTGTCAGTCGCTAGTTTAAATGGAAAAGCGCCAGCGCTGTGTACACGCGGCGCGGCGATTTCCGGAATCGCCCGAAGTTTCCTCACGAAGTAACTTCGGGCGATTCCGGAAATCGCCGTGCCGCGTGTGCACAGCGCTGGTGCTTTTCCATTTAAACTAGCGACGGACAGGGAGAAGGAAGTTCGGGGAGATTGTCGCCTGCTATTAAACGCCAGGCGACAGAATCTCCACGAATCTCCCTGTCTGTCCCCAGCCTAATAAAGCCAACTATTTGGCTATGAAGATTTAATACCTTATTGGATGTGTCACAACTGCTATTTGCATTTGGTTATCTTTACTTACCCTTTTCCTGTAACTTTCTGGCTGCATTTGTAGCCACACTGTGCAATAAAAAGAGAAATGGTATATAATACATTGCATTTTTAACAAAACATAAATGTATAGTAAAAAGTAAAATAAAAATGCTCATATAATAGGTATTCGCTACAAATGATATACATACTCTTGTGATGCCTTTGGGTTACTGCAGCTTTATCATAACATCAGAAGGCTTAGAATGGTTTAGTCCTATTGTTCAAGGTACAAACTCCAAAGGCTGAATTGCGCCTTTCACATGAATCAGTGTAGATACCAAGGGGGAGATTCATCAAAGAGTGAAGTTCTGCCACTAGAGGGAAATTCCGCAGCTCTCAGTTCATTTCTATGGGATTTTGAAAGGCCTATTTATCAATGGGTGAAGTGAAATTTCACCCTCCCATAGAAATGAATGGAGAGCTGCACAATTTCCCTCTAGTGGTGGAACTTCACTCTTCACTTCACTCTTTGATGAATGCCCCAGGTGTTCACAGTGTTGAACTGCAAATCACCTTGTATTGGTGTATCTCACACTATATTTTAGGAAACACTCCCTTTTTTCAAGTGAGTGTACAAAACCAGGAGATGAACTAGTTATTAGACAAGAACATCTTTTTTTTAATTAAATTGTGCCTTTTTCAGTCTTAACTATGAAATGATGTAACTATCCTCTATTCTTTCTTACAATCAAAAACTAAAGGAGAATAAGCAAAGCTTTTATATGACTCCATCCAAAAGGAGCATTAAGGGGAAGTCACATACTTGCTGCTTTTCAATTGAAAGGTTAGGATGCATGAATAATTCTTGAAGATGTGTGATGGACAGGCCATAACCCAGCCCATATCAGTTTTGTTCCTAAGCCAGGCTACCAGCATAGAACAATAATCACAAGGTGTCCAAATGGAGTTTTAAGCAGATCCACTCACAACAGCTCAGTGGTGTAAGTGCAACAACAGGCATGATGCTGGCATTTGTTCATATACAATTCCTTTTTCCTTAACTTTAAATTTTAACATTCAAGTATTTATATAACCAATGTAACAAGACCAATTGCAATAAAGACTTCTTGTACATACAATATCACTGTTAGATTATTCATTATTCATAGAAAAAGGTATAAGTCATAGTCCCTATTGAGTCCATATGGTGCCAATGTATTCATTTTCTTTATATAAATACTTGAATGTTAAAATTTAAAGTTAAGGAAAAAGGAAAGGAAAAAGAAAGAGAGATATGGGATTAAGGGTTAAATTGTACAATATGTGTTGGTCATGATGATGTCATTTCCTTCTGAGTGCACTTAAATACCCACCTGAAAGACTGTCAGTATTCTATGCTGCTTGAGAAAGGGCATGCTGGATGCCCGAAACGTTGCAGGTTGTATGATATGCTGATATGCTAATATAATATAACAATATTCCTGATAAACTGAGTGCCGCCTCTGCTTGTTTTTTGATGTTCATATTGGAAAATTACGGAACTTTCCTACATAAGGCAGAGCACCAGACAGGAAAAAGAATAGCATCCATTCAGCGAGTATATACTCCTGCCAATTGAAGTATTTAAGGCATTTGTGTGATGTATTAATTACTTTGAAAAAAGTCTTGGAGGAGACCAAAACGTCAGACTCTTTTTTTAAAATAACATTTTCAAAACTTTTAGAAGATCTGAAAGTGCGGATCCTGCTTGTATTCTATATTCATTCTCTCTCTCTAAAAAAGCACTCACGAATGGTCTCTCTCTCTAAAAAAAGCACTCACGAATGGTCTCTCTCTCTCCAAAAAAGCACTCATGAATGGAGGTTTAGTATGCCTGGGTGCCGTATCAAAAATTCCAATAGGTAGCCAACAAGAAGATCCGCACTCTCAGGACTTATATGTACTAAAACATGTATTTTATTTTTAAATGCGAGACTAAAGAGGCCAACTACGTCAAAGTCATCCCATATCTGGCCAGTCCAACTCTCAAATTGCATCTTGTCAGTATGTATTTTGTGGTCACAGCCTCATTGCTCCCCCGCCTAATGGTTTTTAAAAATTAGTGGTGAGCACAACTTTCCCTTGTTAGTTATAGTTCATATTGGAGCAGTGGCCAGCTCCTTGTTGTAGCTCCCACCCATTCCCAACTATAGTCAGGTGATCCCACTGGTGTCTAATAAAAGGGCAACCAAGTTTGGGAGTTTTACTTTGAAAGCAGCAAGTAAGTTGCAGGTAAGACTTAGTCCCTTTGTAAAATGTATAATGAAGCAATAGAATTCTGAATGAATCAGATGTAATTTGAGTGTAGGACTGGCCAGATATGGAATGACTTTGACGTAGTTGGCCATCTTAAATATATTGCAATATATGGACAAACAATCCCTGTTTTGTTTAAAGGGTAAGGCAATGGTTTGAGTGCAGAGGACCTCTTGTATTTGTATATATATTTGTATATATCAGTGCAGTTATGGGAGTCCCCGTGGTGCAGTTTGGAAGGGGCGAGAGAAACCATGGACAGGGGCTTATAAGCTTCTCCTTTAATCAGCTTTGTTCAGTTGGCTTGCAACATTGTCAGACATATATACTTCTTATATTAAATTCCTAGACTTAATTAATGTAAATTGAAGACTTGCTTAGAATACAAAGAGAACCCTGCACTTGCTACCTGGTAATATAGGGGTTTTGTAATGAAACCATGTGCTAGATGATCAAATAGTTAGATAATCTGACTCAGATAATGAATTATGAGAATCGATAAGCTATATTAAATCCATTCACAATTATATCCATTGCGTAGTACACCAACATTAATATATTAATTTTATATGCTCATCATTATCTAGAACTTACCCAGTACCTAGAGAATGTCCCCAGATACACACCGGTGTTCCTCTGGAGCGAGCTTTTACCCATTCATACAAATATACCGAATCAGAGGTTATTCCTTCCTCAGTGGGTTCTCCAGTAGAATCAGCATATCCTTAGTAAGACATAAGACAATGATTTGTAATGAAAGTGAGTTGTATGAGAAATAAATAGCTTTTAGTCTTTAGCTTTTAAATGTGTTAAATACCTCTGTAGTCAAGGGACAATACATGGAACCCAGCTGCACTCAGAACCTATCAGGAGTGTGGAAAGAAATTAGAAACTGACCGAAAAAGTCTGAATACATAAACTTTATCCCCAACATCAGTATGGGATGCCCCAGATGTAATACCCGGTCAGGGGCTGGCTAGCTGAATAGACACCAACCCCAATGCAGACAGACTTTCTTTAACCATAAGGGCTGACTGGAGGTGCTGAGGAAGTGCAGCACACAGGGACCCCTGACAGAGAGTAAAGCTTGGGCTCATCTGCACTTCCTCATCAGTCAGTGCACCATACACTGGCAGATAAGCTGTGTCTGTGGATGACATTTCCCAATGTGCCCAACTAAAAAACTATATATAGTCAGATATCCATGGTACATGGTCAGATTACAGGCAGAAAACTTCTATGTAACCTCTAGCACAATGTAAAAATAATAATAATAGCAGAAACAATGTCCCTTTTCTGGACTATTAGAAGCATTTGCTAGAACATTTGCTAAAAGGTTTTGAATTTTTTCTGTACATAAAGGACTATTTTTTTTACACTTGTCTATTTTTTCACCTTTTTCTATAATACTGCTTTTCGATTTAAGGTAATTTGGATCTAATATCTAATAACATCACTGGAACATTATTACACTGGACTTATTTTGACTTTAATTGGACTTGTTTGCTATTATCCAATCAGTGTCATTGCACTTTTAAATATGTTATTGCACTTCACTTCTGTATGCTTGACAAAGGGGTGTGACCCTGAAACGCTGCACTGCACTTCTGCATTAAACGTGCAAGGTGATTCCTTGCTTGCATCAGTTCTGTGTGCCGTGGATAATTTGCTTTTAATTAACCAGTCTGGAGGTGGCCGGACCTCTACCACTGAGCACTAGACAGCCCTACAGGATCTTCTGTAACAGAGTGTGCGAGAGACAATTTTTCCTTGTATATTACCTTTTCTGGACTATATCACTCCTTTATTTGTTTGTTGTCAGTGTTTATAAAATAAGATGCCATTCTATTCCCAGTCAGTAAATGTCAAGAGGACATAGTACTTACCTTTACCAATTGCACTCTGTGATCCACTGCCCTAATGGAAATATAAAAATAATGTGAACTCTTCATTTTATCAGGAAAAATCAACACTCTACCATTATCTAACAAATTATAACAAAGCCTGGCTTCTATTATTGTTCTAGAACTACAGTATTAATGGGTCACCCTTTCACAGAGAAACCAAATTTCATTTATAGTGGCTGATACCTATTATCCTTGTCCGGTCCTGTTTGAGTAGAGGTTTGATGCTTTATTAAAATATCTCAAGCTTATGTACAGGTATGTTGTTGTTCAGAAACCCATTATCCAGAAAGCTACAAATTAAGGGAAGGCCATCTTTAATAGACATTTTATCCAAATGTTTAAAAATGCACACAGACGCACAAATGTGTGTTTTCTGAATGGTCACCGCTAGTGGCAGGTGAATTCAGGGGTGCCTAAAACAAATCGACACCCACAGTGAACATCTTTTAAATTTACCGATACAACTTAAATGAATAGCAACACCAAACAAGTGTTATACGAATTAATACATTATGTACCATTGCCCTGTACTTAAAACACTACTACAGATTATTTATATATCAAGAAATACACACTTTCACTTTTTGACATTACTATAACTTTTTCCAGTTATACTTTCTATGTGTCACTGTTTTTCTAATATTGAAGTGTAAAATGTCATTTTTCACCTTCTAAAGCAGCTCTGGGAGGAAGGGTTACTGACCCTGTAAATCAGGGGTGTTCCAGTGTATAGCTCCACCTTGGTATCAAATTGGTATTCTAGTTCTTTTTTTGTGTATTTTCTTTACTTTTACAAATCATAAGTGTTTTTGTATTTCATGTGCGGCCCCCAGACAATTTTTCTTTATCCAGTGTGGCAAAGGGAAGCCAAAAGGTTGGACACCTCTGCTGTAATTTGTTCTAAATGGATACATTTAGTTGATACATTTCATATCTTTCTCCCTGCTGAAGCGGAATATCTGAGTTTCATTACAAGCAGCTGTTAGAATTGATATAATAGTTGTGAATATACCAGAGAAGCTGCTGAGAAATGTATCAACTAAATGTTGCAAAAATCTAACAGTTTAGAGTCTGCACGTGAATTACTGAGCTGCCAGACTCAAACGCCAGAGACAGGGGCATTCAACGTTAAGGGGCTGATTTACTAAGGGTTGGATTTCAAAGTAGAAAATACTTCGAAATTTGACCATCGAATTAAAATCTTTCCACTTCGATATTTGATTTTTCAGACAAATTTTGCATTTCTGCAGAGAAAATAAAACT